>OY723277.1:446741-869497 GCA_963210315.1 Rhynchopus euleeides
GTGTCCTTCAAGCTTCTGCAACTCCTCCCCTGTCGACGTCTCCCAGATACGAACGCTCTTGTCGACAGACTCAGAGATGATTTTCGATCCGTCTGGTGTGACAGCTACGGTGTACACAGGGGCGGTGTGTCCTTCAAGCACCTGCAGCTCCACCCAAGATGTTGCATCCCAGACACGAACGTTCTTGTCCTCAGCTCCTGTGATAACCTTCGATCCGTCTGGTGTGACAGCTACGGAGCGCAAATAGGAGGTGAATCCTTGAAGTTTCTGCAACTCCTCCCATGTTGATGAATCCCACACACGAAAGTAACTGTCAACAGACCCAGAGATAACCTTCGATCCGTCTGGTGTGACAGCCACGGAGAGCACAGGAAAGCGGTGGCCTTCAGGGTTCTGCAACTCCTTGCCTGTTGATGCATCCCAGACACGCATCGTGCTGTCCTCAGACCCTGAGATGATCTTCGATCCGTCTGGTGTGCCGGTCACGGAGTACACAGAGTTGGTGTGGCCTCAAGCTTCTGCAACTCCTTGCCCGTAGATGCATCCCAGACACGAACGCCGTTGTCACGAGACCCTGAGATGATCTTCGACCCGTCTGGTGTGACAGTCACGGAGTACACAGAGGAGGTGTGGCCTTCAAGACTTTGCAGCTCCTTCCTGCCTGATGCATCCCAGACACGAACGCTCTTGTCACGAGACCCTGAGATGACAACCACCTGGAAAGGGGACACGTGGTCGGGCCACACCTGAGACACACACTCATGGGGGCACCAACACTCACCCGAATCTTCATGGAGCCCTCCGCCCTGTGCCAAAGTGTGCCAGGCTGCAACCTACACTGTGTGGGGGCTCACTCCAGAGCGCAGGCCCCCGTGGGGTAGAGTTCAGTGGACAACACACCAGAGAACACAGTGCTCTTCATGCGACCTACTCACACTCTCACACTCACCACAGGCACCCCCTCCCCCTCGCCCACATTGTTATCTGATACGATTGGCTGCTTCCAGCCGCAGTCCTACTTTGACACACAAGAGCTTGCTTGCATTACACACATCCACCGGTGGCGGAAGGCGCCCTCCCCCGTGTCAGCAACACGGAGCAGTGCCAGCACCACCAAGCAAACTGCGTGCATTATAAGGGGTCACAGTGTCGAGCCCTCTGCATTGAATGGGGACAGGGACAACGGGCCCAATACCGATGACAGACCCCAGGCGCCAAGACGCATCACACCTGCGTGTCATGCTGTCATCACAAACCACAATACTCTCGGACGCGCCTGAGGTACTACTTCCGCGGGCAGCAGTGGAGGTGTGGCCTGTGAGGTTCCCCAACTCCTTCACTGTGGATGTCTCCCAGACACGAACAGTGCGGTCCAAAGATCCCGAGACAATCTTCGCTCCATCTGGCGAGACAGATACAGAAAACACAGCATCGGTGTGGCCTTCAAGCTTCTGCAACTCCTCCCCTGTAGATGCATCCCAGACACGAACGCTGCTGTCCTCAGACCCTGAGATGATCTTCGATCCGTCTGGTGTGACAGTCACGGAGTACACCTCGGAGGTGTGGCCCTCAAGCTTCTGCAACTCCTGCCCTGTTGATGCATCCCAGACACGAACGCTGTTGTCGTCAGATCCTGAGATGATCTTCGATCCCTCTGGTGTGACAGTCACCGAGCGCACAATGTCGGTGCCTTCAAGCATCTGCAACTCCTGCCCTGTTGATGCATCCCAGACACGAACGCTGTTGTCATTAGATCCTGAGATGATCTTCGATCCGTCTGGTGTGACAGTCACGGAGTACACAGAGTTGGTGTGGCCATCAAGCTTCTGCAACTCCTCCCCTGTTGATGCATCCCAGACACGAACGCTGTTGTCCTCAGACCCTGAGATGATCTTCGAGCCGTCTGGTGTGACAGCCAAAGCGTACACCGCGGAGGTGTGGCCATCAAGCTTCTGCAACTCCTGCCCTGTTGATGCATCCCAGACACGAACGCTGTTGTCTACAGATCCCGAGATGATCTTCGATCCGTCTGGTGTGAGAGCCACGGCAAACACAAAGGTATGGCATTCCAGCTTCTGCAACTCCTTGCCTGTGGAGGCATCCCAGACACGAACGCTGCAATCGCCAGATAAGGACATGATATCCGATCCGTCTGGTGTGACAGTCACGGCGAGCACAAAGGAGGTGTGGCCTTCACGCTTCTGCAACACCTTGCCTGTTGATACATCCCAGACACGAACGCTGTTGTCCTCAGATCCTGATATGATCTTCGATCCGTCAGGGGTGACAGTCACGGAGTGCACAGAGGAGGTGTGGCCTTCAAGCGTCTGCAACAGCTTCCCGGTTGATGCATCCCAGAGAGTACAGGATCTGTCGTCAGACCCTGAGATGATCTTAGATCCATCCGGTGTGACGGCAACGCACAGTACGGGGAGGGCGTGGCCTCCAAGCTTCTGCAACTCCTTGCCTGTTGATGCACCCCAGACACGAATCGTGCCGTCATCACATCCCGAGATGATCTTCGAGCCGTCTTTTGTGACAGTCACGGAGTACACAGTGTCGGTGTGGCCTTCAAGATTCTGCAACGCCTCCCCTGTTGATGCATCCCAGACACGAACGCCGTTGTCGCGAGACCCTGACACAATCTTCGAGCCGTCTGGTGTGACAGTCACGGAGTACACAGAGGAGGTGTGGCCTTCAAGCTTCTGCAACTCCTCGCCTGTAGATGTATCCCAGACACGCAGGGTCTTGTCAGTCGATCCTGAGATGATCCTCGATCCGTCGGGGGTGACAGTCACAGAGCGCACAGAGTCGGTGTGGCCTTCAAGCTTCTGCAACTCCTGCCCTGTTGATGCATCCCAGACACGAACGCTGTAATCCTCAGATCCTGAGATGATCTTCGATCCGTCAGGGGTGACAGTCACAGAGCGCACAGAGTTGGCGTGGCCTTCAAGCTTCTGCAACTCCTTGCCTGTTGATGCATCCCAGACACGAACGCTGTAATCCTCAGATCCTGAGATGATCTTCGATCCGTCTGGTGTGACAGTCACGGAGTGCACCTCGGAGGTGTGGCCCAAGAGAGGCGGGAGAGGGGCACCGAAGGAGGAGCCCGTCCAGTCGGATTGTGCGAGATGCACGTCCGTGAGCATTGCGTGCTCCAGCCAGCAGTTGTGGAAGCGGCTCTCCTTCAGCACAGTCCCACACAGGAGTGCGCACCGCAGATCGCTGTCCTGCACAAGCACACCCGAGAGGTCGCACCTGAATAGATACCGCGTTCGCACGGCGAGTGCCATGGCATTGGAAGCAGACGCAAGTGATACAATATCAGCGCCAGCATCGCGGGTTGCCAGGATGAGTGGCAGCAGCTCAGTCGCCACAGTTGTGTCGCGCGCGTCGGGCCCACGTGCGAGCACCGTATCAGCAAAGTACTGCAGCACATTCGGCGCATCCTGGCTGAAGGGTCTGCGCACGTTGCGCCCAAGCGTCTCGGGCACGCCGCCCTTCCGTGACAGCCGCCGTGCCACAAGGAACTCGCCAAGCGTCTTGTGACGGAATGCAAACGCGCTGATCTCATCCTCGAAGCTCTCCACACGGAACGGCAGCACCCGGAACGCCTCATCCGCCTCTGCACCGTCCACCTTGTCCTCCGTCGACAGGCGCACCCGCTCATCCCCCAGCACTCCCTGCCACGTCTGTGCTTGCAGCATCGCGCACGCAATCAGTTCCCCCACCCGCAGGACCTCCTCCACGCGCGCTGCTCCTGCCGCACTCGCCCGCTTCTGGCGCAACTCCACCTCCACATACTTCTGCAGGTACGCCTCGTACACCGCCACGTCACGCAGGGACTGATGTGCGTGTGTGCCGCACGACGTCAGCTCGCCCTGCGCGTAACACGCCATGTGAAGCAGGAACGGGTTGCGCAGCTGCGACAGCACCGCCACCTCAGCGTCTGCGACTGTGTGTTGAGGATCTGACTCCGCCTTCGCCACCTGTGCCGCACGCACCTTGCGGATGTAGTTCACTGCGTCTGCCTGTGTGAAGGGCTGCATGTACAGCGACCTCGTCCCGTCCCCACACACCTGCGACGGTGTGTGATTCACGCTCTTCAGGTACTCGCCGCGCGTCGTCACAATCACGCTGCACTGCTTCGCACACCACGGGTGCAGCGACAGCACCCCTTCCCCGCCACTGGACTTGTACGCGCTTCCCAAATCTGTCTGCGTCAGCCCCACCTCGTCGAGGGAGTCCAGGATCACCACAACGTCGTACTCACTGCTCAGGTGCTCCAACGCAGCCTCCTCCAGCCCGAACGACTTCCGGATGAACTCGTCGATCCCGCCGTGTGTTGTGACGGTGGACGCACCAATCGCCGGCAGCGCCACAAACACAGGGAACACGGGCTTCTTTCTCTGTACAGGTCCCTGACCCTGTGCCTGTCCCGCCACCCCGCCTGCATCCTCCTTCTTCTCCTGCAGAAGGTGGCACAGAACCGCAACCGCCGCAGATGTCTTCCCGGTGCCTCCGTCCCCGATCAGGCACAGCGGGTGCCGCCCCGTCTCCCTCTTCCCCGCCCTCGCCCCCTCCTCCGCATCCCCGTCTGCCGCCAGCCACCCGTCCACCTCGTGCAGCAGCATCCTCGTCTCCGCCTCCGCCACATGTGTGTCGTCCCCAACCCTGCCCTCCACGTAGCCGTCCAGGAACCCTGCGAAGAGCGACGCCGTGTGCTGCAGTACCTCCCGCACCGCCTCAACCTGGTCCGACACAGAGTAGCTGGCGTTGTCGCTGTCTCTGTCATGCTTCGCCACTTCCTGCATCACAATCACGTCGAACGGCTGACCCACCATGCGCAGCAGCGTTGGGGACAGCTTCCACTGCACCCGGAACTCGATGTTGCTGTCGTACAGCAGCTCCGCCTCCTGCGGGAACACGCTTGCAAACCCCACCTCCGCCGCACCATGCTTCGCCACAATCACAAAGAATGTCCCCGCCTTCCCGTACAGGAAGTCCTTCGCCACAGCCTGCACACGCGTTGTCGAAGTGAAGGCGTTCCACACCACCGACGTCCCCACCTTGTACTGCGCCGACACGTTCCGGTCAATCCCGCGGAACAGCGTGGTCAGGCTCGGCCGCCGGCTCCGGATCAGCCGCGTCAGCTTCGCAATCAGCGGCTGGAACGTCGCAATCACGTGCAGCTGTGCCGGTGCTGGCTGAAGCTCGAACACGCTGCGTGCCGCAGACTCCCGCACTTCCTTCGACAGCCCAATCGTCCGCATCGCCTGGTTCATCCCGAAGTACAGTGCCGGCCGCACGTGGCTCGCCCCGTGGTTCTCCAGCACAGCCGCGTCGCTGAAGTTCTTGTGGTACTCCTTGACGATGGGTACACCGTCTGTGTTGCACACAAGATCGCACGTCTCACTGTTCATCTGGTACTCCACGCAGTCGCAGGTGAAGAGGTAGCCTGCGCACAGATGCTCGAACCAGTCCCCCACCGCCATCCAGTCCTCGATCGCGTCTGGCGTCGCCTCCACACGCTGCAGCACCCGCTGCACGACAAACCGCAGCCCCAGCAGCACGCTGTCGACGTGCTCTGCCCGGTACCCGAGATCCGGATGCACCGTCAGCAGGTCCTCCAGCCACTCCAGCAGCGGTGTCTCGCATGATTCGTCGTTGCGTGTGAAGCAGATCTTCCGCCCGTCCACGTGGTTCTGCAGCCGCTCACGCGTCTTGTCCTGGTCTGTAGGTTTCTGTGTGACGAGCTCCTGTGGTGCCTCCGATGCAGTGCGGGATACGTCAGCAGCAGCAGCAGCGGCAACACGTGCCCTCAACGCGGGCCATTCGCCCGTGAGGAAATGCCGAAGCGACTGCGGCTGCCCCAGTGCATTGGACGCAGTGTGGGCTGAAGCAGTACCAGCGGCAGCAGCGGAAACACGTGCCCTCAACGCCGGCAACTCGTCCTTGAGGAAGTCCTGAAGCGACCGCGGCTGCTTCTGCAGTGCTTCCGATGCAGTGCGGGCTGCAGCGGCAGCAGCAGCATCAGCAGCAACAACACGTGCCCTCAAGGGCGGCCACTCGTCTGTGAGGAAGCGCCGGAGCCTGCTGGCCACCTCTGTCTGCATCTTCCCCACATGGTCCCCGAGGGCCGCCAGCAGCGCACTGCGTGTGTCGCCATCACGGTGCTGCAGCGCGTACCATACCGGTGTGCGCCCCTCCCCGTCCGCAATGCTGGCTGCCCCGCACCCCACCAGAAACTTGACTGCTTCGGCAGCAGCAGCAACATCCCTGCACCCGGGCTGCAACACCTCGTGCAGCAGCGTCCGTCTGGTGTGTGGGTCCGCCGCGTTCACGTGCTGCTGAACCAGCTGCCGCCACGTCCCGCCCTCCAGTGCCTCCTTCACAGCGTGTGTCGTGCCCCACCATCCCCGCCCGTGCTCCTCCACACTCGCACTCCCTCCCATCCCACCCACCGACTTGTGCTGTCCTCTGAACTCACCACTCCTCAGTGCCGCTTCTGTGTCGTGTCTCGAAATGTGCGTAGTGTGTGCCGCCTGTCTGCAGGTTGTGTGTATCTCAGGAATGAACACCGGCAGAATGCAATGTGGTTATGACGACAAGACAGAACGAAGCATCACGGGGGGTGGGATGACCTTGGCAGTGCTTCCAGCAGCACTCCAGGACAGGACCAGGCTTGAGACTTCAGGGCGTGTCCTCCAGCTCCTGAACGCAGACACCCCACGGCACAGGCATGCCCTCTGTCCGCAGCGCAGTGCAGCGCCGTGGTCCCTGAAGGCATTCCGGCATTCGGGTCACAGCCCGTTATCGCACGCCTTGCCGACGCTCGCACACGCCGCTGAAGATGTGCCCTGTGGGTGGGGTGGGCAAGCTCATCAGAAACAGAAAGGGTCGAGGGGTGGGGTGTGCTGCCCCCAAGCAAGACCCACGGAAGTGGATCCCACCCACCAGGGCAGCTTGCCATGCGAAGCAAAGCAAACCCTAAAGGGGTGTGTGTAGAGCCACTGCACCCGCCACACGACGACAAGGGCGATGGGGGGACAGCGCCTGCTTGGGAAAGCACTGCGATGCCCCACACCACCACCACCACCACCACCTGTGGAGCACATCTGTGGGACAGAGGGGAAGTGGAAAGCACCCCCTCTGGTCACAGGACGAACCCCATGACCCACACCTCAGCTGGAGTCGAGACCACCACCTGCTACAGCCACATCGCAGCAAAGATCACGGCAGCCGCTGCAGCAGCAGCTCCAGCACATGGCGTGCACACGCCGCTTGCGGAAATGCCAATGGCAGGAACAGGCGTCACCACAGTGGGGACAGGTGCAGGCGGGGACACCGGAGGCAGAGGCGTGGGGAACCCTGTGCGCGGGAGTGGCGTGGGCGGTGGTCGGGGCGGGGGGGGCTGTGGCGTCGGCAGAGGCTGCGGTGTGGGCGGCGGGGTGGGGGGCGCCGGCGTCCCGGGCACCCCGACGGTGAGGGCCGCGCTCGAGGCCTGTGCGAAGGGGGAGGCGTGGCCGGATGGGGGCGGGGCCCGCAGCAGGCTGGACGGCGAGGTCAGATCCTGCACCACAGCCGCTGACAGCGCTGCGGAAATGCGCTCTGGGTTCACCTTCACACCCATCTGCACCTCGAACTCCGACAGCACCGCAATCCCCGCAGCAGCGAGCACGTCTGCATCCCGCTGCTGCTGCTGCTGCTCCCACACCTCGTCAGCGGCTGTCCCGTTCTCCCCAGGTCCCGGGGGCGCAGCAACAGCCGCCTGCATGTCGACACACACGCTGGCGTTGACCCTGTCCGCTGCGGTGATGCGCGTGCCCCCTGCCTTGGTGCACAGCAGGGTGAGGGCCACCTTCACCACGACCTGTGTGTGGTGGTGTGGTGTGTGGCAGTGCGCATCACAGCAGGGTGCACAGCGTGATCTACACGGTGGTGTGTGACCCTCCAGTAAGAGCTGGACAATCCTAGAAGAACAAAGGCCACGCACGTGCGATTGCCTCCCCTTCGAAGGAGAGCAGAACCAGGCGGCATACCGGGCTGGCCCTCTGCAGGACCTGCAGCATCCTCTCCTCCGCATCCGCCACAACAACGGATGCGATGAAGTCAGCCGCTGCCGCAAGGCTGGGTGCAGACACCATCGTGAGGCCGGAGATCACCACAGGGTCCGCCCCTGCTGCGCCTGGCTGCGGCGTCTCCCCGTCCTGCGGGGCAACCTCCATCACGACATGTGTGGTCAGGACTGTGCCGCGCGGCGGCACCTCCGCACGCAGCACCAGCACCAGCTCAGCGCAGCTGGCGCTTGCGAGCAGCCCCTCCAGCACCGCCTCCCCCGCCACCACCACACCCGGGCTGATCCGCAGGAAGTCAGGCGTCCCGTCGGGGAGCACCTGAGCCAGGAAGCTGCTCTGTCCAGACCTGCAGTGCCCCGACACAGTGATGTTGCTCTGCGAGTCGGCCCGCACCACCTCCCCCTCCCTGTCCACGATGGACACATTCACCCCGAACGCCTTCAGCGGCACAGGCCCCACTCCGGACAGGTTACACCTGCGGGGATGCATGGGGGTGAGCACAAAGTCGAAGTGAAGTGAAGGAGGCACAAGCAAGGCGGAAACCAAAACCAACCCTTCCCATTTATCCTGAGTCGACACTTCCACACCAGAAGGGGGGGGCCCGTGGGGGGGGTAAAGCGCTCCCCTCAACTCAAACCGGGTCTTGCTGACAAAGCACCCCCACCCACCCCCTTCTTCACCACCCGACAATTTTTATAAGGGCCCCACCCCCCCCCCCCCACCCGACATACCTCAACACCGGCAGCCCCGCTGCAGGGGGGAAGAGCCCCTGAGGCAGCACCCCGCACGCCACACCCGGGCCCCTTGGCACCACTCCCACGGCCCGCCGCATCACCACGCTGAAGAGGAACATGGCGTCTCCGGAGGGGAGGCTGCTGCTGCTGCTGCTGCTGTTGTTGTTGTTGTTCTCGGCAACACCACCGACACCACCACCCCTCCTCCCAGACGCCCACGGGTAGTCGAACCCATCCGATGCCAGGAGGAGCTGCACGGCGCCAGAGGGGTGGAGCGTGCTGTTGGGGGAGTAGACCACCCCGCCCAGCGTGTGGGATCCGGACACCAGCTGAAACGACGCGGCCCCCCCTGGGATGCGCCACCCCGACGAGGCCTCCATGCTGCAGGAGGCTGCCTCCTCCACCTCCGGAGAGGCGCTGCACCCCTGCAGCGCCACACCCCCCGGGGCCCGGTCCACACACGACGTGTAGATGTGCATCCCACCGCGCCGCATGTCGACACTCCGACACCCCGCCGACACCGGGCGGAACGACACAACCGACCCACTCCCCTGATCCTCAGGATGCACCACCCGCTGGAGGGACATCCCGTCTGCCGCACCACCCCCGCCCACCGCCTCCACCCTGAGCACCATGGGGTACCCAAACCCCCAGACAAGGCTACCTGGGGTTGACACGGAGGCGGTGCTCTCCGAGGAGAACCCCGGGGGATTGTCCACAGGACCCTCCGGGGATGCGGCAGGTGCAGGTGTTGTGTCGGCGGGAGAAGCAGAGGCAGAACCCTGAGGGGGGTTCGCAACTCCAACCTCAACCCTCGCCCCCGCCTCTGCGGGGCTGAGGAGGGCAACCCGGATGCGGGAGGCCCTGCGGATGACGTAGAGAGGCCCGACGCTGCGGAGCTCTTGGAGGAGGCGCGGGTTCCCCGGAGACCCGCTGGGGCTCGCAGGGGTGACCCATGCCTCCACACGGAACACCCACGGGGCGTGGTGGCAGCGGTACCCTGCGGGGAGCGACGCGCTGCCGGACAGCAAACCGCAAGCCTCCCCCCGGGTGTCCCGCGAGGTGGGCAGGGCGAAGGAAGCGGTGCCACGGGCTGCCGTCTCCACAGAGGTCGGGAGGGGGGGTAGGGGCCCCCCCTCCTCCCCGCCGGCACCGGCACGGCTCCCCGAGAGACGGAGGCGCGTCGCGTGGTCTCCGTAGAGGGTGTTCCCGGCAGGGTCGGTTGTGCGGAGGTGGAGGGTGACCGTCTCCCCAACAACTCCAGCGCGGTGCCCCATCTGCGTCCACCCCGAGAGCCCTCTGAAGGGTGAGGGTGTTGAGGTGGGGTCCGGCACAACCTCCACCCCGTGCACCGCGCCCGATGTGATGTGCAGCGGTGTTGCCGCGACCAGCTCCACACCGCCAGCCCCGGGGAGCCCGGAGAATGCCTCGGGGGAGATGCGGCAGAGGCCCTCGGTGTAAACCGCCCCTCTGAGGCGGATTGACGCCGCCCTGCGGATCGGGGGGGAGGACTGAAGGGATTCGAACCTCCGGAGGGGCGCGGCGCGGCAGAGGGTCACGCCGTTCACCACCTCGCGGTGGGCGCAGAGGAAGCACCCCTCGGGTGACATGTGCGATTCCAGAAGAACCACGGAGTATCCCCGCGGGGGTGGTGCAAAATTCCCCTCCAGCTGATCCCCCTTCGACCCCACCCGGGAGAGCCCCGCGTCAAACGCGGAGAGCGAGATCTCAAACGACCTGTTTGAAACGGCACGCGCTGCGGAGGGCGCCCCCCCAACCCCCCTCTCCACCTCCAGGGAAGGGGATGCCGTGAAGTCCCACCGGGTCAGCCGGGTCAGCTGATACTCCAGCGTGAAGGACAGAGGCACCGCAGACGGCATGACCCCCAGGGGAGGGACAACCGTCACCTCGCAGGGGCAAGGGGGTGGGAGGGTGTCGCCTGCAGGCTCCACACCCCCGCTGTAGGCGGTGTGGCTGAACTCCGTTGCGGTCAACGTCACATCCGCCTTCCCGTTGGAGAAGGCGAGGGTGGCCCCTTCCTCCCCAGCGGAGACAGACACGCCACACCCTCCACAGGACACGCTGGCGCGGAAGGGGTGCCCATCCGCAGCATCTGTGAGGAACCAGTCGCCTCCTGCGGCACCCCCCACGGCGTAGACAGAGAATGTGCAGGGGGGGTCGCCCTCCACCCTCACAGTCCCGGAGGCGCAGCCCCCGCGGAGGGGGGGATCGGAGGCGATCTGCAACGCGGGGGCAGACCAACCCACCTCAGAGAGGGGGGCGAAGGGCGATCCAGGCGATATGTCGCTCTGCAGGAAACCTCCAGCGGTGAAGCGGAGGGGTGACTTCATAGCTGGACCTCCTCGCAGAGTCACCCGGGAGGTGCCCGGGAGAGAGGAGGGGTTGAGCGGGGGGAGAGCTTCCAATCCACCGGCATTCTGAAGGGGATCCAGGGAGGGGTAGGGAATTCCGTTGTACATCTCTGCACCGCTGGTGATGGAGGCGGAAGGGTTGCCACGCCGTATAGATGACACGCTGGGATCCGCCGGGAGGAAGGCGGGGATGGAGGCGGGGCTGCTGCCGCCTGACCCCTCAGCCCCGCGCATCCAAGCCACAGGGGTGACAGACACCTCCAGCTGCATCGCCTCCCGCCGAGACGACCCAACCCCGGGGTACCCCAGAGCGTATCGGGGAATCCACGGAGAATACGTCGGGCCTCCTGCGAGATACGCCCGATCCCCCAGGGAGTCAGCCGCGAAGACATCGAAGGTCCATGAGGCGGAGGTGGAGGAGGAGGAGGTGAAGGTGTTCCCCTGCACCTTACCCCTCTGAGGGAAACGTGGTGAGACGAGGAGTCGTGTCGGCTCAGAGAGGACTGTGAGGCCCATCACTGTGGAGCCAAACTTCAGCCTGCACCGGAAGCACGCCCTCCCCGGGCTGACCCGGATGGTGGCGGAGCCTCCTGAGGGTCGTGCCTCAACCTGCCGAGCCCCAGCCCCGGATGGCCCCGCGGTGGGTGAGATGACGTCCCACACCCCGCCACCTCCACCGCCATTCCCCGACCCCTCCCCCACGGCGAACGGGAGTGGTGTAGTCCTCTGCAAATTTCCTTCTGCCCCCCCAACTCCCTGACCTCCAACCTCCTCCACCGCGTTGTTCCCCACGTCAACCGCGACAGCCGTGAGGGAGAAGGGGCGCCGCCTCCGCACTGCGGGAGGAGGCATCTCGACTAGCCACCCCACCCTGCAGGCACGCACCTGGAGGAGGAGGGGTGACCCGACCTCTTGTGGGGTGTTGTAGTGACGGAGTGGGAAGGCTCCGCGGATGGAGGGGCGTGGGTTGGAGGTTCCGTGGGGCGGGCTCACAGAGTAGGTCACTGTGACACGGCATCCCGAGCAGGGGCGTGCGATGCGGAAGGAGACCCTGTTGGAGGAGAGGGGCAGCTCCGCCTGGGGCACCGCACCCCACGACTCCTCCAGACCCGGCGCCGCCGCGCATCTCGCAACGGAGGAGGAAGGCGGGGGCTGCGCGGCTCCGGCACCCCCGAGGGTAAACCCCCCCCGCCCATACAGCCCGCTGGGGTGCGACGGGGGCCCTGCCCACTCCACAGAGACCCACAGCCGCACCACCCAGCGCTGCGAGGCGGAGGGGGGGTCGTGCAGAAGAGCCCACTCCACACCGCCCCCTCCGGGGTATGCCTGTATCGCCTCCACCTCCAGGGAAAACACCTCCCCGGTGTACACAACCAGAGCCTCTGCCGGCTCTCCGTGCTGTGAGGAGGGGTGGGAGGCGATGGAGGAGGAGGAGGAGGTGGTGGTGGTTGTGTTGCTCCCATTTCCTCCACCTCCAGCTCCACCTCCACCCCCCCCTGCGGCAGCCGTTGCGGTGGAGGAGGCGAATGTTGCAACCCCATCGGCGCGGCGTGGGAGCGACTGGGAGACGACCTGCACCCCGGAGGCGTATGGTGGAACCACCGTGAAGGGAAGCGTCACCTTGGTCCGCTCTGCGAGTGGGGGGAGAGGTGTCCCCCCTCCTCCTCCCCCTCCACCCCCGAGGCTGTGGCAATCAGCAGGCGATCTCCCTGGATAGCAGAGGTCAAACTGAAGGGTGCACCTCTCGCATGGGGCGGAGAAGGTGACCCAGGTGAGGGAGGCGCCATCCACTGTGGCGGCAGAGGCGTCCCCTCGGGTGACGAAGGATGTCCCTCCGAGCTTCCCGAGGCGAGGGGCGGTTGCCTGCAGAGGGTGACCCGGCGACAGGGTGTGCACCGACAGCTCGCCCCCATCCCCGCAGCCCTGAGAAGGCCCTTTTGAGACCCGGATGAGCGACTCCGGGAAGGATCTCGCCTGCCCTCCGCTGTCCGTCCGCACCACCGTTTCAAAGGGGATAGGGGAGCCGACGGAGGCTACACCCTGCGCAGATCCTTCAGAGGAGGTGGCTGTCCCACCAAGAGGACCTGCATATCTCCAGCCGTAGGCAGGTGGGGTGGAGGTGGTGTAGGTTCTGTAGTGGTGTTTTGTCGACATGAAGGCGAGCTTTCCGAGGCAGTCCGTCCCCCCCGAGGTGACGGATTCGGAGATCTCCCAGGAGGTGAACTGCTCGGAAGGGTTCCTCCAGC
The DNA here is from genome assembly GCA_963210315.1 of Rhynchopus euleeides. Classification (NCBI taxonomy): domain Eukaryota; phylum Euglenozoa; class Diplonemea; order Diplonemida; family Diplonemidae; genus Rhynchopus; species Rhynchopus euleeides. The sequence goes on from OY723277.1 coordinate 460,172, forward strand.
GGTAGAGATTTGACGCGGTTGCGGTGATGATGTCCGATGTGGATTGCATGTTCCTCGCAGACACGTCAAACCCTGCATCCGCTGACGTCACATCCCTCCCATACAACGCGAACCCCACCGCAAGCCCATCCCACCCTACCCCGTGGGTGATCCCGGGGTTCCCCTGCAGCAGATTCGCCCTGCTGAGTGTGGACACCTCGAGCCTGGTCCCCTCCTGCACAAAAACCTGAGGTATGGTTCCGTAGGATACCCCATACTGGATGGGGGTGTCATATGCGATGTAACGCCACTTCCGATTCGTCGGGGAGGCGACACTGTAGTACACCACAGCCTCGAAGCGGATTGGGGCCCCACCACAGCTCTTCGAAGGGCCTCTGGTGTAATTCCCCGACGCGCTCTGCTGTGTCAGGGCGACCGATTTTGCCGCAGAGGTTGCATCGGGGGTCACCCATAGATTGATTGTCACGCAGAGCGTGGTGTTCACCACCTCCTCATTGAGGGTGGGGTCCCACCTCGACTCGCAGAGTTGGAATACAGCCTGCCGGGCGGGGCTCGGCTCGACCCACGATGTGGAGGACCCGTTGTATAGAAGCTTGAGGTTGCCCACCCCGTGGTGGGTTGACGCGTGGGCAGAGCCGTCCAGCTCCTCCCGAACCGCGATGACATCCAGCTGCCCGAATGTGTAGTTCCACACCCCATCTGAGTGGGTTGTGCCGTTGTGGAAGGCAGAGTCGAGGACAAACGCATCGCTGACCCAGGATGATAGCGACGGGTCGAACCTCCACTTGACATCTTTCGGGGAGGTGCTCCCGACACCACCCATGGGCACGATCGTGAGGTTCCGCACCGTCTGATCCGCAACAGAGGAGGTGGTGCCGTCAGGCATCTCCGACACCTCGAAGAATGTTGTGGAGACGAGCACCCCACGGCTCTGCATGTCAGACACACCCACTTTGAAATTTGAACAGAGATGCACAGGCGTGTCGGATGGGCACATCTGCTGCAGCCCGGTCACCGCGACAACCTCGAGGGATTGCCCCACCTTCGCCGCCGCCTCCTCCACAGCGGGGGCCCACACCAGCGAGACATTCACACTGCAGGAGAAGACGCGTGACCCCGATGGGGCTGACCCAACCGGCGCACCCTCCCCGCTTGAATAGACACTCCCGACAGAACGGAGCACGACTGTCACATTCACACCTCCGGTGCCCTTCTCTGGAGAGGACCCGTTGTACCCCTCAAAGGTCATCCCAGAGAAGAGCGCCTCAGGTGTGGAGGTGCTGAGGTTCATCCTCTGAGTCATGCCTTCCTGAGACAGGGTGTAAGCTGGAGGGAGGGGAGGCAGGGAGGCGTCACCCTCTTCCGATGATGCGGAGACATCCCAGTCGGCGTATAGCGGCGAGGGGTTTCCGGGAATCCCGACCACACCAAACGCAGCCCGGAGAGAGAACGGCTCGGAGCGGGTGGATCCCTCCGGGTATCGCACCACCACAGCCCCTGGGGTGCATGCCAAGGCAATCTCCTCCCCCTCCCAGGTTAGAGTGGCGGAGCCATACTGCTGGGTTTCGGGCTTCCCCCCTGGGGAAGCCCCCCCTGGAGGAAGGGCGTCTCCATCCCAGAAGGGGTCGGGCCCGGCACCCGAGGTGCTGTGGAAGGTGAATCGGCAGCGGTTGCACGGCCTGACACTCCGCATCACCCAACGGGCAGCCCAGATGTGGCCCGGGGGTGTGGCGTGCCCGCCTGGCCTGTTCACACCGCCCCGCGCCGACCCGGATGGGATTATCCCGAAGGGAAACTTCTCCACGAGGCACGGGGGGGTCACCTCCCCTGGGAGAGCCGCATCCGCAAAGGCGCACGCCTCATCAGAGGATGTGGAGTTGCCCCCGCCGACTCGGAGCACTCTCCCAAACCTATCCGACACCCCGTCGCACGGCTGCGGCCCATCCGACAGGGCAAACACCTCCCCCCTGTGGAACTCATCCTCGAGGAAGGCGATACCCCCGCTGGGGTGCTCCGCATATGTCCCGGGCACCGCCGTCACCTCCACGCCCTGCCGCACTGTAGAGGGGGGCGTGCCGATGCCGCCGGGGGACCCCTGCCTCGCAGGGGAGGAGGGGGACACGACTGTGACCAGCAGGGTGGAGGCAGGGACGCGCACCGGGGTGCGGAGCGCTGCGGAGAAGCCGGGGTGTGCGACGGAGAGGGGGGTGAAGGCGAAGCGGAGGGTGCACCCCCCCTGGGGGGTGAAGCGGGAGCACGCCGCGTCGATGGAGTAGACCCGGAAGAAGAGGTGGTGGAGGCGCTGCTGATCCCCCGGCGGCGATTTTTCCATAAAGGGCAACATCCCCGGGGTTTTCCCGACACGCTGCGGGGTATCCCCTTCGGAAAACGCCACCCGCAAGGCAGACCGCACCACCTCACCCGGCTCGACCCGATAGAGGGATTTAAAAACCGCAGCGCCTCCACCTCCACCTCCCTCCCCCCGGCTGGCCCACGCGCCGGCCTCCCTCAGGGTTTCCTCCGGAACAGAGAGGACGAGAGTGTTAGGGGATTCGTCAACGGAACCTTCTGCGGACCAGCCGAGGAGATCCCCGCGGTGATGCCCGAGAGGGGAATCCGCTGCATCAGTGATGGAGAGGCCCAGTGCGTAGGGGGTGAGAGCCTCGATGTAGCTCCCCGGGGCGGCGCTCCGGAGGGTTTGGGCCGGGTCGTTGAGTTCGACGGGGGGTGCGGGGATTTTCCCAACGGCTGATGCGATGGGGGTTATGGCATCAAGAGGGGTGACCTGTGACACCACGCACCGAACCGGCACCCTCCGTGTCACCCGGATGGACAACAAGATGTGTTGATGAGGGGTGGACCCCCCGGGGGTTCCGAAGGAAACCCTCAGATGCGCCACAGCCTCGCCTCCGGCAGATTCCGTCAGCCCCGGGGTGAAGGAGTGGGTGAAAACACCGCCCCGCTGCCACACGGCGCCCGCAGGGGTGAGCCACGCCTTCTCCGAGATGGAAACCCCAAACAGGAAAACCGCCTCCTCCGGGGGGCCCGCGGAGGTTGTGGAGGCGGAGGCGGAGGTGCCGTAGTCCTCCGGGGAGAATTCTATCCGCACCTCCCCATCCGGCGCGAACTCGCGGGAACCCCCCGAGGTGTAACCCCGGAGCACCACCCGGCACTCCGCGTGGTGTGTGCAGGCGAGGGTGGGGCAGGATGACGAACCACCGCTGCGGCACCCCCCAGCGGGGGTGGCGGGCGCAGGGGGGAGGATGCCCCCTCCGGCAACACCGTCCACAGCGATGCTCGCTGGGGTGCTGCGGGGCACGTTGATCCAGAAGGGGTCGGAGAGGGTACGCGGTGTGGAGGCAGACCCCCCACCCAGGAGGAAGCGGATCCCGCAACCGAGACCTACGCCTGGGTTGGGGCAGGATGACGAATAGGATAGGGTGATGCTCGCGGTTCCTGCGGTGTCCAGCTCGGCGGTGGGGTTCGGCAAACCACTCCCTCCGGAGCAGGGGGTGGCAGAGCCTGGATTGGCAGACCCATACACCGTGAAGAAATCCTGGGGGGATTCAGAGAACGCCTCACACCGAAGGGTGCTCCGGAGAGACTCGGCTGTCACAGGGTCTCCCACCGGATGCCCGGGGCACTGCACAACCCTAACGGTCGACCTCCCTGCGGTTGCAACCGGGAGCCCCGAAACAACATCGCGAAGTGTGATGGCAAACGCCACCGCTCCACCCGAAGGGACCTCCGGAGTGATGCTCTCCGGTGGGATGGCTGTCTCCAGAGGAGGGAGTTGGGTCACACCATGGGTGTACCTCGCAAACCTCCCCGAGGTGGTGTTGAAGCGGAACCCCGGGGTTTCGAAGGAGAGGGTCAGCGAGGGGGAGGAGGAGGAGGAGGGGTCATGCCAGAAGCCTGTGCCCCCGCCTTCAGAGGGGGTCCCGCGGTTGAAGAGTTGGTAGACGACGCCGTGGGTGCTGACTGCATCGGAGGAGCCTGACATATAAGGCAGGCCGGGCTGGGATGATTTATAGAGGCACAGCTTGAAGAACCCGGAGGTGCTGGGGGAGGGGGGCAGGGAGAACTGGTTAGACTCTACCCCGCCCCACGTCTCCTCCACCGCAGCTGTCTCATTCGACTCGCGGAGGAGCTGGAACCACTCTGGAGCTCCGGCTGAGGTTCCCGAGGGGGTGATGGGGGAGGGGCAGACGAGGCCCGCCTCTGCGACAACGAGGAGGTCCTTTGTGAACCCGTTGGCATTCACCCCGGTGCATTGCATGCCTCCGGTCTGCGTTGCGTTGGAGGCGCACCAGCTGGAGAGAGATGACGGTGCGTCCCCACCACCCACCAGCCTCGTGTCGATAACGGAGGCGTTCCTCCCGGAGCTCTGCGCATCCGCCTCCAGGAATGGGGGGTGAGCGAACATCGCTTCAGACCCACTCTCCGCATCGGCAAGCTGAATCCACGGAGAGTTCTCCCTGAGGGAGGAGCGGTAGCAGATGAGGTACATCCCTGTCGCGACGGGGAGTTGGATCATCGCCTTCAGAGCCTGCGTCGTGGTGTTCACCGCAAGGTGGGGGCAGAAGGGCCTCCCCGTTGCGGATGCGGAGCTCGGGTTTGGCGTATCCCCACTGCAGCTGAATGTGTTCGACGCGGTGTGAACTACCCCAGAGGTTGAGTCACAGCTCACCCCAACCGGCCCGGACCAGCGCCCGACATCCCCCCACTCCTCCGTCACATTCTGATCCGGAGGGACTCGCGTGAGAGGCGACCTCTGCAGGACCACCTTAATCAGATCCCCCGCTGCAACCCTCGACCCCCAGAACGTTGAGGAGACCCGGAGCTGAAACCCAACCTCCACTTTGAGGGATGCATGCGCCGCAGTTGGGTTGAAAACGTATTGTGTTGAAGCCCCGGCAAGCCCAACGGCGGAGGTCGGCACGGCGGGGGTTGGAGTGGCGTACCCTCCTCGGGAAACCCCGGAGATGGGAGGGGTGCTGTCGGACAGCATGTTGAAGTTGGGGCGGAGACCGGATGCGATGGAGAAGGCGTCGACGAGAGCCGCAGATGTGTAAAACCCGGAGGCTCCCCTGCGGGTGACAGGCACCTGGGTGCCAACAACACCGCCATCCCCCTCGGAACCGCCCCCCCACGCAGGCAGCGTGTCAGCTGTGAGGTCGAGCTGGGGAACCTCTATCCATTTATCCCCTCCATCCAACACATTTTCCCGATCATACCACGCCGCAACCCCAGGGTGCAGGGTGGTCCTCACGCAGACGCGATACGCCACCTCACGGCTCCCCAAGGCATGAGGCAGTGTTGTGGTGAACTCCGCTGCAGCCGAAAGCCCTTCTCCGGGACCCAGGTCGATAATCCCTGCAGGGGTGGCACGCCCCGCAACCCATTCGGGGAGGAGGGGGGTTTGAACATCCCTCGAAAGGGCCCGGAATGGGTCGGGGTCCTTCCCGACATGGAGGGATGTGCCCCACTTCGCGGCAAACCCCGCAGAGGCATTTCCATAGCAGGAGGATCTGCCGGGGATGACCTTCGCGGAGTCCCCCAAAAAGGAGGTGTTGAACGGCACCCCGTCCCCCCGGGTGAGCCGGATTTTCGAAACCCCGCCGTTTGTCGGGAGGTACCGTGGGGTGACGTGCCACCTCACCTTCGGGTCGACGGAGGTGTACATCCCGGACGCTGGCAGGCCGGCGGTGGCACTCCCCCCCCCTGGGAGCAGGGCAGGCCGCCACCAGGATCGGGTCGGGGAGGAAGGGGTGGAGAGGAGCTGTGCGTCGTAGCCTGACCCCACCTGGATGCAGAGGAGGAGGATCGCGGGGCGGACCGGCACCGGGAGGTGGAAGAGGAGGGTAGCCTGGTGGGAGGAGGAGGTGGTGGTGGTTGAGGATATGTCAAACCCGGATGTCGCGCTCGACTGCACAGCGCCTTCTGTGGAGGCAGCGGGGTTGGCGCATGAGTTTGCGTTGGAGTTCTCATCAACATCTCCACCTCCGCTCCCCACCGCCCGAACCAGCTTGGCGCGGAAAGGGGAGTTGGTCCCAAATGATTCAGGCATCCCGGAGAGACTTAGGGAAAACGCCTGCACGCTCCCCGCGAGCAGAAGATTTCCAAGGGGGTATTTCACTGCGATCTCCGTTGGGCGGCTGCCCCCCACACCGCCGGCACCGCCTCCGCCGCCCCCGCTCTGCACAACAAAGCTGTCGTTGAAGATAACCCAGTTCGGCCTCCCCGCCTGTTTAAAGCAAATCCTGTATGTGTTAGGCGACCCCCACAGCATCTCAGAAGCCCCTCCAACCTCCCTTGGGAGGACAATCGACGCGGCGGCATGGCGGAGGCCGAGGAGGGAGGTGGTCTCCGAGGCAGGGCCGATGTGGGGGACCATGTCGTCATATGGCTCGGGGGTGATCTCGGAGAATCTCTCGAGGAAGGGGTCGCTGAAGGCACACCCGGTTTGGATGGAATCGGAGCAGAGCGAGGCTACGGTGGGCGACAGGGCGCAGGATGTGGATTCGGCACCCGACCCGGCGAACAGCCCGGAGTAGTTCTGCCCGCCGGAACCTGGGGAAGGGCATATGGCAGACAGGTGGGTGTCAGCGAGGTGCTTCTCCGCAGGCCACCTCACCGGGTTGATATCACAGCCGACACCACCACCCCCACCCCCTCCCCAAGCAGGGACGAGGCGGAGGACATCACCCGAGCTGCTGCACCGTGGGCAGTTCCCCCTGCTTTGGGAGGCCAGACCAGCCTCACTATCGTGCACCGTGAAGAGACTCTCGAACCCCGGGCGTGTCTCAGAGTGTTCCAAAAAGAGTGTTGCGGCTGAGCCCGACACAGGCGAAGCCACCGCTGTGAAGAGGGATGTCTCGGGAGCAGCCCAGCTGCTCCGTTGGAGGAATATCGCGGGCATTCTGTTGGGAGATGCGTTGTCCCAAGCGGGTTCATCGGAGCTGCGGGGTGGGATGGAAGCCCAGTTCAGCCCGCGGAGCCTGTGGCAGACTTTATATGACCCGGGGGGAGGCACCGAGATGTAGAAGGCGACGTGAAAAACCTCCGGGGAGTCCGCGGAGCTCCCCCGGCAGCTCTGCGCATCCCACCCCGCAGACCGCGAGTCGCATTCGACAAGCCCCCCGTCGGTGCTCTGCGGTGCCCCGGGGGATTCCATCGCCTCCTCCAGGCGGACACTCCCCCCGCAGGGATCCCCGCTGGGAACCAGGCGCACAGCAGACCCCCATGTCGCAGAGACAAGCCCCCTCTCGGACCCCACAGGGTATTTCCTCCTGAAATCCCACCGGCGGGAGTCGAGGGGTTGTCCTGGGTGGGTCGAATTCCTCGTCTCTATGATGAGCGGGCCGTACGTCTCACTCCGGGTGTCATTCATATACCAAACGGCGTTGGGCTGGGTGGAGGTGGTGGTGGAGGTGAGCCCTTCCTCTCCCCCACCGCCATCTCGCTCAATATACTCCCCTGGGACCAGCAACGCGCCATAGGGGTATGACGCGTTCAGCCTGAGGAATTTCACCGGAGGAGACCCAGTCGCATTGCTGTGAAACGGCAGGACACGGAGCCCCGCATGCCGGGCGCAGGGGGGTGCCGGTGCCCCCACCCCACCCCCCTGATTGCACGTCCTCCGGTAGCAGATGTGCCACTTCGAGCCCTCCGTCGGGAGGTATATCGATGAGAACGTGGCATTCTGCCCCCCGCCCCCCACGGGGGGGTTGTGGAAAGCCTCGAGTCTTGCAGCGCGCCCCGCGTGTGTCGTGGGGAGGGGTGTGCCGAACACCTCGAATGGTGGAGCCGTCGGATCTCCCTGCAGGTCGTGCGAACCCGCGGGGAACTGCGCGCCCTCCTCAACCAACCCTCCGAAGTAAGGCAGAGGGGTGGCGGACGCTCCCCCCGCATTATCGGTGAGGCGCTCCCAACACCCGACGTTAGGGACAGACCCGAGGGCGACAGGGTATTTCCGGATCGCAGACGTTGAGGCGGATTCCCCGAAGTAGGCAGAGCTGACCAGTCTGAAATAATCCCCCCCCTGCGGAGACCAATAGTTTGCCCCGGTTGTGGTTCCGGTGGGGTCGGATTCGGCGATAGGGGATGTCACATCTGCGACAGGCGATGCTGGGGCGTTGCTCAGCCCCCCCTCCCCGGAGTCGTCAAAAACGATGTCCCCCCAGGTCAGTGGGGTGACATCAACCATGGTCCAACCCACCGGCTCCTCCACAGCGTCAAAAGCGAACCGGGCTGTGTTGGAACCACACGCCGACACCGCGGTGCACCGGGGGAGCTTCCGCCACACCGGGATGGAGGGAATCCCTGAGGAGTTGCTCCCGCGCAGCTCCGCTCGCTCCTCCTTCGAAGAGAAGCAGATCTCATAGCTCCCTGCGTTGGCGGGGAGGCGGAGATAGGCATAGGCATGGCTTGCAATGGATGCCGCCACTCCCTCCGTGATATTCCACCTGTCCTCATTGGCTGTGCCGTACGACCCTGCGGAGCTCCACGAGTCGATGAGTGGGTTGGAGTACTGCGTGCCAAACACGGCAACCCCTCCGGCTGTCGCAGATTCGCGGAGTCCGGCGGTTTGGGCTCCGCCCAGCCAACCTCCCTCCCCCCCGACAAAATCCGATCCATAATATGGAGACCCGAGCCCCTGGGTTTCCTGGGTGCAGGGGTGGCCTGCAGGCACCACCTTTAGGCTGTCCCCGTTAGCACAGGAGGCATAGGATGTGGCGCAGAGCGAGGGGGCATAGGTGAAATTGAGCCGCTGCTGCACCGAGAGGAGCTGCACAACAGCGTATTGCCCGACAGAGGGGTCCGGCAGGCGGTACCACACCCGGGAGGGGTTTGAGGAGAAGACGCGCCGGAGGGTGCCCCCCCCGGAGATTTCGTCCGGCGTGGCGGTGTAGAGGAACTGCCACGCCCCCCCGGCAACCCCGCGGGGGAGTTTGAAATCGGAGGGGGATATGCTGTGGCGGAAGCACAGCACAAAGGGGGCCGCCGCGGCGGGGGCTGCGAAGGTTGCGTAAACGGTGTCGGCAAAAGGGCACCCCTCCGACATGGAGTTGGGGGTGCCGAACACGGCCTGCTCGCTGAGGGGCGCCTCCCCCGACGCGGCGTACTCCCCGCAGGACCCACGCGAGGCGCTGTGGGTGTACATCCTGAGGAGGAACCTGCCACGGAGACCCATATCCCAGGTGACGTTGAAATGCGGCATCGCGCGCTGCACGCCATCCACCCATAGCACTGCAGTGAGGGAGACGCGGAATTCCTGCCCTTCATAGAACGTTGAGGGACGGATCTCGCCAGTATAGTTATCATGCGCTGGCAGGCTCATTGTGACCGTTGGGCTGAGCGTCGCAGTGGGGGTGTCAGACCTGGAGAAGGTCCTGCTGACAGACGCACTCACAGATTCTGTTTCCGTCGGCGAGATGGACAGAGTTGCGGTCGGCGAGGCAGACGCCGATGCGGTTCCACTGTAGCTTTGCGACGCGGTGAGGGTTGGGGTGACGGACAGCGACGCGGTTGCCGAACCCGTCAGGCTCAAGCTCCCCGACTGGGTGAGGGTGAGGGTGGCTGTCTTCGTGTTGGCGGCGGACACGCCTCCAACCAGGAAGCAGAGGAGAAGAGACGCACGGAGTAGAGGCGGTGACGGGGTTGCTGCAGAGGGGTAGCGCCATGGATGCATCGCCCCCCCAGCGGCAGGCGGTGGTGGTGTCTGGTGATGATTAGAAGGGTGTGGCGGCGGAGCAGCACCGGGGGGCTGGAGGGGTGGAGGCATGTTTCAACGGCAGGGGAGGCAGGGCCGTGGGGCGGCGGGCCGTCGCCCTCTCTCGCCCCGCCCCCGCCCCCCCGTGCCGCGGGTTATTACGCGTGAATCTTAGATCTTAGATTAGAGAAAGGTGATGTGGAGGGCACACCGGTTCACCTGAGAGGGTCTCAGGCAGATCAGGAGGCGGCCATCATCATGCAAAGGGGATGGGGTGGGAGAAGGGGGGTTTTTGGGCCTGCCTGTGGGTGTTTGCTGCCTGCGAGTGTTTGCATCCCCCTGGAGGCCCCTGTGAAGTGGCATGAAGGTGTTAACCCTAAAGCTTTCAGTCGTGTGGTTTCCTGCACTACGACTTCGCTACACTTCGTCGCTCGACGTAACTGGAAAATGATCAAAGGAGGCCGGCGGTACGTGTATGTGGTTGTTTGAAAACCGTAATACATACATTGGGCGTTATTCCGTTACCAGTAACGGTAATAACGTTATTTTTGCGTTATTTTTTGACCCCAAAAAAGGCAGCATTTCCCGGTGAATCTGACCCGAAACTCGGGTCCCTACCCCCCCTAAAAGAATTTTCTTGGGTAAAATATCACTCCAGGGGGCCACTCCGTGATGTCAAAAAATTGGAAAACGTTTTCTCCTAAAATAACGCGTTATTTTTCCGTTATTTTCATGAAAACTTGCGTTATTCGGACAATTTTGCGGGCGGATGGTGTAGTTTTTGGTGGAGATGGCTCCAGAATACCCCCCTGGGACCATTTTTTGGATAATAACGCACGGACATGTCGAGTTTCGTGAAAAAATCATGTTTTTTGGCTTTTTCAAGGCAAATACTGCAGAAACCCCTGCAACCTTGCAGCATCCAATGTTCCTGGAGTGAAATTTGGAGTGAAAATCACTCCAAAATCACTCAGTGTGGACGCAGAAGTGAATCCTTCAGGAATACACCCGCACACCTCACATTGGCGGTGTATAAACCACCTGATATTTTTACTCGTTACGAGCGACGAAGTAGCGCGAAGTAGCGACGTGCCCATTTTTTCCCGGTCCGTTCTAAAATAGTTACGTTCCAAAAGTCCGTTACTGGTGCTGTCAAAGACGCTTCGCACAATATACGCACGAACTACCCAAAGTACGCTCGGGCTACGCACGAAGTACGCAGGAACTACACAATTTGAACTTTCTTGCACCCCCCAGTCATTATTTGCACGCACTCCAGGTCCCATATTTGCACCAGTGCAAATATGAGACCTGGAGTGCAAATATGAGGAATTTCCGAGTTCGTCGTGATGTGCAAAACATGACTGGGTTGTGCAAGAAACCATCATCTGCACCCCGTATCGGCCTCAATTGCACCCTCGTGCAGGTAAAAAAAGGCCTCGGGCCTCCGGCCCTCGGACCGTTTTTTAATTACGCACACGACCTTCGCGCGGAAAGTGTCATTCAGCCCTGCCAAACGTGCTCTACACACCACCCCCTTCATCAGGCAAGTGGGTTTGTAAGGGTGTGTGGAAGCGTCAACGCTCGGGTGCAGGAAATTTACATTTTGGTCGCAAATGGCGTTACACATGCACTATGCACAACGTGTGCACGATTTCGGCAGAACTACGCACAACCAACGCAATTTGGACCTTTCAACAACACCATTCACGGTACTTCGATTTTGGGTGGGAAAGATGGGGCAAGGAAGTGGCAAAAACTGCGAAGAAGGTCGAAAATTTTCACATTTTCATCAGAAACCATATTCAACGGATTCCAATTTTCGGGTGAAATCAAGCAGGTTGGCACAATGGCTCATGTTCACCCAAAAATGCACCTACCAAACCTCTTTTGCTTGATTTTTGGGACGGCATGGGTGATCCAGAGGCCAAAAATCACGATTTTTTCACCAATTCCTTCGACAACGGACAGTTCCAGACCACAAGGACCACATTTTGGGGTCAGAATTTTCTCGGTCAAAAAATTCGAAAAATCTGAAATCTCTCGGAATTTTGAGCATTTTTTGAGATTGGCATGCCCATTTTAGACCCTTTGCGTGGCTCTAAACCCAAAAATTTGCTCGAAAATGGCCTCAAATAGCCTAAAACAGCCCATTCTGGCCACCCCGAAAAAAAATTCGAAAAGGGTCCCCCTATAGAAGTTGCCCAAAAATACCGAAAATAACGCGGTATTACCGGTAATAACGGTAATAACGTTACCGATAACGTTATTACCGTTACTGATAACGGTATTACCGTTACCGATAACGGTAATAACGGTAATAACGTTACCGATAACGTTATTACCGTTCCTGATAACGGTAATAACGGTATTACCGTTATCGATAACGGTATAACGCGGAAAAATAACGTTACCGATTTTCGGATAACGTTATTCGGACGTTCTGGAACGTTATTAACGGTAAGTTATTTTACCGAAAAAATAACGGTATTACCGTTACTGGTAACGCAATAACGCCCGATGTATGGTAATACTCCGTAGGTGGAAGTGGAGGGAGGCACGTGCCCCTTTGCATTTGGCTGACGGCTTGTGTCAGAGCTTCAGCGGGGCAGCACGCCAGCAGGCACGGCGTGTCAAATCACTTGGGACGGAGGGGCAGGGTGGGAGAGGGAGGGGGGAAAACCCCCCCTGCCGACATAAATCGACTCTGGCAACTCCAGGGCAAACCGAACACAGCCCAGCCCGTTTTGGGACGTGGGCCCAGACCCCTCCCCCTTTTGCATGGACGGCAATCACATCATGTGCCCCCCCCCCGCCCCACCACCCCCCTCCCCTCCCCACCCGGGCAACAGCGCAGGGAGCACCCGTCATCCCGCCAAGACAGGAGGGGGGTTCGCCTTCTTTTTAAGGAGAGGGGGCCCGGTGCCTGCGCGCGTCCTGTCGTACTGTGGCTGCTTGGTGGGGCTAGCGCAGCAGGTTCTACTTTTGCTGCAGGGGTTCGCCTCAGATTTCCACCTTTTGCTGCACTTTTTGCCACGTGCCATGATGAGCGAACCAAGAAGGCTCACCCACAGAGCCGACAGGCAGGACCCCCTGTCTCTCACTCGTGAGGCAGAGGCTGCGTCCTCCGAGGGGATGGCGGGGGGGGTTTGATCGTCGAGAGGGAATGGCGGGGGGGGCAGGTGGGGAGCCCCTTGGGCAGACACCTCAGAAAATACAATCGCTGGGGGCTAGAGAAAAAAGCGGATCGATGATCCCAAAAGAGAAAATAAGACGCTTTCGGTATCCTTTGCCTGCTGAGGGAGGTGGGGGGCGGTGGGGGCGGTGTGCCCGCCCCCACCCCCGCCCCGCCCCTTCCCTCCATAGTGCACCACAACAGAAAGCCGGATGCGCACCACACCACCACCCTGCATGTTGCTGTTGCCTCACTCCTCGGTCTCTCTTCAGTCGAGCATAATGCCGGGATCCACGCTGCTCTGCTGCCTCCAGAGGCAGATGCCGCTCTTCCCATTCTTGACAGACTTGTGCTGGGAAGGGGGTGGAGGTGGGGCATGACGAGCTGGCACACACGGTGCGCGGTGTTTTGCTGATTTCTCGCAGCGAGATCCGGGGCAATGCGCAGCGGCGGGTGATGTGAAGGCAATCAACAAGCTCCCCCTCCCCACCCCCCACCCCATCCCCAACACCCTCGGGGCAATGTGGTGAGGGGCCCCCTTTTTTTTGTACATTCACTACACCAGGTGGCTCCAGGTGTAAAGAGGCAGAAAGCCGATCAAAAAGATCGGAAATCCGCTTCGTGACCCCATCCTTCTTTATCTTGACCACGAGACAAAATGGATGGCTGTTTGGGTGGGCATGGTATCAGAGCATTTTATAGGGGGTCTAAAGTGAGGCCAATCCTCACATTTAAGGAAAAAAAAAGATTTCCGGGAAAAATCCGGGGTGGTGGTGGAAAACTGGTGGCGGCTGGCAGCCTCGCAGATGAGTGGACTCATGTTCAGTCAGACTGCGAGCAACTTACCCGACCGTTTTTCTGTCCAGTTTCTTTGTCAAACCCCGAGAAAACGCAGGTCGCGAAGGGACGGACGTTCACTACCGTGGCCTCCGGCGGCTGGGGGGCTCCGCCCCCCAGACCCCCCTGTGCCGTCTGCCTGTCTTTTTTCCAACACCCTTCGGGGTCAATTGGGGATGGAATACAGACCACCCCGGGAGGATGCAGGCAGCTCACAAAATCGTACGGTTACAAGGAACAGATGCTCACTACCGTGGCCTCCGGCGGCTGGGGGGCAGAGCCCCCCAGACCCCCCTGTGCTGTATACCTGTCTTGGACCAAACCCTTTGGGGTCCCATCAGGGAATGGGATGCAGCCCACCCTGTGTAGCCCCTGGAGGACGCAGCCAGCTCATGCAGAATCTGTACCCACGGAAGGAACAGCCTGGGATCTGTACGCCCGGAAGAAACAGATGTTCACTACCGTGGCCTCCGGCGGCTGGGGGGCTCCGCCCCCCAGACCCCCCTGTGGCATGTGCCTGTATTGTATCCAAGTCCTTGCGCGCCCGGGTCTGCGGCAGATCGGTCCCGAAATCCATTTTTTGGACTAACCTCCGGCACCCGAGGCTGGACCCGATCACTGATCCCTGAGAGAGGAACCGGGAGGTGACCCATTCACCACAAGACTCGCTTGCCAGGGGGTCCGCCAAAAAATCGGGGAACGCCTCACATTTAAGCCCAAATGAGCGTAGATTTTGCCCCTATAAAATGCCCTGATGGTATACTTCATAAAAAACACACGCGAGATAGATGCCGTATACAGGGGGAGGGGGGGGCTTGAGTCCCACACAACAAAAGAGGCCGGGGTTTGATTGAGCGAGATATGATCGAAAAAAATCACGAGAGAAAGGGTGGGTTTTTTGGTCCCTTTTGTGCCCTTTCTAGACCTCCACACATTTTAGGGGGGGGGGGGGGTGGGGGAGGTGGCTGGGGTGTTTTCTCAAACCCCACCCAAAAAAAAGGGGAACCACAAAGCAGTATGGGCAACCCTGCCCAACAAATCACCCGAAGGGGGGTGGGGTGATTTGCGCTGGTTCTACCTCCCCCCCAAAAAAAAAGATCGGCTCTAATCCACGAAAGGGTAGAAGGCATGGGTGTGTGTGTGTGGGGCCCGGAGAAAACGTGCACTTTTTTTTGTGTGTGAAGAAACGAGAACCACAACGAATCGGACAAATCGGGCCTGAACAGATTGACAGAAGGACACGGAGAGCTGAGCAGCTGGGGGTCTGGCTGTTGGGGGGGGCGGGGGGGGAGAGGGCGCCTGCGCCCGCAGAAGGCGTGTGTGTGTGTGCACCATGGGAGGTGGGGGGTTGCTATACTACCGATCTGTGGCACGCCATGCCAACACCAACGCCAGTCTGGCACACAGGTTGCTAGCAACCCAACCCCCTCCGACTGGAAGGGGGGGTGAGGCAGGGGGTGGTTACAGTTTTTATTACCGGTCCTGAAACCATTATTACCGGTTTCCTGCAGAAAGTCCATAAGCCAAGAGGTAATAATAAACCACTTTACGAGACTTAAAGGCGATATTATTGACCATTCGGTAATTAAAAAGTTTTTATCAAAACTAGGAAATAAAGCAGTCACAGGAATATAGCCTGGGTTTAGTGACTTCATCCATTATTTACACTCAGCTTTCTTATTACCGCAATATTGAGGGCAATAATGGAAATCTTTATTTCCTGGAAAAAGCGGCTGGGGGCAGGGGCGGTGTGGGGGCGAGGTCCTGGCCAGTTTGCTTGATCCACATTGCTCCTACTCGCTACAACACTTCACAGGGGCTAGAGGGCATCACCTCGGCAGGTTGACGTTCAGATCCACAGTCACCCTGCTCTGGCTTGGCGCTCCCGTCGTCGTCCCCTGTGCAGGCTGGCTTGACATCATGTGCGCGACGTTCCGCTGGTGTGTCGTGGATGCATCAAGGTAGAGCTGCGGCGTCGATTCTCCGCGCCAGCCGAAATGCCTGCGGAGATCCATGGTGGACGCGCCGCCATTGGCCGCTGCCAGCGCGGCGGAGCGTCTCATGCTGTGCCCGGTGTATCCCTCCGGGTCCTTTTCCAGGCACAGCGCAATCTTCCGTGGCAGCCCGTAGAATTGGTTTCGCCCGATGGGCGAAGCGAGGAACGCGCTGCCGGCCTTGTTGATGCGTCTTGCGACAGGCCCCGTCACGAGGTCCGACAGAGAGAGGTGGGCCAGATGGGCCTTGAGGACGTCGTAGAACACAGCTTCTTCGTTCAGCATCTTGGGGACCACAAACGACCGTTCAATCGCGACGCTTCCCTGCTTTGCACCGTAGAACTTCACGCTGATCTGCTCATCTTGAACGGTGATGTTTTCGATCGACAGGTTGCGGAGTTCAACGCAGCGCATCCCACCGAAGAAGGCCAGCACCACAAGCGCACGATCCTGCTTGCTCGCCAGCGACCCGGTGCCCTTGTCCATGTAGTCCTGCAGTTCTTGAAAAGAGAAGGTTTTGGCTTGTTTGGTGGTGTAGCCCTTTGTTTGATTCTTCACGTACTGGTGGAGGCGTGGCATCTTTGTCTTGATCATGTTCCCGTGGACAATCTTGACCTTGAAGTTGATGATGGAGTAGTAGTTCCAGATTGACGATGCGGCAGAACCCCCCTGCAGCTTGGCCTTGAGATAGCCCTTGATGTGCTTCTCGGAGTAGATTGTCTTCATGGAACGAACCCGGGGAGCCTCCTCAGCGACGTACGCCTCGAAGTCAGTCAGTCGATCGGTGTATGCCTTCCTGCTGCGGACTGGCATGAGGTCACCGTCACTTGATGTGCTGCTGCTGCTGTCGCTGTCATGATCGGCGGCGCGGGGCATGATGTGTGTGATGTTGCGTGATCTGTGGAGGTTGTGGCTCTGGTACTACGGAGGCTTTCTGCAGGAAACCGGTAATAATGGTTTCAGGACCGTTAACAAACTACCATATAACCGGTCCTAATTGAGTACTTTCTGGATTTCGGGAAATTACGTCCCCTCAGCAAGGTACTCGGGTGTTTTTGTTCCCCTCGGGAAGGCCCTCGGGCTTCGCCCTCGGGCCTTCCCTCGGGGAACAAAACACCCTCGGACCTTGCTTCGGGGACGTAATTACCCTCAATCCATAAAGTACTTTATTATTACCGGTAATAAATAGCTATTACGTGACGCCTTTCCTGCCAGGCAACAGCCACACGGGGGATCTCACACGCCTCGAGGGGAGGACCCAGCCTACTCCAGGCCCAGCCAACACAAAAACACACGTGGATCATCTCTTTGGAGCAGCAGATATAACGCACTGAGCACCCTGCTCGTATACATACGATATCCGCTGTCTGCACACACACGTGGATACTTTCAGAGGAACATACGCAATACCACACGTGAATATCTTTGGAGGTGTGTCAAGCACACTGAGCACCGCCGTACTCTTGGTGTGATCACCACTGCTCCACACACGTGAAAACTTTTTAGAGGGGTGGTGCAGGCGCTCTTGATGCAAATGTATACCCTGCAACACACATGAAGTGTGCTTTTTTTCGAATAGTGCCGGCGCCACTTGGGAAACAGGCCAGTGAGCCCCATGCCCAGACACATCGCAGTGCGACGCCACACCTCTTCTCGGGAAAGCCGGCCCGGATGCACCCTTCATCCCTGTGACAAAAACCGTGGCGGGTTTTGCTGGGCAGGCTAAGTCGCCAGGGGGAAGGTGGGCCGGGTTGCCCGCCTTTATATGCACCAGGGTGAAGCACCTGCACCACCACCCCCACCCCCCCCCCCACTTCTTTTAGATGAACAAAGCAGGGAACTTCCTGGCACAGCCACACTTGTTTTCAAGATTATCGGCAAGCGGATACGCACGAGGGCAATCCAAGACGTCTGGGAGTGGCTTCGTGGCATAAGGGAAGCGTCGGGCGGGTGGGGGTCGAATTCCACCCGGCGATCAGGATTTGAGGAGACCGGTCTGCGTGGCGATCACGCCAAGCACGCCCAGGACAAGGAGGAGGCAGATCATGTAGCAGCAGTACTTCTCTTTGTCGACCTCCTTCAACGTCTTCTTCAGGCGGGTGTTGAGGCTGCCCATCTCGTTGACCAGCTTGTCGGCCTGCATTCAAGGTGGTGGTGTGGGTGCCACAATTAATGAAATGCTTGTGCGGAAAATACAATACACGCGGGAAAGATGCCTTTGGCGATGCGGGAGCTCGTGTCTGGTGAAAAAGGATCCCTATGGGCATACCTTGATGTTGATGTTCTCGAGCTGTGCGTTCTGCGTCTCGAGCTCGCTGGAGAACTGCTGGGCGTGCACCTTCACACGCTGAAGGCTCTCGTGGACGCGCACCAGACCCTCATCGATCTTCTGGTCGCGGTGGATGCTCTGCTGGTAGTACTGCTGGAACTCCTCATCCTGCAGGGGGTCCAGCATCTCCTCCTGTGCCCCGAAGTTGCTGTAGCTGTTCTGGTTCTTGATCTGCAAGGGCGGTGGTGGTGGTGGTGGTGCTGGTGGTGGGGCGAGCGATGCGACCCAACCCAATGAACGGCAACCACGCGGTGTCTCCTTGCAGCCTCCTTGCAGCAAGGGGGGATGTAGCTTTGCCATACGCCTTTGCCATACCTCTTCGAATGTCTTCAGCGAGGTGTTGGTGCCGTACCCAGCCGCACTGTCCTCTCCCAGGGGAAAGTCTTCCCGCCCCTGGTCAGCCCTGAAGCGCGCCTTGTACCTGCAGTGCATGTGGGTTGTGCGCAGTCGCAGGCCTTCCGCCCCAAACCCAAAAAAAGAACAGGCACCGACACACGCCCTGGGAGGGGGGTATTTTCAAGATCTTCGACCAGGCATACATGTTCTCCGTCCTCTTCATGTGCCGCCCGAACTCCAGGAAGTCATCCTGCCTGCCGGCCTTCTGCGCGTCCTTCTTGAGAGTCTCCGCACGGGTTTTCAAATCCCGGAGGTTCCTCCGGATGCGGTTGGACACCGCTGCACGATCGGCGGTCTTCGATGCGTCAAGCTCATCGAGGCACTTCGTGTCCTGCAGCAATGGGGGTTAACCGAGGGTGGTTGCATAGTGGGTCCAGTGCCGAGATCACCCACCCCACCACCCCTCTCCCCGTGTGTATACAAACTGCCTGAAAAAACGGCTACAATACAACCTGGCTACGGACATACCTCCCTCACGCGCGACATAAGCAGCGTGCACTCGCAGCGGCCCTTCTCGTAGGGAGTCATCCCTGTTGTGTCAACCTCGGGCACTTCAACCGCGTTGTCGTCCACAGGCACGCCCATCTGGACCGCCAGGCGCGCCAGGCGCCGGTTGTACACCTCAATGTCGTGCATCGCACCAGCCTTCCCCCCAGTGGGGTGTGCGGGTGGGGGTGGGGAGGAGGGGGTGCCCGGGGGGGACCGGGTATAAACGGGCCGGTGACCCTTCTCTTCCCTGGCCCCCCTCAGGTCCCGAACCAAAGGGGGGTGCCGGGTCGGTGGGTGGGTGCCCTGCAGGGAGGGGGGGGGGGTGGTGGTGGTGGTGGAAAAAAAATCCGTGCAGTGTGCAGCTGAACACAGGCCCTTCTGCTTCAGCATGTCTGAAACGTGTTTTGGGGTTCACAACCCCTTACACAGGTGCCATAACGCCCTTGAGGGGCTCAGATGAAATGAGGGGGCGGGGTGGGGTTGGGGGAGGGGAGGGCATGCTTTCTCTTGGCCCACAGCCCACCGTCGATGCCCTTGATACCTGGCGCAATACCCTTCTGGAAAGAGGGGATTATTCAGCGCCAATCCATGTCAGCGTGACACCCTTTCTTTTGAAATATTTGGGCCCGGTGCTCTGTGGGACGGGGGTGTGTAAGTGAAGTCGCGAAGGTCAAGGCACAAGGTTTGCTAGCCTCTCCTCCTCCCCCCACTCGTTATGCAGGCTGTGTCCGAGATCGAGTGCTGTACGGCTCGGCCTGTGTTGTGCCAGAGTAGAAGGAGGACAAAAGGGTTGGCATGAGGGCCAGCGCTCGATCGAGAAGAACAACAAATCAGAGGAACAGGGGGGGGGGGGGGGCAAAACAGGCATCCGCTGCCAGCCCACCACACCCCCTGCCTCCTCCTGCACTTCCCACACGCACATGTTAGTGGATTTGTTAAGTGTAGGCCGCACCGAGCGAACCTCTGATGAACCACCTCCAACTCTTGACACTCCACTGCCGTAGTGTGCATGTCGCCACCGAGGAAACCCTCTCAGGGCCATTGCCCACTGCCGCACGTCACGACCATCCTACCGCACACCCTCGTCACCCCAGTGCGGCAACCAGCATTTTCCGTTCTGCCTCCCAGACGCTCCAGGAGACTTTGATCATCGTCTCAAAGTGCGCATCCTCGTGCAGCTCCGAGGCTGCCGTGTGGTAGTAGATGCAGAACTCGTGGAAGGAAACCTTGCCAGTGGGGTAGTGCTTGGCATCCCAGTGTGTGAAGAAGTCCGACAGCCCCTTGCCCTTCCCCATCGACCCCGCCGCGACGTCGGGGAGGTAGTCGGCGATGAAGTTGTCATGGAGGTAGCGCACCGGCACGAACCCTTTCGGGTCGCGTGGGAACAGCCTCCAGGTCCTCTCCAGAGCAACGAGGCGGCGCGGGGGCAGGTCGCCCGACAGCGTGTTGAGCAGGCTGAGGTAGTCGAGCTCTCCGGTCCTGCGGGTGTCGAAGCCTTCGAAGAGGGCGTTGATGTCTGCCTCCGAGAGGAAGTAGTGCAACAGGCAGTCATGCACCGCCTGCTCGAAGGCGGCCAGCCCCATGAAGCCCGTCCTGCCGGGGTCGTGCTTGCGCAGCTCGCGCGACAGCTGGTGCAGCCGCATGGGCAGCTTCTCTTCGACAAGCTTCCGCAGCTTGTTGGCGACGGCCTCCGCCTTCTGCAGGCACAGCACGTTGTCGACCTCCCTCTCGCGCTCGTTGATGGTGAGCTGCGAGAGGGGGCGGCGGTGCGTCGCCACCAGCGGCTGGTCGTCGAGGCCCCACGTGGCACACATCACTTCGATGAATTCGTCGTCGTTGGCGATGGTCGCGCTGAGCCCCGAACAGCGCTGCTCAAACTCCTGCTTCGACACACACCCATCGGGGTTCGCCGCATCATCGAAATCATTGAGGAATGCGTCCAGCACCTGCTCCTCCGTCATCTCGCGCTTCAGCACCGCCGGATGTGCCGAGGCGTTGTAGCTGCTCCGCAGCTCGGCGAGGGTCAGCTTCCCGTCCCCATTCTGGTCGAACCGGTCGAAGCACCGCTCGATAAAGGCACGCCTCTTCGGGTTGAGCCCCACCCGGAACACCGTCAGGAACTCTGCGATACCGATATTCCCATCGCCGTCTATGTCAAACATGCGAACCTGCAGTGGCGGGGAAAGCGTGGAACCCGGGTGTGTTTGGTTGCATGATTTAAAGCCAGAGTTTGCGTAGCGTGCCCTTGCGAGGGAAGCACAGATGTGTGTGTTGCTCTGTCTGCAGCATGCATTCTGATTTCATTTACATTTTCCTTTCAGAGAAGTTTCTGTGCGGCATACCAAGGTGTCGACCTCTGCGTCCTGCAGGATGATCCCGAAGCTCCGGAGGCACTGCGCAAACTCATGGCGGTCAAGATGGTGGTCACAGTTGTCGTCAGCAAGGTTAAACGCACGGGTCAGAGCACGCACACCTGTCATCCCGCCATTGCGCACCACCAGGCGTTTGAGCTTCGACACCAGCTGCTGCTGGTCACGCTTCTGCGCTGCGGACTGCATCCCTCACCCACACCGCCCCCTGGCCTGGCCGCTCTGGTTGCTCCCTGTCCCGCCCCGCCTGCACACACGCCTCTCCAGACGCCCTTCTCCCTTGCACAGCCCTCTTGCGAGGGTGTTGCTGCAGCAGGCCAGTCAGACCTGTCAGACGGGTGGCATGGGTTGGCATAACGGTGGGAGCGCAATGAAGGAGGCAGAACAGCCGCCCGTCAGAACTGGGTTTGGGCGTGGGGGGGCATGGGGGGTGGTGATGGGGCATTCGGCATCCTCGAACACAACTCAACAACGGTACAGTCGGCGTATCCCTCACTGAATGAAGAGCTTAGTTCGTTACTTCTTTGCAGGGGAGGAGGTGATACGTGAACGCAGCAGACAAGCTCAGGATGCAAGCCTATAATTATGTTCCCTGTAGCTTGCCTTCTCTGATGGCATGATCGTCTGTATTTTTCCACAGCCTGCCCGAGCTGCCTCGGAGCCTAGTTGCTCTGCCGTCTTTGTCTCGCTTCCGCCGGGGCAGGCCATTATCACCCGAGTGGGTATGGTAGGGTATGCAGAAGAGGAAAGGATGAAGTATTTGGTAATCGCAGTGATGACAAAACTGTACAGAACCGACGAGGGGTGGGGGGTGGAGAGGGGGGTGATAGGTAAGTTCAACGGGGAGGACGGGGAAATCAATTACACATCCTACTTTGTCATGGCGGAATCCCGCTGTCCAGCAGATGTAGGATCGTCCACCGTTCGCCTTGATGGGAGAATCACCAAAAAACATGCAACTTCGTTTGCTATGTTGGATTAGCGGACCTGCATCGTACAGAAAGTCCACGAAAGACTATCACACGAGAACTGATACGCTATGGCAATCTCAAAATAGAGCCCGTCCTTTTCGTTCATATTTTTTTGAGCGGGCACGTGTGTCTCAAGGGCATTGTGATGAGGCTCTGTGAAGTGGCATGAAAAAAAGGTGATAATCCTCAGCGTCCCGCCGCACGGCCCCATTTCGTTATTTCGTTATTTTTTTTCGAGATTTCCGCTCAGAACTCGTCAAACTGGGGCGGGGGGGAGGGTGGCGGGGAAGCGGTGCGGTGTGTGTGAATAATATGAATGCATGTGAAGGAGAAATCTCTTCTTCGTCTCCCCCTATCGAAGAGGGCATGCCATAAAGAGGAAGGTGGGTGGGTGATTCTTCACAGCTACAACCGCTCTGATGAATTTCCTCTTGTTTGTTGCGTTGACGCTTCTACACACAAAACCCTGAACTGATCACACCCTGAGCCTGATGAAGGGCGGGGTTGGTGTATAGACTCTATTATAATTTGCGCCTGAGTCTGCACAGCCTGCGTGTTCTCCTGGTGATCGGTGCTGCACGACTAGACACGGTTTGCCCCCCGGCAGGATCCCGGGAAACCCCGGCCGGGCCCGGAAATTCCGGGCCCGGGACCGGGATTTTGAAATCCCGGCCGGGATCCCGGGGAAATCCCGGCCGGGTCCGGCCGGGGTCCGGCCGGGAATCCCGGGGGTTCTCAGTCTCAGGTCGCTTGGACCGAGGTCATCTCAGACCTATGGCTTTCAGTCCCCAGTTTCAGATTCAGACCTGCTGATCCAGAACCGCACCCTCTCCTTCCACACCAATTGTATCCACTGCTCATGGGTCCGAGTGACGACGATAGCAATGACGATGGCTCCATAGCAAAGATGGCTACCACTGTCAAAGCTCATCTGGAACAGAAACTGTCCCAGATGGAAGTCTCCTGTATAAATACAGGGTTCGGGGTTACCACGAGTGTAACGCAGATACGTGCAGGTGTGTCAAGAGAGTGTGCAGCTCACAGCAGTTCCGCATCCTCCTGGTTGCTGAACTCCACAGTCCTAGGACGACGAAGAGGACGACGAGGGTCGACGTAGGCTTATCTTACGCTACGGCAGGGGTGGACTCAGCCACCCCGGGGGCAGGTTGAACAGGTTGTGTGGTTCCACTGATCAACATGTAGGTCGGCCTGTCTGATAAGACTCAGCCACCCTGCGGGTCAAGTGATTACAAAAGGGTGCCTATTTGACCAAAAGGCAAAATTTCCTCCCGCCATGCTCCCGTACCACAGAGGCTGTTGTGTTTTGCCTCTGTGTATGCGTACGTTTTGCGATGACGGGGTGTGGAACCTGGCGTAGACCGAGCTACAACCAGGAACCAACGGCCCAACTCGGCGCCGTGGGTCAATTTTTGTGAAAAGGCCTTGACCAGAGGCATCCCCCTAACACTAAATTTGCTCTGTTTCACCTGAACCGACCAACCAGGCACCGTGAGGAGGCATCAGAGCCCCTCGTGGACAGCCGCAGCACCCTTCCTTTACTAACGTCAGGTTCACCACTAGCACGAAGCATCACTGTTTTACGTCAGGTATGGCAAATGCCCACCCAAGGAAGTCGAGGAGTTTGAGCCGTTGGAAGTTACCAGAGGGACAAGCAAGAGGGATCTGCAAGCAGTGATGTCTGTTGTACCCTTGGACCACATTAAACTCAAACTGAACCCTCAGTCGTCCTTGATCGCCCGACAAGGTTCCTTTCAGCTTTCTAACAGATGGGTACTGCAACTGTCCAACTATCTACAGACTCACATCCCAGAAGGTGCAGTCCAGGTTCCACAGAGCAAATTAAATGTTAGCATTTCTGCACAACTACCGGTACGCAAATCGCAGCGGCGGTGGAAGTGACTGACTCGAAAACGGCGAGGTATCAGTCTTGACGCTGGAAAATTCCGTTCGGAAATACCAAACACATCCACAGAAAGTGGAAGGAATGGGCGCCAAGATGATGCGAACGATTTTTGGGGGGGGGAGGGGGTGGACTGCTCTGTATCGTGATACCCGCGAGGGCAACCAAATGCAGAACAGGGAGGCACAGGCGCACACACGAAGGCAGCACACAAGTGGCAAGTGGCAGGGGCTGGGGTCTGGGGCTGGGGCGCCGCGCGATTCGCTTCTCCTGACTTTCTGATCCGGCAAACTACAAACACAAAAGCAGTACATGCACTGCAACAACAACCTCCGAAGGGAGCCACAATACCCTCGTGACTCCAAAGCAGCTGATGGCATCGGAGGGCAATCAGCATCATACGACGTCTCACAGCTGCAGAACAAGACGTCAGACACAGACAGCAAGGAATACGATATACACACACACGGACGCACACACTGTGCCGGACAAATCACTCCTCATCGTCACTCTCAGCGTCATTCACACGGAGTGACGGGAATGTCCGCCGGAAGCCACACTCCTTGCCGTACGCACCTCGCACATCTTGATTGATGGCCAAGAGCGAGAGCTTTGCGTGGGAGTCGCGGGACATAGCACTCCGGCACACGGGGATGGCTTGCATCATGACAGAGAGTGCGCTGTCAGGTGCTGTGCAGGAAGGGGGCAAGGTGAGGAGAAACAACACACGCTCAGCAAGAGGCTTGAGCGTCTCGTTGGTAAGCTGGCGTTTCCAGAATACCCTCTCTGAGCCGACCTCGTGCTCCGACACTGCCGAAGTGTACGCCTGGTACATGGGCGCGGTGACGTCGAAGCCGATGTGCTTGCCGAGGTCTTCGCGTGGCAGCAGGTCATCCAGCATCTCCAGGGTCTCGTACCCCTCCGGAGTCAGCTGGCGCACAGAGAGGTAGAACCCCCGGCCCGTTTCCGAGGATTCGCGCCACCGGCTCTGCAGACCGTTGTAGAAGGTCTTGGACACGCGGGCTGCGAGTCCATCCCCCGTGCTCGCCCTCTGGAGGATGTCGATCAGCTCCTCCACCTCCGCGTAGATCGTCGCCGATCCGACGCCGGGTGCAAACGCCCACTTGCACGGAGCACACACGGGCACCTCCTGCTCGTCGCAGCATCTCGCCGTGGCCTTCGCGAACCTGTACCCGTCGGTCGTGGCCTCCGCTTTCGTCTTGACTGAAAGCCACTTGAACTCGGAGAAGCGGGTCGACAAAGACTGGGCAGGCTGCAGCTTCGGGGGGGTCAGGTCAGCTTGGCTGCTGAGGCTCTCGGCGAGGGCGGCCTTTGCCGGGCGGCGCAACTTCCCCGTCGGCGTGCGCAAGGCCACTGCGCTGGCGGCGAGCTCCTTCTTCTTCCGTCCGAGAGCAATCAGGCGGGCGATCTTCGGCATGAGGGGGGCTTTCTCATTCTCTGTGAGGACCCCTTCAGCGACGGCCAAATCGATCAGCGGCTGCCTCTTCCGCTTCACCTCCTTCAGCACCGCCTCAATGGCGTCGTCGATGTCGTCGTCGTCGTCGTCGTCGTCGTCGTCGTTGTCAGTGGTGGGGTCCGGTTCCGGGGCCGCTACCTCCGCCTTGCCTCGGCGAGGTTGCTTGCGGCTCTTGCCGCCGTCGCCATCGCTGTCGCCGTCATCCGCATCATCCCTCGCCCTCTTCCCTCCTTTCTGCCCTGGTGCTGCATCACCAACGAGCAGGAAGGAAAAAAAAATGAGGAGTAACAAAAGAGTACGGTGCATGTTTGCTGTTGTGGAAGGTTTCTCTGCCGGGTGTGTGTATGCGGCGCAGTTACGTGGGGGGGGGGGGGGGGGGGCGGGGCGGGGTTGTGGGGTCCAAGTCACGTGCGGTATATGTGAGGTGAAATAGTCGGGTCCAGCAAAAACTAATGACATCGGGTGGATCGCAAAGGGGAAGGGGGCAACGGCAGCGTGCAATGTGCAATGTGCAAAACTCTCAAGTCATCTTACCACCCACCTACACCTGACCCCGGGGGGGTCCCGGGATGACCCCGGGATACCCCGGGGTCATCCCGGGATTTCCCGGCCGGGATCCCGGGATTCCCGGCCGGGAAATCCCGGGAATCCCGGGAATCCCGGAATTTCCCGGAACCCGGCCGGGCCCGCCCGGGATCCCGCCCGGGGGGCAAACCGTGTATAGAGCATGTTTGGTTGCAGCTGTGGTGGGGCGCTTTCACACGAGTGTGCTTAATAAAGAAATATGACGAGGGGCGCACTCGCTGGGTCAGACTGTGCAAGCGTGACACGTATTTTGAAAAAAGAGAACACGCCGTTTCTGCACTTGAAAGCGAGAGGGCGAAGGGGACACTCCACCCCATGTTAGAAATCGTCATCAGGGCCAAGACCCACAAACAAGGCACGCAGAACCACAGAAGATGGCTGCGCAGACAACATCCTGCTTGGGATACTCTGTTGTGGGATACACTGCGGGAGTTGCATTGAGCGCTTCCCTCTCCATCTTTGGCTGACTGATATTTTTTTAGGACAGGATATCGTGCGTAGTTCCTTCGACGTGATGCGCTTCGCTGCTCGTGTCGTTCCATTCTACGCACCCAGGTGTGTACGCCCAGACATGCGATGCCAACGGTGGGCAAACTGACCCGGCGTCGTCACAGAGTGAAGGACCCTCACATTCTTTTTTGAATTCTTGTTGGAAGCAGGCGACACCTCTCCCACAGTCTGCGGCGACTCTGCCGTGGCGACAAGGCTTCCTGTCATGGGAGATCGCTGCGTGGATCAACGTGGCACCACCCGTGTGCTCGGCAGGTTGTTTCGGCACCTGTTTTCTCCGTGTCATGCTTTTCGTGAGCGTGTCAGGGATGTTGGCACACGCTGGGGAGGGTTCACATGATGACATAACATATATCAGAAGCACACACCCACGTGGCGCTGTCCTTGGCAGGACTTTGAAAGTGCCGCCTTGATATCCTTGTTGGATAGAACCCTCATATCACACCCTCAATCAGCTGACGAATTCTTGTTGGAAGCAGTGTGTGCCCACAGCTCATATACAAAGCTGCCAGCTGCACTGTACTGTTTCTTTCGATTCCTTCCACCACTCGCCACCCGCATGTGGAGGTGGGGAATTCAGGCTATTGAACTGTGGCAAGTGTAAATGGGCACAACCTTTTTCTGGTGATGCTGTGTTGGCCGAGGGAAAGAGAAGACATAGGGGTATGCATGTGGGGGAAACGGGGGGGGGGGGGGAAATATGCTGGGTCACAGATGAGGCGGTGGCGGGGACACCCAACTGCATTCCCCTCAGCAGTGGAGAAAGGGCGAGCGCCACACAACACACGACCCACAAAATATGGTCACACGCCCTTATCAGGCTGGCAGGGAGAAGGACAGAGAATCCACAATCGCCCGGAGGCGACATCGTGGAGTTCTGGGTGCTGAATCAGCCCCAAGACACAATGTGGCTCGGAGTGGGTGGAGGTGGACCGCTGCGGGTGACTGCTTTCTGCGAGGGCGCCATTGCATGCTTCGACACCATAACATGGTGTGGAAGAATGTGGGACCCTGACACTGCCCCGCAGAAAGACAGCCACACCCGCAACGATGCGTCACACCTGACCTGACCTGGCCGCTCTTGTCTGTGGGTTGGGGCATGAAGTGCAACTTAAACAGGGCCAGGAAGGGGCAGGAAAAAGACAGATGTCAGAGGGGGTGGGTTCAGTCATGAGGGCAGAACAGAATAGCCACGCGATGCGGCTGTTGTTGGGGGTTGGCGCCCCACCTCCCCTCTCGCAGTCCTTCACCCTGCTGCGGGGCGCCCCGGTGTGAGCACCCATTGGCAGGGGCCGCCACACCGAGGCACGCACCCGCGTGGAGAAGGAGTCGAGATAAGATAGTGGTGCCCTTGGGAATGTTCGACCTGCACGGCGGACTCCAGGCATTGTGGGTGATGAGTGCGCGCATTCAGGAGCATGAATTTACAGAAGGGTGGCACTCATGTGAATACTCCCACGAAATGACGCACTGCCAGATCCCATCGTTTGTCCGGTCGGTATTGATTTTGGCTGCATTCGTTAAGTTAGGGCGAAAGGAAGATGTTTTGAAGAAGCGGAGTTGGAGGAAAGTGCAACTGGGGCATTTTTTTTGGGTGTGGAATCATTTGTTGGGGAGGCCCGATAAAGGCAAACTGCGGGGGGTTAGCCTCGAGAGAGGAGCCGCATGATACACACGTAAAATGTCTGCTAAAAGTCGGAGTGTGTAAATCAGCAGGCAGAAGAGCTGTGCGCGTCAACGGCAAGTACCCAGCATAACCTGAACTTGTTGAAGGTGTTAACTCCACAGCGGATCACACGGAGATGCCAAAACACAGCACGACAGTTGGGTTGAGAACTATCGAAAGAAAAGGACAAAATTGCTCGGCAGAACCGCAGCACCGTCGCTGCCCGCATGCCATTTTCGGGGAACTCCACCCACCAACAGAAAGCCTGCTGTTCCTCCCGACACCTAGCCCACCACCCCCACACATGCCTCTGCCCTGCTGGGCACCTGGGGGGGGGGGGGGGGGGGGGGGGGACGACTTAGACACAAGTCGGGAGGAGGGCTGAGACACGGCAGCGTGCTCCATTCCAAGAGGCTGTGCCAGCTGTGCCATACTGGGGTGGGCCACGCCTTGTCTGCCGACTGGGGAAGACGCGCCAGCAAAACAACCAGGGCCTAATCTAAGGGGGGTCGGGGGGGGTCAAAGACCCCCCCCGCAGTTTGGGCCCCCCCCGGGGGGGGGTCTCCCGGGGGGTCACTTTTAGCGGGGGCGGGGGGGGGGGGATTTCCCTGGGGACCAGTAGGAATGGGGTCTCCTGGCTGGGGAGCATGTTCAGCCCAGGTGCAGAGCCGCCTTGAGTCTAAGAGCTGTCTGTCAAGTTCGTGCAGCAAGTCGTTGACACGTGCAAGGAACAGATGCTCACTACCGTGGCCTCCGGCGGCTGGGGGGCTCCGCCCCCCAGACCCCCCCTGTAGCGTGTGCCTGTCCCGCAAGTCCTTGAGCGTATGCGAGTGGCCATCTCCGCGTAGTCTCGGGCGCGCGAAGCGCGCCCGAGAAATTTGCAGGGGATAAGATAGGTCTGGTTTTCCGGTTTTCAAAACCAGGGTTTCCCGGTTTCCGGTTTTCTGGGAAAAAAAAAAGGCCGATCGGATTTTCGCCGGTTTTTGGGGAACCTTTGTGACAGTCAACCAGTGGGACCATTAGCCAAAAAGCGCCCTATCACTTCACAGCTACAACCGCTCTGATGAATTTCCTTTGTTTGTTGCGTTGACGCTTCTACACACAAAACCCTGAACTGATCACACCCTGAGCCTGATGAAGGGTGGGGTTAGTGTATAGAGCACGTTTGGTTGCAGCTGTGGTGGGGCGCTTTCCGCTCACACGAGTGTGCTTAAAAAAAATATGAAAAGTGACCCCATCGTGATCCGCACGGAGCTCAAACAGTCAAAAGAAAGCAGAGAAGCGGAGAAAAGGAGCCCAGCGGGAGGCCCGGTGGGTGGTGATGTCCTCGTCATGCAGGTCTTCTCTGTTTGAAGTTTCGAGATACTCCGGTAGCTTGATCATTCCGACCGCACCGTACTCCTTCTGGGCGGCTTGCCGAGCGCATGCACTCAATCTCGTTGCGGTGCACACTGCCAAGGACCACCCTGTCATCCACGCAAGCTACGACCTTGTCTCGAGCACGTTTGCCTTGCTGGGGATGGCACATGCAAACTCCGGTGTTTGAACGATTTTGAACGATTTTTGGCCGTGCTCGTCGCGTCCCCCGGTGAGGGGGGACGCTGTTTCGTGTTCTCCTTGCCGCACGGAGGCATTGCCTTACGTCGCCTCTTCCTCTTTTCCTTTATGGGCGGGTTAGTCTGGCTCAGAGGGCGGGACCGTGCTGATATGCACAGTGACGACTCTCCCTTTTTTTGTTGTGCCCGCCTCCTGCCGAGTCGTGGCTGCTGCCTCTCAGACTGGGGGCGGGCGGTCGCCGACGCTGACGCGCCTGGCGGCCCGTGGAAAGTGACGTGGGTCTGGGGGTGGGGGGGGGGGGGTGCTGGGGTGTCAGGCCGAAGCCCTTGACCGCTGTTGATTTTTGCAGGTTTCACGAGATCAGGTAGTCCTTCTCGCTGTGCTCCGTCACCCCTGCCTCAGCCAGGTAGCGTAGGGCCCCCTTGCAGTTGTGCAGCAGCAGGTTGTGCACGCTTGTGGCTGTGAGGTGGTGTCGGGCTGACGCTGTCGCGGGACAGCCGAAGAATAGGTGCTTCAGCGAGACCCCAGGCGGGGGGCTGTCCGGCGCAAGCTTCAGGCAGGGTTTGCACGGTGGTTGTGCGCTGCCCGGGACGTCGTGGTCGTACACCAGGCGGTGGTGGTCGGCCCGGAGGCGGCGGATGGTGGTTTCCCCTAAGCGGGTAAGGCCCTCCATGCGGAGGTCAGGGCGCTGCAGTCGCGTCTCCCCGATTCCTGACCGATACGCGTACACGCTGTCTGTGCGGGGCAACGTGGTCCCGCTGTATATGTGTCGGCGGAGGGTGACACGGGCCGACGCGAGGCTGATCGGCTCCATCTGGGGCTTGAACGCACCGATCTGCGCCTGCTTGTCAGCAAGTTCGTTCCCTACCACCCCAACATGCGACGGGATGTAGCGGAGGTGGGTGGTGACATCGTATGTTTGGGCGAGCTTGCGCAGCCTCTGCCAGATGTCCCATTCGGTGGACCCCCTCGCTCGCTGGGGGCCGCTCAGCAGTGCATTCAGTGCGCTCTGCGAGTCGGTGAGGATGGCGACCGTTTCGCCTTGGGTTACCACGGTGCATAGGTGGGCGAGGGATTCTTGGTGACGAGAGTGGGGCTGTTTTCGGGAGTGCACGTCCGCTTTGGAGAGGATCGACGGATTCGGGTTCTGGCGGGACCGCGATTTGTGCAGTGTTGGAGACACCCGCTGGTGTTCGCATGAGCGCATGTTGTGCGCAGCATCTGACTGACTGCCTCAAGGGGGTGGTCATGCAACAAGCTCGACCATGAAGGTAGTTGCCCTTCGTGAGGCGTACCAGCAGAGCAGCACCCTCGGGGGGTTTGTCCTGATGCGGGAGGTGATGCCAAGCCGCGCTCCGTCAGTACGTGGACGCATTGAAAGCTCAGTTCCGTCCCTTCGGGGAGCTGCGTGGAGCAACACGCCACTGCTGTTCGGCAGAGCCTGGTCCAGCCGTGTTGGGTGTGATTCTGAGAGGGTTTGCGCGGGTCGCGCGCGCCGAAGGCGCGCGCGAAAAAATTCAAAACCAGAAAAACCGGAAAACGGCGCCAGAAAAAAAGTCTATCTTATACCCTGAATTTGCACCTGGGTGGTGCCCCTGACGACCCCATATTGCGTAGTTTGTGCGTAGTGAAAAGGGGGGGGGGGGTCTCATTTTTTGATTTACTCAGCCATTCTCTGTCTCTATGCCGGGACCCCAAACTCAAGGAGTTCTTGCTGTTCCGGGGTCAGTGAGGGTGCAGGCGCTTCAGGTGCTGCAGGTGCTGCAGGTGCTGCAGGTTCTTCAGGTGCTGCAGCGCTGGCAGCCTTCGGTGCGGGTTTCGACGCAGTCTTTGCAGGTCTCTTTGGGGGTGCCCTTTGGCGCGGTGCCTGCTTCAGCTCGTCGGGTGGAAGCATCAACGCATCATTAAGCGGTGCCTGCTTCAGCTCCTCCGGGTGGAAGCGTCAACGCATCATTAAGGAAGAAGGAAGCACAGTTGCTACGCTTTTTTGCAGCTGCAGGAAACGACACCATACCCAACAACAATCCCCAGACCGTCGAGGGAGAGTGGGCGCCTGGATCCCGTGACACAGATCTCTAGTGCCGTTGTGATCCCCTCGGATAACGTCTCCTGGACGTTGTCAGCGGAGGTTGCCTGTGTGGCGGTGACCTCCGTATACCCCGCGGGATCCAGTGCCAGTAGCGCCTTCTTCAGCTTTTCGTCGACCCCTCGGCCGACGCTCTCCTTGATGTCAAGGGCCACCTTCAGGGTGGCACCTCGCAGCGCCCTGAAGGCTGTGATCGTATCATCATTCACAATCTCGAGGGTGTTCTACGCGGCTCCTGGAACTCACTTCCTTCTCAGGTGTTTCTGGGCATGGGGCAACCTTGCCCAGGTGTTTCTGGAGTCCCGCCCCACATGTCGTGCGTTCTTTCGTACGGTGTATAGTGAGTTCTGGCAATAATTTTTTGCTCGGTCAGCGCAGTGCCTCCAGTCCTGTCTCAGTAGCCACACAGAAAGGGGGACCAAAAAAAACTGGGGGGGGACCAAAAAGCGAGACCCCCCCCCCAGATTGCGTAGTTTGTGCGTAGTGAAAAAGGGGTAAATCAGGGGCACCACTGGGGTGAAAAAAAATTTTGGGCCCACAAAAGTGCGAGACCCCCCCCGAGTCCCAAAATCCGGAATCCTAGATTAAACCCTGAAAACAACACAAAAAAAAATGACTGGGGCCTTCGCTCTGTGTCGCTGTGTGTGTGTGGTGTGTGTGGCAAATCGCGTCAATTTTCAAACCCGTTTTGTGAGGGGGCACACGCACACACACACACACACAGTCCAATTTATTGACACTATACCGAAGGCTCCCGCTGTCGGCAAGGGAGAGAGGGAAGTGGGCGAGAGTGACGATGCTGAAAAGAAGAGGAGATGCAATGGAGGTCTACGCGCGGATCCGGAACACAACCCCGGTGGGAAAAGGTGTCTCTTTTCTGGCGCACCTCTGATTTTGAAACGTGTGACAGGCTCACAGCCTCCCCTGGAAAAAGACTCAAAACAAACCGGCTCTTCCGAGCCGAGCAGCAGAACTGCCCAGGGTTGGCTTGCTCACACACCGGTTCACGCGCAGATAATGCTACTTCGCTGAGAAAGAAACAGTCAACCTCTCCCCCCAAGATATCAAGGTCTCTCGCAGCTGCGTGGAGGCGTCCACTCAGAAGCAGAACAGGGGCCCGGCATGCTGAAACCGGGGCCAGCCGGAGCGCTGCAAAAAAAGACTTCCAGAGCAGATCTGCTGAGACCTGAGTCATCAGAGAGTGGGAGCTGTTTGGGGCGATTAATGAATCCGGCATGTCGTGAGAGACTCAGACTCAGACCCATCCCGCCTCGATACCAGATAGCATTATGCACACGCACACGGAAATCCTTGTGGAGAGTAGTGGAGATCAGACCGGGCACTGTACTCCCACACAGTCCCTCTGACCCCATCACCGGGCCAGCTTCTGAGGGGAGCCGATCGGGAACCCCCTAAGCTGTGAATTAGCTCCTGCAGACCTTGGCGTAATGCACTCGGGCTTCGCTGTGGACACATGGAGATGACCAGCACGGGGATGCGGTGAGGTTGGCGACCAGGACAGTTCCTTCAAGCTCTGCGGGGAAGACGAAGGGATGTGGATCGGTGGGTTCGATTGAGAAGACGACTTCCCCTCCAGGAAGTAGGTCTGCTGCAGCCCGAGTCCCTTCAGGCAGATGGGCTTCCGCTTCTCAAAGCGGTAGCCCCGCTCCGCCAGGATGTCGCGAACCGATGCGCTCACATGGATGTGCCCCGGCGTTCCTGTCGACTCCAGACGCGAGGCCAGGTTGACAGTGGCGCCCAGGATGTCGTACTGCACTTTGCTGTTCCCGAACACCCCAGCGGTGAGGGACCCCATCGCAACCCCGATCCGGAACTGCAGCGGTGTGGTCGACAGCTTCTCCAGCAGGCGCTTCGAGCACCTCCCTGAAGGGCTTTCGTTGATTGTCTTCGCTTCTTGGAGGATGCGCATCGCAAAGTTCATCATCTCCTTCACCTGGGCACGCTCCGCTCTGGCTGCAGCTGTGGGGGAAGCCGGCACACTCCCGCTCTTGTCGACAAGCCCACCCGCCACCATGTAGCAGTCTCCGATGACCTTGATCTTCTCCAAAGAGTAGTGCGCAACCAGGTCGTCGAGGCGGGCGAAGATCAGGTTGCTGTACTCCACAACGTCCACCGGGTCCAGATCTTTTGTGAACTCCGTGAACCCGACGATGTCTGCGAAGAGGACTGTCGCGTGGTTGTACGAGTCGGCAATGTGCTCCCCAGCCTTCACCCTCTCGGAGATCTGCATGGGGATCGCAGAGTTCAGCACACTCTGCGACTCCGACAGCATCGTCGACTTCACAATCATCGACCAAAACGTCGTGAAGACGCTCTGCAGGATCCTGCCGCTCGACATCGAGAAGTCCCCGTTTGCCAGCCCAAGCATCCCGACAGGCTCCTCGCAGAAGATGATGGGCACAATCAGCATTGAGTTCATCTTCATATGCCCGCAGGGGAACTTCAGCTCTTTGCAGTCAGGGCTGTACAGAGGCTCGCCTGACTCGATAGTACTGCGCATCAGCTTCGCATCCTTCAGGTTGGGGTGGCTGAGGTGCTTCATCTTCGTCTTCCGGATATGCTTCAGTGACTCTGAGAACGCGTAGTGGATGAAAGAGAGCCCTTCCACCCCGACGTCCACAGAGGTGGCCTTGCGGCTACCCCCCGCAACAGAGCCCCGTGCAGACATGTGGAGGTTCTGGATCCGGAAGTTGGCGTCAGTGTTGGTCACTGCGAGGATTGTATCGCAGGAGAAGTACTCCTCAAAGAAGTCAGCGACACGTTGGAGAATGACACGCCAGAGTTGCTCGCTTGTCGACTTCCCGTGTGCCTGCTTCCCTGCGAGGGCCTGCTTCACAACCTCGTCGAGAATGGTGTCCAGCGACAGGATGATCTCGTCACGCAGCAGGCTCTCCGTGACAAGCTTCGACTCCGTCTCCTTCTTCCTCTGCGTGTCGAGCGCGATGTCGATCAGCGGCTGCACGTTGGAGGTCCACAGCTCCATCAACACCTCCTTCAGAAGCTGCGGGTCCCTCTCGGTGTACTCCCCGTTCACGAAAGAGAGCACCGCAATGGAAACGCCATCCACCACCACAGGGACAGCCATGAGGCGCCGCACGTCATGCAGGGTAGCATCCTCATCCTTCATTGTCTTGACCTCCCAGTCGCTGAAGACCTTCCCCTTCTTCTGCGTGATGACGTCGCGGTAGAAGGGAAGGTTCTCCAGAGCACGCAGCACGCTCGCAGGGAGAGAGGATTGATCAGCCCAGTAGGTCGAGATGCTGCGGAGTACTTTGAGGTCGCTGTTCACTGCCCCGATGGGCCCGTTGTAAGGCACGTCCAGCAGGAATATACCCGCACACCCACCGAAGATGTCAGTCACGGTGTAGAGGAGGTGGTGCATCGAATCGCGCAGAACCACGGCTGTGTCTGCCGTGTCGACGTGGCGCTTCTCGATGACACTGAAACCCCGCTTGATCTCAAGCTTCCGGTTCTCGTCATCCTGCCCCACCTGCGCCTTGTGGTGCAGCTCGTGGATGATCGCATCGCGGTCGATGAGCTGCTGCTGCAGTTGGAAGATCGTCTTCAGCATCCTCTCGCTGTCCGTCCCTTCCTCCATCCGCACATTCACCTGCGAGGGCGAGGCAGGTGACGCTGCCATCGCGAACGAGGAGACGGGGTGCGGCGGCGAACCTCCAACCAGACACACCCCCGCTCCCTTTGAACCTGGCGGGTGTGGGTGTGATTTTGTGTGTACGCCAAACCCGGGTGAACAAACCTCACGTGTTTGCCTGATGAAGGTTGGTGCGAATGTGCGCACAGTCACAGCAACGGGGCAAGGGCAGGTTTTGTTTGCCACCCAAAGCGCTGCCAACTATCTTCTTCACTGTGCGAAGATTCTTGTTGTCTTGTTGTGTGAAAAATGCCACAACAGTACACCCGCTCTTTTCCCCTCGGAAAGGCTACGAAAGGATGAGGGGGGGCGGGGGGCTGGCGGCCGCTCTCCACTGGTGTACGAATCGCGAACAACTCTCGAAGAAGAGAAGACGGGGTGTCGCGCACTGTGCGTCGTGTGTTTGGCCACACAAAACCAAACACTCCCTGACTCTCAGGGTGCTCCGAAAAAAGCCTCGTCAAACTGGCAAAAACAGCCAGTGGTGTACCTGCCTGCGACAAGAAAAAACGATTCAACACTAAAGGAAGCCTGCACATCTTCTTCTTTTGGAATCCGACAAAGCTTGCGGTGCTGAATTCGGTGTGGGTGTATGGGGGCGTGAAAAATACAAGCCGTTGTTTGTGCGCCCAACCCGGGTGAATAAAAATCACGTGATACGCCTGCCGAATGTCTCCGCAACAAGGCGAAGGTGGCCTTGTGTTTGCCACCTGGATCAGAAGACTTCCCAGGAAGACCCGGGCGTTCGCTCCTCGCGCGAACAAGCGGTTCTTTGCTTGACAAGGAGGGTGGTTAACGCAACAAAACTCATCTGCCACAGCACCTTTGTTGCACTTTGCCAGATGATCGTGAAAATAAAAAGACAACGGGAACAGGAACAGGAACCTCCACTCACGGTGCGAAAAGGTGCCGGTGCGACTACCCCCTTATTAGAGCATGTCCCACCGTTCTGCACTTGGGAGCGAAGGCCCTCACGATTCCCGTTGGGCAGGGGCGGGGGGCATTGGAATCGAAGTAAAGGAAACACAAGGATGATCTGAGGCAGGTGCGGGGGACGGGATGCCTAAGGCGGGGTGTGGGGTGCGGGGATCAGGAAGGGGGAGTAATACAATAAGACAGGGGCGTGTGTATGATATGAAGTTATCCCAAGACAGGGTGGTCTTCTTCTTTTCTCCCTCCAAAAAAGATGGGGTGATTCCAGCCGCGATCGTGTCGATATTCCGCTTCTCCGCTTGGGCACGGAAGCTTGAAACACCGCATCTTAAGGGTGGGAAGCAGTGTGAAGATCCGGAATTCAGAGGCTATTGAACTATGGCAAGTGTAAATGGGCACAACCTTTTTCTGGCGATTCTTGTGTTGGCCGAGGGAAAGAGTTAACATAGCTATGCATGGAAGAGGGGGAAATATGCTGGGTCACAGATGAGGGGAGGGGGTGGGGGAGAACGCGAAACTCTGCGGCACGTCCCCACGCAGGCTTCGCGTCAGCAGCCCCCCCCCCCCCTATCCAAGGCGAGAGAGGTGGTGGGACACCCCACTGCATTCCAGCGGCCGCCATATTCAAGGTGGCCTTTGCTCGGAAGTGCAGAGAAGCGAGCGACTCACAAACTATGGTCACACTGACAGGGTTCTGACACACATTGACAGTGTGAAATCCGCCTTCCCTACTGCCCTGTGAAGGGGAAACCAGGGATGTTTCCAGAGAAGCCACGATCGCACGGAGGAGGCAACACACAAGGAAGAGTTCTGCATGCTGAGTCCGCCTCAAAACACGCGGCGGCTCGGTCTGGGTGGGGGATGGGTCCGCCGTGGGTGGCTGGGTTTCCTTTTCCTTTTTTCTTTTTACCCGTTTGTTTTCTGTGAGGCCAATACTCATCGGGCGGGGGTGGGTCATGAGAAGACAGAACAGAATAGCCACGCGACGTTGCGCGGGCCCTACGCCTGTAGGCTGGCGCTGTTGCGGCTGTTGAAAAAGATAGATGTCAGTCCCAGAGGGGGGTGGGTTCAGTCATGAGGGCAGAACAGAATAGCGATGCGGCTGTTGTTGGGGGTTGGCGCCACGCCCCCTCTCTCGCAGTCCTTCACCCTGCTGCGGGGCGCCCCGGTGTGAGCACCCATTGGCAGGGGCCGCCACACCGAGGCACGCACCCGCGTGGAGAGTGATTCAGACCAACCTCTGTTGACAGCCCTCTATTCGTGAGATTAAGCCCAGAATCTGATGGGAAAAATATCTCGCCTTTCCACGATCCCGAGCAGGGGGTGTTGTGCGGCCTTATCGGCTTGTAGTTTGGCCGCATTCGTGTGATGATTGGGGGTGCAGAAGGAAGTTGTTCCTCAAAAGAGGGAAAACACTACGGAATCCTCTCCAGCCCCTCTACTGTGCGAGTTGCATTGGACGCTTCCACTATTATTTCTTCAATAATATTGCGCAACACTATGACTGGTGAATGGTATCATTTCAGTGCGCAAAGTGATCCGGCGTTGTTTGTAAACCAACTCCTAGTACAAACAACCGCATCTGGCATGACATGGTATGCCCGATGAAGGTCTGGTGCCTGTGGGCACAGCCATCGACACGGAAAATGTAGCTTTGTGTGCATCACCCCAAGCGGTGCCAACTGTGGGGCTTGGCTCCGTGCGCAAAATGTGTCACTTTTACAGCCTAGTGTTGCGAGGCAGCTTCACCTTTTCTCACTTTTCTGCAAGCCCGCACCTTTGTTCCAAGCGAAGGCCCCACTCTTGACAACAGGTTCTTGCTATCGTGACAGGGCTGGACAAAAAATTGTGCGCAAAATAGAATCTGGCATTGAGGGCCCTCGCGAGACGGGTGTGACTGGCAGCGAGGGTCCCTATTGTGCGCAAAATCAAGTGCAGCAGTGTACACCACGAATCGCCAGCGGGAAAAGCTGAACAAGGTACCTGCTCCAAAAGAAATGGCACCGTTTCTTGGAGGTTATACGCCCCCACCATCAGCAAGACGGGGTTGAAGAAAGTACAGCTGGTGTTGGTGCAGAATCCGTTGTTGGGAGACCTGACAAAGGCAAACGAGAAACATGCCTCACTAAAGAGGGCTTCGCATGATACACAAAAAAAAGATCGTCGCGACCGTGCTACCTGGTTCCTTCTTTGATGCGTCGTGCTTCCACCACCTACTAGCCTGCCTTGACGCGGGTGGGGATCATGTAACCACGGATAGAAAGACACAGAAGGAAGCCGAGTCGGAAGCGCCCCTCGCTTGACCATTTGATGAAATCGGCAGGCAGAAGAGCTGTACGTGCTGACGGCAAGTACCCAGCATAACCTGAACTTGTTGAAGGTGTTAACTCCACAGCGGATCACACGGAGATGCCAAAACACAGCACGACACTTGGGTTGAGAACTATCGAAGAAAAAGGACAAAGCTCAGCACAATCACAGCACCGCTGCTGCCCATGTGCCTTTGAGCAGGAATCAAAGGTTAAGATCAACACCTTCCCAGCAGCCTGGCGGTACTATGCACATCCACCCCGTGTCCCACACCCCATTACCGGGCCAGCTTCTGAGGGGAGCCGATCGGGAACCCCCTAAGCTGTGCGTTAGCTCCTGCAGACCTTGGCGTAATGCACTCGGGCTTCGCTGTGGACACATGGAGATGACCAGCCCGGGGATGCGCTGAGGTTGGCGACCGAGCGAGATCCGTGAGGGTCCTTGGAGAAGACGAAGGGATGTGGATCGGTGGGTTCGATTGAGAAGACGATTTCCCCTCCAGGAAGTATGTCTGCTGCAGCCCGAGTCCCTTCAGGCAGATGGGCTTCCGCTTCTCAAAGCGGTAGCCCCGCTCCGCCAGGATGTCGCGAACCGATGCGCTCACATGGATGTGCCCCGGCGTTCCTGTCGACTCCAGACGCGAGGCCAGGTTGACAGTGGCGCCCAGGATGTCGTACTGCACTTTGCTGTTCCCGAACACCCCAGCGGTGAGGGACCCCATCGCAACCCCGATCCGGAACTGCAGCGGTGTGGTCGACAGCTTCTCCAGCAGGCGCTTCGAGCACCTCCCTGAAGGGCTTTCGTTGATTGTCTTCGCTTCTTGGAGGATGCGCATCGCAAAGTTCATCATCTCCTTCACCTGGGCACGCTCCGCTCTGGCTGCAGCTGTGGGGGAGGCCGGCACACTCCCGCTCTTGTCGACAAGCCCACCCGCCACCATGTAGCAGTCTCCGATGACCTTGATCTTCTCCAAAGAGTAGTGCGCAACCAGGTCGTCGAGGCGGGCGAAGATCAGGTTGCTGTACTCCACAACGTCCACCGGGTCCAGATCTTTTGTGAACTCCGTGAACCCGACGATGTCTGCGAAGAGGACTGTCGCGTGGTTGTACGAGTCGGCAATGTGCTCCCCAGCCTTCACCCTCTCGGAGATCTGCATGGGGATCGCCGAGTTGAGCACACTCTGCGACTCCGACAGCATCGTCGACTTCACAATCATCGACCAGAACGTCGTGAAGACGCTCTGCAGGATCCTGCCGCTCGACATCGAGAAGTCCCCGTTTGCCAGCCCAAGCATCCCGACAGGCTCCTCGCAGAAGATGATG
This sequence comes from Rhynchopus euleeides, assembly GCA_963210315.1. Lineage (NCBI taxonomy): Eukaryota > Euglenozoa > Diplonemea > Diplonemida > Diplonemidae > Rhynchopus > Rhynchopus euleeides. Next base: position 500,487 of record OY723277.1, read on the forward strand.
GGCACAATCAGCATTGAGTTCATCTTCATATGCCCGCAGGGGAACTTCATATTCTTGCAGTCAGGGCTGTAGAGAGGCTCGCCTGACTCGATGGTAGTGCGCATCAGCTTCGCATCCTGCAGGTTGGGGTGGCTGAGGTGCTTCATCTTCGTCTTCCGGACATGCTTCAGCGACTCTGAGAACGCGTAGTGGATGAAGGAGAGCCCGTCTGACACATCCACAGAGGCGGCCTTGCGGGAGCCGCATGATACCGATCCCCTGCCCGACATGTGGAGGTTCTGGATCCGGAAGTTGGCGTCAGTGTTGGTCACTGCGAGGATTGTATCGCAGGAGAAGTACTCCTCGAAGAAGTCAGCGACACGTTGGAGAATGACACGCCAGAGTTGCTCGCTTGTCGACTTCCCGTGCGCCTGCTTCCCTGCGAGGGCCTGCTTCACAACCTCGTCGAGAATGGTGTCCAGCGACAGGATGATCTCGTCACGCAGCAGGCTCTCCGTGACAAGCTTCGACTCCGTCTCCTTCTTCCTCTGCGTGTCGAGCGCGATGTTGATCAGCGGCTGCACGTTGGAGGTCCACAGCTCCATCAACACCTCCTTCAGAAGCTGCGGGTCCCTGTCGGTGTACTCCCCGTTCACCAAAGAGAGCACCGCAATGGACACGCCATCCACCACCACAGGGACAGCCATGAGGCGCCGCACGTCATGCAGGGTAGCATCCTCATCCTTCATTGTCTTGACCTCCCAGTCGCTGAAGACCTTCCCCTTCTTCTGCGTGATGACGTCGCGGTAGAAGGGAAGGTTCTCCAGAGCACGCAGCACGCTCGCAGGGAGAGAGGATTGATCAGCCCAGTAGGTCGAGATGCTGCGGAGTACTTTGAGGTCGCTGTTCACTGCCCCGATGGGCCCGTTGTAAGGCACGTCCAGCAGGAATATACCCGCACACCCACCGAAGATGTCAGTCACGGTGTAGAGGAGGTGGTGCATCGAATCGCGCAGAACCACGGCTGTGTCTGCCGTGTCGACGTGGCGCTTCTCGATGACACTGAAACCCCGCTTGATCTCAAGCTTCCGGTTCTCGTCATCCTGCCCCACCTGCGCCTTGTGGTGCAGCTCGTGGATGATCGCATCGCGGTCGATGAGCTGCTGCTGCAGTTGGAAGATCGTCTTCAGCATCCTCTCGCTGTCCGTCCCTTCCTCCATCCGCACATTCACCTGCGAGGGCGAGGCAGGTGACGCTGCCATCGCGACGAGAAGGAGGCGGGCGGCGGTGAAACCCACGTCGCGAAGAGATCACCTCCAACACTCTTTCCTCGACTGCAGATCAACCCCCGAGTCCCAGCGCAAAGTCTATGCCCGGCTGGAGAGGGGGCAAAGTACAGGAGAACGAAGCACAATGCTGATCTCCTGTTCACCCGATATGCAGGCTGTGTCCGGCTGGATAGGGGGGGGGACAGGGCGGGGGGCTGCAAGTCGAAATGTAGGAAGAGGGGGGAGTGAAGGGCCGTAGGTTCAATATCGGAACAACCTCCAACCAGACACACACCCACCCCCCTTTGAAGCTGGTTGGTGGTGGTGGTGGTGGTGGTGGATGTGTGGTGGAGCGGACTTTCAAAACCCCCGCCAGAAGGCTGTAGCGATAAAGGGGCGAGAGTGAGAACCCCACTGCCCAGGGCTTCCCCTAAGACGATTTTCCCGAAGAAATCGTCATTTTTCCCCCCATTTTCCCACTTTTTGGGATTGAAGATTTTCTTCAAGATTTTTTTTTGGGGGGTTGAGGATTTTCTTCAAAAAAAATTTGGGGGGCTGAGGATTTTCCTCATTTTTGGGCTTCCCGGTTTGGCCTGGTTCTACCAGGCATACAGCTTGTTGCATGAAAGGTTTCCGCACGGAAGGAGCCCATCACTGAGACGCCATCCGACGTCGCAAGAAAGGCTCAAAATCGTTCAGGAATTGGATGTTTGCTACTGCACACGCAGGTCGACCCGCCTCCCTCCTTCTGTTCCATCTACACTCATCACCCGCACAGTTTCATCCAACCCCCATATCCCTTCCCACAACATGTCACTGGCGGCTTTTGGCTTCGGTGCAAGAAGGAATGTCGACGCATCCAAGATCCGCCTGGATTACTCGGCATTCCAGAAAGACCGCGACATCCTGCTTGAGCAGGCTCGGTACCGCCACATTCAACTCCCCAAGGCGTACCAGTCGAAGAAAGCCCTCCTGGACTTCATCGAAAAGGACGACAAGCGGAACAAGCGTGTCCTTCCTGCATCTGCCCCGGGTCCTGCCCCTGCGCCTCCAGTGCCCCAGCCCTCTGGCTCGCGGTCGCGGTCGCGGTCTCGCTCACAGCCCCCCGACCTGAAGAGGCAGCGGACCGCCACCCCAGAGCTGCTGGACTACCCTCTCTCTGAAGATGAAGAGGAGTCGCCGCAAGATGTGGCGCAACCTGTGACCCGGCCGCATGGCCCACCGAGCATCATGGCCGAAGCCGCCGCGCGCGAAGCGCGCGGCGGAAATTTTTTTTTGAGAGCCTTTTTTTCTGTGGAAAAAATCGTCATGACTTTTTAGAGGGATGAAGATTGTGGGAAGCCCTGCCACTGCCCCTTGTTTGCGCGCATCTGTCTATATGTGCGCTGCCAACAGTTTTTTTTACCGTGACCCGAGACTCTGAGACAGGTTATAGCAAAGCACCCCATCACTTCACAGCTACAACCGCTCTGATGAATTTCCCGCCGGTTTGTTGCTTTGACGCTTCTACACCTCTGGGGCTCTGGGCCAGGTCATCGCAAATGAAACAGCACAAAACAGACCGCTGAGAACAGCCGGAGAGAACGAAATATCGCGCAAAAACAAGTGGGGGGGAGGGGGGGGGTGCGGGATGGGAGGGGGGGGGGGGTGTGGGGTACTCCTCAGCTAATCGCAAAACGCACTCTAGACGAAGAGATGGATCCCTTTGAAAATGGGTGTGTGTCATGCTGGCGGTATTGGTGTTGGCCGCACTAACAGCCTGGGCAGAGTAGAGGCCATCCTGTTTGCTGCGATGTCCCCGCCTTGCCTGTTTAACACCATTTGGTCTCGCCCAAACCGGGAGGGGGACTGTGGGCTCATCGCAAGCACTGTGGCATACGTGTGGGAAAGGGCTAGACTCCACCACCCCTTGTCACCCATGACATGTCAATGGCATGGCAGCTGATATGACACGCTTGGATAACCCCCCTCCCCACCCCCCCGCCCAACGACAAAGCCCCGTCGAGGTTAAGAATGACGCCACAAGGCTGAATCCCCCCTCTCCCTCTCCCTCTGAAGCCTTTTGACAGCGGCATGCTGCCCCCACCCTTCACTGTTTTATAGAAGCGGCGAGGGGCCCCCCGGCATGTGCTCATGTGCTAGGGTGTGAGATGACCTCCAGTGTGGCGCAGAAAGAGGAACGGTTGGCGTTGCCTCCGCCCTGCCTCCGATCTAAACGTGTTTTTCTCGACACTCTCACCTCATGTCAGCCGTGCCAATAGGGCCCTTCCCGTTGTGGTCAGACGTGAGACGCATATAAGCACCCGACGCAACGTACAGCGAGCAGCAGAGGACCACACCCTGTGTGACCTGCTGCACCTGCCTTGACTCGGTAAGGTTCCCCCAGAGCCCGCACAGAAACATGAGAGCGTACAGGGGGTAGGGCCCATAGCCTGTAAGCCACGGCAGCCCTGTCGGGGGGCCAGCCTCGTCTCTCCGGGGCGGGGGGAGGTCAGGCATCGCGACACCCCCTGTGTGTGCCACTCGCGCTGTGTGAAGCTTAACCCTTTGCCAGCAACGTCTGGTCACAGTTCACCCGACCTGGAGATGGCGCGCGTGTGTGTCGGGGGTGGGGGGTGGGGAGCAGAGGGGTGCAGGAAATGCCAAGCAGCCCCCCCCCCCTCACCCCAGACCCCTTCCCAGGGAGGTGTTGCAAACGTAACAAACTTCGCTCGGGATGCAGATGTGAGGAGCGGGGTGTGTGCATCCCACGCGTCAGGTTCTCGGGAGGCGTGACGGTGTGTGGGCACAACACAAGCAGTCTGATTGGGATCGTGATTCCACACTGTGTGTGTTGCATGTGGTCGGGGGGTGGGTGGATGGGTGTTGGTTTCCCACCGAAGCACGGCATGCCCTGCGATCGTGGCAACGAAGGGGCGCGAAGTTCCGCTTTTTCTTCTCGCCACACCTTGCATGCGAGTCGCAAAAATAGAACCACTTCTAGAAAAAAAGGCTGCAGCGCACCCTCCTCGCCGGGAGAGCAGCGCCCCCACCAGCAGACAGGAGGCACACAGGGCTAGAGACTCTCGGGGTGCTCTCTCAACCCCACCCCCCCCACCCCCCCACTTCGAGAACAGCGAGTATCACTGAGGGGATCACACACCCCCACCCCCACCCCCCGCCCCCTATCCCGGAAATCTAGTCAAGGTCGCCCTGCAGGCCACCACGGAGGGGGGGAGCCAAGCAAGCTTGACTGGGCGAACCGTAGGAACCGGCCATAAGGCTCAAACCCTCGGAACAACAAGGCTCCTCGAAGTGTTACGCCCGCCGGACCATTCGGACTCGTATAGACCCGGTTGGAAGCACGGAGCCACCCCCGCAACCCCCCTCTATCACTCCCACCCTCGCCCCACACCCGCCAGCTCATGCTGCAAGGCAGAGGGGGTCTTCGATCAGAAATGCAGAGAAGTGAGGAAGGGTGAACCGCCTCACAAAACTGGCTTGCAAAGTGATAGAGTTTGACGCACAGTGGCACACAGTGGCACAGATAAGCGAAGTCCCCCAGGGGGGTGAGGAGGGGGTGGCCAACACACGCCACGTACACCCGTAGAGATGGGCGGGGGTGGGCTATGGTCCCGCGCAGGATCTCCCCACACAGACACCCCGCACAGCAAAGAGGTGTCGTCGGGTGTTGCGGGGGTGGGGCCAGCCTCATGGAGGCAGGATGGTGACTTCTGGATGGCTGCCGCTGGCGAGCATCTCCTGGATGACGAGCTGCTGCCACTGCGCCTGCTTGACGGGATCACCCAGGTCTCTCTGCACCATCACGGTGGGCGGTGTGGACGGCACGCCCCGCGCCACCGACACCGGGCTTCCGGGAAACGACGGTGGCGGAAACACTACCCCGCCCTGCCTCCCCACGGGCACCGCGTCGTGCGGCACAGCCGCCTGCTGCGTCATCGCAACCTGCTGCTGCGCCAGCGCGACCTCCATCGCCTCCATCCGCCTCTCCATCCGCTGCAGGGTCTCCAACGCCTCCGGGGGCATCCCTGGGGCAGCACCCCTGCTGCGACCACCGCTGCTCGCCGACACCGCAGCGCTGTGCGTGCGATCCGATTTGCCTCTGCTCTTTGATTTTGACTTGGTCTTCTTCTCCTTGTCTGCATCCCCGACAGGCTCTGCCACGATGCTGCTGCTGCTGCTGCCGCCTGCGTCGGGAGGCCCTTTAGATGCCGAGGCTGGAGTCTGCTCTGCAGATCGGTCTTCCTTCGTGTCTTCTCCCTCCTCCGGCTGCTGCGCACCCCCAGGGCTGAGCTGGAAGAATTTGTACAGCAGACAGCATGAGGCGAGCAGCAGGAGGAACCCCACCACGATCAGCGCGACGGCAACGCTCTCATCCATTTCTCCAAGGGGAAGGAAGGGGTGGGAGGCGGGTGGGCGCTCCTCTGGGCACCCACCCCACCCCCCCCTCCGGCTGCCCTTTCGGTTCCCCCTCCCCCGCTTCCACTCCGCGTGTGTCGAGGGGGCGGGGGTGTGTGTGGAGGTGCGGGGGTTTACCCCCCTGCACACATCCCTGTGGGGGTGATGGTGGCTGGGGGGTGCGTGTGGGTGTGGGAAGTGGAGTTGAAGCATGGGGCGGGGGAGCGCTGTGAACCGCGAGCTCGGGGAGGGGGGTGGGGAGAGAGGGGGTGTTGCTGGGTGGCCTGTGTCAGGGCGGAGCCGTTCTGCCATGCCAACGTGCCGCAAGTTGGGATACACATGCGTGCCCCCCATCCCCAAACCCGTGGTCTGCACAACGAGACCACCAGAAGGCGTTGGTGACTGACCAGGCATTTCCCGCAGACCGCCGCCCCGCCCGCCTTTCATTGGGAACCAACCTCCCGAAAAGGCATGGCTTGCACGATGGTTTGGGCCTGTGTGGCAAGCTTGTGACAACCCCACCCCCCCACACTGAGCGGGGGGGGGAGAGGGGCGCAACTTCCGTTATTTTTTTTTCACTTGAGTGGTTTTTCGGTCGAATCTGCCAGGGGATAAGATAGGTCTGGTTTTCCGGTTTTCAAAACCAGGGTTTCCCGGTTCCCGGTTTTCTGGAAAATACTACGAGAAACACTTGGCCTCTATGCTGTGAGTGTTGCATTGGACGCTTCCACCTGTTGAACGGGCTCCACCTCTTGCACTTTGAAACCCCCCCCCCCCCATATTTTTTTTGATTTGACAACTCCGGTTTGGTGTACCTCGATGAGCTTACCTTACCTTGTCGTCGGACACAACATATCATCGTTGTCCCAAACCCCGTAACCCACGTGAAGTGGATCATCTGAAGTGCAGAATGAGGTGGAGCAGGTGGAGCACGAAACATAAGTAAACCATAGCAAGAGAGGCCAGCAGCAGTCCCGAGTCCATCGCGTTCCTCGTAGCATTTCCCGTACCACACAGGTGTGTTATGTGCAAAATACTACGAGAAACACTTGGCCTCTATGCTGTGAGTGTTGCATTGGACGCTTCCACCCAGGACCCTTAGGACCCAAGGACTTAGGGACGCCGCGCGAACGGTCTACTATTGAAGTGATCAGGCTCCGTCGCCCATCGTATGCATCCCTCCGATGGTAATGTACCGCTTTCTACGTTGTCACGAGCACCTTGTACGGAAAACGATCGAACCTCACTCGCTGAGGGGATCCGCCTGCCTCGGCCGTGTGCCGCCGTCGTGTGGTCAGCCTCGTGATTCTTGGTGTGCCCTATCGACAACATGCCTGTCTCTCCAGTTGCCGCACCCGGCGAGAGAGTTGATGCGTCTCAACCCGGCGAAACTAAGGGGGCAAAGGTTGCACACAGCCCCGCCTGTGCTGCAACCACCCGCTCTTGGCTGACCCCCGACGTCTGGTGCGTTTCCCACTCCGGGTATTTGAATCCTCACCCTGTACCTCTTCGGGATCCTCCATCCCCTGGGGAACCCTTCCCCTCGAGGCTTCTTCACGTCTCCGACATATTGGTGTGTGCCCACATGACCCTTCTTCCTGACATCCTCGATGTCGTTTTGCACCCCGGGCGATGCACTGAGACGGCCGTATCCAGGTAGTCAGTGGCCATGCCCAGCCCCTCAGCGTGACAGTCCTCTGGTGCGCTCCCAGCACCACCACCGCGACGCTCGTGCATATTCAGCCACCATGACCCGGCAGCTCTCGCCTGGGGACAGGGCTCGGCGGATCGAGAAATCACAGTCTGAAACTCGCCTCCCAGCTCCTCCGCAGCAGTCTACTGTCCGGCCGTCTTAAACTCTCGCCCTTCGGGAGCCCGGCCAACACCCGGTGCTTTCCGGCGTGATCTCGATCGCTCTGTGGCTCTCTGTGTCCTCTCCGGTCTTCGCTGGCTGCGAGCGAGTTGCGGGGTGAAGCCCAACGCGCCTCTTCATGGCGCACTGGAGACGCTGCATGGAGTGCCCAGGGGTAGGTGTGAGAGGTGCCGGCCCTTCTGGGTGAACGAGGGCGATCGCGCGCACTGTCGTCTCCTGAACTCCGCTCGAGCGGTGGACAACACGTTCCTGCGGCCCCCTTCCCACTGGGCTGATCCCCACTGTACCTGCCCCATCGCCCGCCTCGTAGACAGCGCATCAAACGGAGGCCCTGTGGCCCCACGTGGCGTCGATTCAGTGGTAACGCCCGGACTCAGTGTGGAGGGCGTATTTCCCGGTGCGTGAGGAAATTCGAGGCCCTGGAGGTGTGGGCATGCCAGAAGGATTCTCGGAGTCGCCTTCTTAATGAGAGAGGTGAGTCCCCGCGGACCGGAGCTTGTCGCACGCTGCAGTCGCTGTTCGGGCTTGTCGAGTAGGCTGCTGGGTACTCGGGAAGACTGGCCGACTGCCCCCCAACCTTGTGGAATGATCTCGGCCCGCTGCCATGGCTGCGGTTTCGGTGGACCCCCTCAGCGGCGGCACCGCTGACACAGGCGATGCGGACGCGTCTCTCAGTCGCTGCTTCTTTTGCTCCCCGAGCAGTGCAGCTTGGGAGAGCGTCTCGGCTGTGTTGGATACCTGATCTCTGTGTATGTCCCACGGCACCTCGCAGGTGTCCAGTCAGCAGCTCCCCTTCCCTGCATGGAACTGTGAGGTCGTACGTCTCAACACCGGGCCACAGACGCCCGGAACTCCCCCTGACCCCTGTGAATAATGCAGGCTTGAATGTGTGTCCCCCGGCAGGGAGACTATGCTTCGACGGAGTATGCCCCGCTTGGGGCGTGTGCGGGCATCCGCTTGACGCCGGGGTGCGCGTAGTCGGCATTCGCGCAGATAAGCTGGGCACGACAGACGTGCCGGCTTCTCGGGGGCGTGTCCGGGGGCGTTGCATTGGTACACGAAAACTGTCGCCCTCGGAAAGCTCACGTCGCGTCACCGTGCTCGAGCTGGATCTGGCAGGCTGTGTGTGACAGGCCACCCTTCCGCCTTCAGGTGCCGTCGCTCGGGCAAAAAAGGTGTATTTCTCAATCAAGAGAGTATGCCCCTCACGATTGTGGCACGATTGTGTCTCCCCGGGTCAGGCTCGGTATTCCAGTCGAAAGCGTAAATGCCCCTCGGCACTGTGCTGGGCGGGGTTGTGTCTCGGTCAGGAGAGGAGGTGCCCCTCAGGCAAAATCCTGCGTCTCGCGGTCGGGAGTGAGTGCCCCTCGGCAGGAATGTGTCTCGGCCAGGTGTCCCTCAGGCAGGGAATGTAATGTCTCGGCCCGGTGTCCCTCGGGCATGAATGTGCGTCTTGGCCAGGTGCCCCTCAGGCAGGGTGCCCCGTAGGCGGAAGTGTATGTCGCGGCCAGATGCCCCTCAGGCAGGGTGCCCCGTAGGCGGAAATGTATGTCTTGACCAGGTGCCCCTCGGGCAGGGTGCCTCGTAGGCGGAAGTGTCTGTCTTGGCCAGGTGCCCCTCGGGCAGGGTGCCTCGTAGGCGGAAGTGTATGTCTTGGCCAGGTGCCCCTCGGGCAGGGTGCCTCGTAGGCAGAGGTGTCTGTCTTGGCCAGGTGCCCCTCGGGCAGGGTGCCCCGTAGGCGGAAGTGTGTGTCTTGACCAGGTGCCCCTCGGGCAGGGTGCCTCGTAGGCGGAAGTGTATGTCTTGGCCAGGTGCCCCTCGGGCAGGGTGCCTCGTAGGCAGAGGTGTCTGTCTTGGCCAGGTGCCCCTCGGGCAGGGTGCCCCGTAGGCGGAAGTGTGTGTCTTGACCAGGTGCCCCTCGGGCAGGGTGCCTCGTAGGCGGAAATGTATGTCTTGGCCAGGTGCTCCTCAGGCAGGGTGCCCCGCAAGCGTAAGCTGTAGGTATGTCGTGGCCAGGTGCCCCTCAGGCAGGTAATGTCTCGGCGAGATGCCCCTCGGGCAGGAAAAATGCGTCTCGGCTAGGTGCCCCTCAGGCAGAAGTGGGTGTCTCGGTCCGATGCTCCTCGGCAAGATCGTGTCTCGGTCAGGAAAGTAGGAGTTGGATATCACTGACGTCACTTTGCTGCATCAGTATCGACCCATTTATCAGCACCCGACTGTTGCTCTTGGTCCCGCCTTTGTCAGCGCCTCTGTGACGGAACCTCCAGCTGAAGTATGCGTTTGGAAACCTTGAGCGCGATCAAGCGTGAAGCAGGTTTTCGGCGAGGCGCGGTGATAGTCTCGATGGCTGATGGGAATGTCCTCAATCCGCTGCGGCCACGGGCGCAGCGCTGTCCCGCTGTCACGTTCATAAGCGGCGGAGGACCACCTTGAACACCTTTTTTTTGCAGATTGACCTTTTTTTGATTTGACAACTCCGGTTTGATGTACCTCGATGAGCTTACCTTACCTTGTCGTCGGACACAACATATCATCGTTGTCCCAAACCCCGTAACCCACGTGAAGTGGATCATCTGAAGTGCAGAATGAGGTGGAGCAGGTGGAGCACGAAACATAAGTAAACCATAGCAAGAGAGGCCAGCAGCAGTCCCGAGTCCATCGCGTTCCTCGTAGCATTTCCCGTACCACACAGGTGTGTTATGTGCAAAAAAAAAAAGGTCGATCTCATTTTTGGCGGTTTTTTTGTGACTTTGGGACAGTAGAACAGTCAGAAAAAACGCCATAAAAAAATAGAAAGTGACCCCATCGTGATCCGCACAGAGCTCAAATAGTCCAAAGAAGGCAGAGAAGCGGAGAAGAAAAATGGACCTAGCGGGTGGCCCGGTGGGTGGTGATGCCCTCGTCATGCAGGTCTCTTCTGTTTTGAAGGTGCACACATGGTGGACTCCAGCCACCCTAGCGAGTGTCTAAGAGGGGTCTAAGACTGCAGTCTGTACTGAAGACGGGAGTCTATTTTCCAGCTAATTTACGCTAAGACTCCCGCTGGTTGAGATTCATGGGAGACACACGGTGTACTCCAGCGGAGGTAGGGTAACCTCCGCTGGAGTTCACCGTGTCGTCTGCCTCTGTGCAGCGTCACTCGGTGCCATCGAATACATGGCGACAGCCCACCAACTCGAGACAGATCTGCTTGTCTGGAGGGCTGAGACGAGAACACGAACGAATTTCAAGCAGTCTTGAAGGTCGCCAAGCCTATTGGGGGCAACTAACAGATGAGATTTGTTTGTTGCCTGTCGTCACAGCTAGCCCATCTCCTCGATAACGGAATGTGTGCAGAGATCTCGTGGACCCTTTGGCCATTCTGTCGTGCACCCACTCCACCCACAACGCACACCTGTCACGAGTGGTCGCTCCCCCGTCCTCCTCCACCCTGAAGGTTGAACCCTCAAGGACCAGTGATCTCCTGCTGGCCGGGCTGCGATCAGCGAAGCCTTCCTACTTACAAGCGAATCCAGACTGTAGGGAACAGATGTTCACTACCGTGGCCTCCGGCGGCTGGGGGGCTCCGCCCCCCAGACCCCCCTGCGTAAAAAAATTACACCAGACCGGTTTTTTGGCCGAGAGTCCAAACTTTCAAAGCAGCTGCTGCGCCTGCCCCACCAAGCAGCCTCAGTACGACAGGACGCGCGCAGGCACCGGGCCCTCTCAGATTCTGGGAGGGTTTGCGCGGGTCGCGCGCGCCGAAGGCGCGCGCGAAAAATTTTCAAAACCAGAAAAACCGGAAAACGGCGCCAGAAAAAAAGTCTATCTTATACCCTGATCTGCAGCAAAATAAAAAAAAATAAAAATATTCCGCAGTGCTGCCCATGGGGGCTCCGGTTGCCCCCATAAGCCTACACACCACCACCACCACCACCACCACCCACACCCCCTTCCTCCCAGATACCCCCAGAGGGGATCCTGGGGACCCGGCAGGGACAGCATTGTCTTGCCTTGCAGGCACACAAAAGCCACCACAGCCCCCGCCCTTCCGACAAAGCGCCAGACAGCAGAACGGCTCTGGCTGTTGCCGTGTCATTCTGTTGTCGGATGTGGCTCCCCACCCACCCCACCGACCCACCCACCCACTGCCACCTTATGGGTTCGACCTTCCCGTTTCGAAGCCTGGGTGGGGTGGGGGTGAGGGTGGGGTGGGTGTCCGCCCCCATCCTGCCCCTCAACAGAGAGAGAAGTGCGATCCGAACAGACAGAGCGCTGTTCCGGAGAGAACACCCCCGCCACCCTCTCTCGCAGGAGGGGGTGCGAACACCGCGCAGGAGAGCTGCCTGTAGAGGTGTCGCTCCATCCCGCCTCTGACCAATCCAGGAGATGTCTCTCTGAGGGAAGCCCATCAGATCAGATCGCAGCGCGGTGTGGTGTGATAAGCCCCACTCCGCCTCTCGCCCCCGGCAGCAGCGTCACTACAGCTCGAAGTCGAGAAGCTTGTCGTGCGGCGGGTGGAACTGTTGTGGGAGGAGGGGGTAGGTGGGTGGGTGGGATGGGTGATCGACCTGATCCATCCCCCCGGAGGCAGAGGAGAGTAAGAGTGTGGAGGGGGGGGGGGGCACTGCACTCACTCCCCCCTCCCTTCCTGAAGTAGAAGTAGAAGGAATGCACAGGGTTGCCGGAGGGGAGGGGGTGGCGGACAACACACGCGCATACTTTCGGCAGCTGTTTATTTCTCTCGGCAAGCTCACGTGCGTAAGCCATAGCCTTCCTGTGTCGGGAGGGGTGGCGGTGGCATGTCAACACACAAGCAACGGACGAACGGTGTGGTTAATCACCTCGACGTCTCAAACGGGTTGGACTCCTCTGCGCACTGATGGTACGCCACCTCATTCCGGAGACCCTCCTTTATTTTTCGAAATACCGTATACGTAAATATTTTGGAACGTAAATATTATGGAACGTAAATATTATGGAACGTAAATATTTTGGAACGCTGGTGGGTTGGCGTTCCAGATTTTTTTTCGTTCCATAATATTTACAGGGCTTTCTGCGACTCGGGGACTTGGACCAGGTGATCGGACGGCATGCAGAGTCCCTGACGGGACCTACTCGTGCACTTTTCGCGCGATTCCTGACGCAAGCCGTCCTCACCACCGAGTCCCCAACTGGCCCTGTAAATATTTTGGAACGTAAATATTATGGAACGGACCGGCCAAAAATGGGCCCGTTCCATAATATTTACGTTCCATAATATTTACGTATACGGTATTATGGAACGTAAATATTTTGGAACGCTGGTGGGTTGGCGTTCCAGATTTTTTTCGTTCCATAATATTTACAGGGCTTTCTGCGACTCGGGGACTTGGACCAGGTGATCGGACGGCGTACAGAGTCCCTGACGGGACCTACTCGTGCACTTTTCGCGCGATTCCTGACGCAAGCCGTCCTCACCACCGAGTCCCCAACTGGCCCTGTAAATATTTTGGAACGTAAATATTATGGAACGGACCGGCCAAAAATGGGCCCGTTCCATAATATTTACGTTCCATAATATTTACGTATACGGTACCACAATCGAGGGATGGTGAGGGGAAGAGCGGGACACGTTCGGGGCCCAAATTTTCTCGGTCGCGCGAAGCAGCGGCGGCAACATCAACAAGTACGAAACCAATATCGACACCCACGGCCAGGGGCTAGCGTGGGAGGTCCCCCTCACGGATACTGTGAAGGAAGGTGACGGCTTCTTTCTTTCTCTCCTCCGTTTTAGCCGTTTTTCTGCGTACCACGCTAATTTTCAGCGAGTCATTCCGCGCTGCGTGAGAGTGCCTTTGGTGGCACAAAAATGCAGGTGCAGTGTGCTACCTCCTATGGAAGGTGTCCTCCCTCGGCGGGTCTATGCGTCCTGAAGAAGGGTACGCATCGTACGCCACGGCGTGGACCCTTCTTCAACCCATGAGCAGCTGAAGGACCTGGTGGGAAAACATGCCCGCAAGGATTGGATATTTCCAGCCGAACACCTTCCTTGATGGCATTCTCTACTGCCACACGCAGCCATCCGGTTAAATAGTGCCCATTTCCAGGTTTTGCCCAATTCTAAATAGTACAAATTTACCCACTTTTTTGGTCCAGGAGTTCCTTCACGCACACCGTTTTTTTGCCGCGGTTTCCCGTCTTCCCAGCTTCCGACGGTTGTTTGCGACCCCCCCCCGCCCTCCTCCCACACCATGAATCTAGAAAAAATCAAAAAGCCTGAACGGTCTTCATACCCAACACCTCCCCGGCACCACGAATCTAGTTCTAGTCACGGTTTGCCCCCCGGGCGGGATCCCGGGCGGGCCCGGCCGGGTTCCGGGAAATTCCGGGATTCCCGGGATTTCCCGGCCGGGAATCCCGGGATGACCCCGGGTTATCCCGGGGTCATCCCGGGACCCCCCCGGGGTCAGGTGTAGGTGGGTGGTAAGATGACTTGAGAGTTTTGCACATTGCATATTGCACGCTGCCGTTGCCCCCTTCCCCTTTGCGATCCACCCGATGTCATTAGTTTTTCACGGTTTGCCCCCGGGCGGGATCCCGGGCGGGCCCGGCCGGGAATCCCGGGATATCCCGGGATCCGGCCGGGGTATCCCGGGATGGCCCCGGGATATCCCGGGGTCATCCCGGGACCCAGTCGTGCCCCTGTGCTCCTCACTCACGACACCATCATCAGCAGGAGTGTGAGTGTGGAAGCGACAACGCAAAAAGAAACCAAAGCAAGTGCCGAACAAAGCGCAGTGACACTTTTCGCTCAGAAATGCTGAAAAATGAGCCGCCTCACAATGTTGGTGACCCCTCCACCTCTTCCCAGCACAACTGGGCCACCCACTCTGCGCAGTTTGCCGAAGCTAGTACCTGGCAATACCCCAGAGCGTTCACTCCATCGATCTGTACAAGAGGCAGCCCAGCCAGTGTCACAAGCCCAGGCCGAGGGGGGGTGACATGCTCTCGGAGTACCCGAGGGAACAGAGAGGTAACAGAGCGGGATATCCGTGGGACATCCCTCTCTGTTTCTCGCGTGTCTTCTGCAGGGTTCCACATTGGTGCAGGACATCCAACGGGAGAAGTAACATTCCGTGGAGGTTATCCCATAGGATATCCTCCCCAGGTTCTGAGAATCGAACCACCACCTATGTTGTCACGCAGGCTCCATGCGACAGTACCTCGCGGACAACCCAGAATCGGGCGCGGAGCACATCTCCCGACGGTGTTCCCCCGAGGGGAGCCTCGCCCGGGTGTACTTTGCACAGAGTATGGGCGCCCTGTTTGGGATGTCGACTGCCGCAACCAGATCCCAGGCACTGTGTCGACGACGCAGCACCTGAGCGGGTTTTGAACCCGAGACCGTCAATTCTCATCAATCGAGGCGAGGACCTCAGGGAGGGCGCCGACCCGGGCTTCCCCTCCCGGTGTCCTCGCCTCGAAGGGAGGGCGTTTGGTGTGTCGGCATGAGGTGGTGCAGAGGGCAACCCTCTGGAGTGCACTACACAGCGACGTGGTTCCTGATGGACACCGTGGTTGAGCAGCAATCTTGTTTCCTGCCACTTGTAATCCTGCCACTTGTCACTTGTGTGCTGCCTTCGTGTGTGCGCCTGTGCCTCCCTGTTCTGCATTTGGTTACCCTCACGGGTATCACGATACAGGGCAGTCCCCCCCCTCCTCCCCCCAAAAATCGTTCGCATCATCTTGGCGCCCATTCCTTCCACTTTCTGTGGATGTGTTTGGTATTTCCGAACGGAATTTTCCAGCGTCAAGACTGATACCTCGCCGTTTTCGAGTCAGTCACTTCCACCGCCGCTGCGATTTGCGTACCGGTAGTTGTGCAGAAATGCTAACATTTAATTTGCTCTGTGGAACCTGGACTGCACCTTCTGGGATGTGAGTCTGTAGATAGTTGGACAGTTGCGGTACCCATCTGTTAGAAAGCTGAAAGGAACCTTGTCGGGCGATCAAGGACGACTGAGGGTTCAGTTTGAGTTTAATGTGGTCCAAGGGTACAACAGACATCACTGCTTTGCAGATCCCTCTTGCTTGTCCCTCTGGTAACTTCCAACGGCTCAAACTCCTCGATTTCCTTGGGTGGGCATTTGCCATACCTGACGTAAAACAGTGATGCTTCGTGCTAGTGGTGAACCTGACGTTAGTAAAGGAAGGGTGCTGCGGCTGTCCACGAGGGGCTCTGATGCCTCCTCACGGTGCCTGGTTGGTCGGTTCAGGTGAAACAGAGCAAATTTAGTGTTAGGGGGATGCCTCTGGTCAAGGCCTTTTCACAAAAATTGACCCACGGCGCCGAGTTGGGCCGTTGGTTCCTGGTTGTAGCTCGGTCTACGCCAGGTTCCACACCCCGTCATCGCAAAACGTACGCATACACAGAGGCAAAACACAACAGCCTCTGTGGTACGGGAGCATGGCGGGAGGAAATTTTGCCTTTTGGTCAAATAGGCACCCTTTTGTAATCACTTGACCCGCAGGGTGGCTGAGTCTTATCAGACAGGCCGACCTATATGTTGATCAGTGGAACCACACAACCTGTTCAACCTGCCCCCGGGGTGGCTGAGTCCACCCCTGCCGTAGCGTAAGATAAGCCTACGTCGACCCTCGTCGTCCTCTTCGTCGTCCTAGGACTGTGGAGTTCAGCAACCAGGAGGATGCGGAACTGCTGTGAGCTGCACACTCTCTTGACACACCTGCACGTATCTGCGTTACACTCGTGGTAACCCCGAACCCTGTATTTATACAGGAGACTTCCATCTGGGACAGTTTCTGTTCCAGATGAGCTTTGACAGTGGTAGCCATCTTTGCTATGGAGCCATCGTCTTTGCTCGTCGTCACTCGGACCCATGAGCAGTGGATACAATTGGTGTGGAAGGAGAGGGTGCGGTTCTGGATCAGCAGGTCTGAATCTGAAACTGGGACTGAAAGCCATAGGTCTGAGATGACCTCGGTCCAAGCGACCTGAGACTGAGAACCCCCGGGATTCCCGGCCGGACCCCAGCCGGACCCGGCCGGGATTTCCCCGGGATCCCGGCCGGGATTTCAAAATCCCGGTCCCGGGCCCGGAATTTCCGGGCCCGGCCGGGGTTTCCCGGGATCCTGCCGGGGGGCAAACCGTGTCTAGTCGTGCAGCACCGATCACCAGGAGAACACGCAGGCTGTGCAGACTCAGGCGCAGCCTGAGTCTGCACAGCCTGCGTGTTCTCCTCGTCACAATCAAAATCGCTGTCGTAGTCGGTGTCGTTGCCAACACCGAGTGGCCTCTCGTCATTTTCCCGAACGTACATTGCAAAGTGCACCTTCTGTGAGGGTCTCGCAGACGGGTTGTTGGTGGTGGTGCTGCGGCAGGACGTGGGAAGCAAAACAGGACGAGACATTTGCGCTGGATGGGCTGAAGGACCTCGCGGATCTCACCACGACCAAAAAGGTGAAGTGCAACACCTGCGGCGGGGAGGCCACTTCAAAGCTCGCTGCTTGCCGCTTCGCAGAAGTTCTCTTCGGGGTTGTCGATCGCTTCGATAGTGCCGGCAAGAAGGTCAAGACGGCAAGCAGCATCCCCAACAAGCTTGAGCTGTTGGAGGTGGTCCCCGGGGAGATCGCTAGCGCGGAGCCGACCACGGTGACGTACCGGCTGACAGCCTCGTCTAGTGCTGCGAAGGGGCCCGACCAGCAGTCCGCAAAGTACGGGATCCTTCTGAGGGCACGTGACGCACCTTCCTTCAGGTGTGCCCAGTACTCCCCTGCCACCTTTGCACTCCTTTTTGGCATTGTCTCGTCTCCGAGACTCCTGGTGGGTGATGCTATGTCTCGGGACAATATGAAGGCAAAGGCAACTATTCCTGTAATATTCCCATTCTGGGGTGGTGGGGAAGGGGTCGCCCCCCCTCTCTCCCTCCGGGGGTTTTCCCTTCAAAAACCGCATTCTCGCATTGTTTGAGTGCATCCGTACCTCATACTTTTTCTCTCGCCAAAAATGGTGGGGAAAAAACCCATTACTCCTTGGACCACTGAAGGAAAAAAGTGGGTAAATATATTTTCCCCCCTCTTGGTAACTTTTGAGTAAATTTTTTCGGGATCCTGGATCCCTCAATAGTCAATAGTATTTAGCCTACCGGCTGGCCACACGGCAATATTTTTTAGTTCAGTGTAGGCCGCACCCGAGCGAGCTCTGGTGCTCACCTCCACTGCCACACGCCAGCCTTGCCTGTTTCAGTGCAGGGCCCACCCAACGCACCTCCGAGTGAGCTCTGATGATGCCACACCACTGCCACACAGGCCTCCACCCCCCACCCCCACGCCCTCGCCATACATGTATCGCTGCAGGATGTTGTAGTTGTTGGGCACGGAGACGTGGTGCCGCTGCCTCAGGTTCCCGAAGTACCCTTCGATGTGGAGGCGGTACGCGTCACGCCAGCTGTCGACCTCCCGGAGGTGGAGCTCCTCAGACTTGAGGGTCACCTTCGGCCACATCTCGTCGGGCACCGTGAGGTACTGGAAACGCAGGCCGTTCCACGAAACGTCGGCCCTGTGGAAGCGCTTCATGTGCTCCGCAGGGTCCTCACGCTCCCACTTATACACACGGGGCATCTCCTTCAGCCACTTGCGCCACAGCATTGCCCCCCGCATGCGCGGCATCGCGTCTTTATGGTTGAGGATGCCATACGCTTGGTAGTAGTAATTAATAGGTGCCTGTGAGGGAAGAGATCATGATGACAGTGCAGGGTGGGTGGTGGTGTGAGTGCCCCTGGGTAGAATTCTCGGTAGAGAGCTTGGGATAGCGCGCTGGCACCATCACGGAGTGCCCCCTAGAGCCCACACCGCGAGCACCGGGCCCGCTGGTCGAGATCGGAGAGAGAGGGGTGCAGGGTGGAGGAGCGTGGGTGTCAACACCACGCTTCCGCTTTTGTGAAGCGTTCAGCCGCATACCCTATTTTGGACCGTGTATCGTGAGGTGGTCCCTTTTCGCGAGGTGGCTGCGCACAGCTGCCTGGTCTCCTTCAACATTGTGCTGGCCTGGCTGTCCCGCTGGGCGGGAAGGGGCCCCTGCAGGATGGGATGGCGGAGTGTGTGGGTGTGTCACCGGGTGACACTGTGGAGCGTTTGTTTCAGTTTGTGGCATCGAATGTGTGTTCAGCCTATAAGGGGATTTCGCTCAGACATGCAGAACAGTGCGGAAAGGTGAGGTCGCGAAGTGGCACGGTTTGACCCAGTGGCACAGGGCAAGAAGGCCCTCATTGGAACTCCAATCAATGATTCCTGTCCTCTCCCAGCATGTGTGTGGTGTGAACTGTTTTGTTCGCGGGAGCCGAAAAGCAGTGCGCACGTTTCGCAGACAAGAACAAAAGCAACAACCCATTCGGCCAACGCAGCTTTGCCTCACGACCTGGCTCAGCGCCATACTATTTTTCGTTCTGACTTCATTTTTTCAGATTTTGAAAGACTCGTGAGATCCCCCCCCCGTCCCCCTCCCCAGGCATCTAGTGGTGAGATCGCTTCTACCCTCTGAGCTTTTTGAAGAGGTATGTGAGGGCTCTATCCCCCCCCATCCCCCATAATCGCCCCCCCACCCCACACCTTCTCCCCTCCCACGACGGCTCTGGGGAGGTCACGGCTTGTCCGCAGCACCACCCACCACAGCGCCTGCCGCAGTGTCATAAGCAGCGGCAAGCTTCTGCAGGGTGCCGATGCGGTGCTGCTCCACCGAGAGGTGCCGCGAGATGTCGGCAGGGCTCGCCTGCGCAGCTCGCAGCTCTGCCAGATCCATATGTTCGAAGCCCTGCGGCGCCCACATGGCGAGCAGCGCGCCAAGGCTGCTCTGCAGCTGCCGCACCCTCTCGTTGTGGGTTCGCGAAGCCAACGCCTCTGCATTGCCCAGGAGGGCGCGCACCGCCTCCAGCGAGACGGCTGCGGTTGGCGTCGCTGACTCCATGTCATACCCGGATTCCACCAGCAGCTGCACGTAACGGTCTTTATCGGAGTTGCACGACTCCAGCTCCCGGCAGAGGGACTCATTCTGCTTCCGCAGCAGCTCCGCCTCGTGCGTCACCGCTGCGAGCTCCTCCTTCACCCGCTTGGCCTGCCTCTCCTCCGCAGGCGCGGGCGACGGGCGTGCTGTCCTGCTTGAGGTGCGTTTGGCAGGCCGCGAGGCGGTCCTCTTCGGAGCGGGCTTCCTGCATGCGTCGCGGATGGGGTGTCGGACGCTCATTGCGACAGAGTCGCGCAGCCCCGCGAGCTCGCGGGAGCGGGCGTCCTGCAGCTCCATGCTCTGTTTGTGGGATTCGGTGCGGAGGGCGTCGATGCACATCAGGGCGTCGTGGTGCTCCTGGGAGAGCTTTGCCAGCTCCGCCTTGGTTTTCGACAGCTCGCGCTTATAGAGGAATGCCTCGTTCTTCAGGAGCTTCGCATCCGATGCTCGGGCAGTGGCTTCCCGCTTCGTCCGGTCGTACCCCTCGACAGCGGCACACAGCTGCTGCCTCGCCTCCTGCAGCTCGGCCTGTGTGGCGGCAAAGGCATCCCTGAGATGCCGGTACCGCTGCTCCATGCTGCTGGGTGCCGGCAGCAGCACCCGCTGTTGCGAGGTGTGCCCCACAGGCGAGTCGCCCAGCATCTCCTCCGTTGTGATGCTCAGCGGCTCGTCGTCGTCGTCATCGTCTTCGGTGCCTAAGGCACCCCCGTGCTGCTCGACGAAGCGGGTCATGGCGGCGTGTGTGGGCTGCCCGTGGGGGGTCGGGGAGGGATGTGTGTGTGTGTGGCTGCGCAGCCCACAGCACGTCAGATGCTGTGGGCCTGTGCCGTATGGCAGCGCGGCATGGCCTGTGCAGGTAGGGAGGGGTGTGGGTGTGGGGTGTGTGGGGGCAGGTGTCAAGCCCCGTGCGCTGAAGGATGGGGGGCGGTGGGAGGGTGGGTGGAGGGAGCACTGCCCCTGGGGCTGTTTGCTTGTTGCTGTTTGCAAATCGGTGGTGGTAGCCTGCCGTCTACTGGGGGGGCATCAGCGCCAGCGCCACCCCTTCTCGACAGCTCGTCAGCCGGCATAACGTCCGTCGACACCCAACGCGACAGCACCTTCACGCCCGCCGCGTCACACCACTGGAACGCCTCGCTCATCAGGCTGTTCCCGAGATGGACCGCGCAGTGCCCCTTCTCCAGACACCCGCACAACCGCCGCGTTGTCGCCCACCGCGACGACGTCGCGCGCGCCCGCGCGCATCGCGGCCTCAATGCCCCACAGGGCTGCCCGCAATTTGAGGATAAAAATGTCTCAGTCAGCACCCACTTGATTTTCCACTGGGGCGAACCCAAAAGAGTTACCGGTCACTCTTTTGCCTCCTTTGCAGTTTCCTGTTGTGGTAGGACACCGGACTGAAGCGTTCGGTGTTCTCATCCCACATGAGAGTCAGGCCCCAGGTCCCCAAAGGTTTTGCGCAATGGAACCCTTGTTCAGTTGAATATCCACATGGAGACCTTCCTGGGCGCTTCCGGTCACTGCCAGCTTCATGCCCAGGTCTTTCAGCATTTGCGCCCTTGTCGGGTCGTCACCAACCAGCGTCAACAATGCACTCAAAGCTTCGTTACGCAGGTTTCCAGCGCCCAACCTCAGCAACCCGTGCAAAACTCCCGTAGTGCACAGCGAATTCCGACTGGCTTCCTCCGAGAGCCTTGCCAGACAAGTCACGATGTGCAGGATGCGCCCAGCACTCTCACTGTCAGCAGACAGCCTCTCATCCTGACTCTCTTCCATCGCCTCTGCCAACGCAGAGCTCAGCGAGCTCTCCCCAACCAGAGCCGCTGCAACCTCGGGAACATGCGCCATGCCCGCGAGGACTCTGACACAAGGCGAGAAAACCGCCGTGCTGAGGCTTTGCAACTGGGACACCAACTCGCGCGCAGAAAACTTCAGCGGTACATCCTCCATGTCATTGAAGCAGTCCTGCTTCAGATACTCCGCGGCCCCAACGTGGCCTGCCCTCTTTGCATCCACGAGGTAGCGATGCGCCTTAGCGAGGTCCCGTGGCACACCGGGTACGCCAGCGGTGTACATTGTCCCAAGAGTGTACATTGCCTGGGAGTGTCCAAGCGCCGCAGCCCTTTCGAAGTACCCAACAGCCCCCGGGGGGTCGATCCCTCCCTCAGCCTCTCCCTTCATGAGCATCGCCCCGATGTTGACGAGAGCTATAGTGTATCCCAGTTCTACTGCCTTGGCCAACCACTCCATCGCCAGTTGCTTGTTGACCGCGCACCCGCGACCTGTCCTCCAGAAGATACCAAGGTTGTAGCAGGAAGTGGGGTCGCCAAGCTCTGCTCCTTTCTTGTACCACTCAAATGCTTTGACGGCATCTTCAGAAACACCTCTGCCGTAGTCGTACACCGTACCCATGGTGCACATTGCGGCGCCGCTGCCAAGCGCAGTGGCACGCTCGAGGAGACGAATCGCTTCACTGCACTGGCCAGTTTCCAACAGTGCCCGCGCTTGGATGTTGAGTTCATCACCTTCTGCTGTCTGCTCCGGAGCCTCTGTGCGTGTCGCTTGCTCCATGTTGCGTTACCTGCGGGACGTGTATGAAGTGTGGAGCTTTCCGAGTGCTGCTGTGTGGCGATGGTTTGCTTGGTCACCGTCTACTGGGGGGGTGGCAGGGAGTCAAATAGTGTAACACGGCAACAGCGTACCCTCCCTGGAATTCCGGCTTTGAGCTGTACTGCCGCCAAATAAACAGAATAATCCCGGGATTATTCGGGGCGGAACAATCCCGGATTTTCGTTTTTCACCTCTCTCGCCTTCGAAGCCTGCCCGAGCGCCTCGATTCGCATGTGTGCACCTTTTTTCTGGTTTCTTCCACCAGACACCATCCCCTAACAGCGAGATGGGATGACGGACTGAGGGCGAACAATGGTGAAGAATGACATCGTCGCCTGTGTTGGCACTTGGTCGGCAACAAGTCCACGAGGAAGAACGACCACCACAAGAATAACGTGTAAAGAAGCGACCTGGAACAAGGGGAACACTGAGTTCTGCGCAGACCGCCGCTTGTGGGGGCCGCTGGCCGTGGGGAGCGCTCTGTCGACCAGATCACGTTGCATCCGGGGGCGCGACGGGCACGTCGGCAGCAGGGCTGCAGGCGAGAGGGCACAGGTAGGGCAGTCGGGCATCTCAGCCCGGCAAGAAGAGAAGCTGGTGGTTGGGCTGCTAGCCTCACATGGACATTGTGTCAACACGCATTTGAGGATGGAAAGTGTCACCTGGAACTTTCCTTTTGTAAGCGGCGCACTAAAACATGGCACATGGTGGGGACAAACCTGGGACACGCTCCCACGGGGCACCAATGCTTACCCGAATCATTATACAGTAGACTTCAGTGTACACCACAACGAGAACAGTGCTCTTGTTGCGACTTTGCCTTTCAGACGCACCAGTAGACTGACACACAAAGATGTTGCTTGCATTACACACATCCACGAGTGCCAGATTGCGCCCGTGTCAGCAACGTGGAGCATTGTCAGCACCACCAAGCAAACTTCGGACGTTGAAAGGAGTCACAGTGCTGAGGCCTCTGCATTGAGTGGGGGCAGGGACAGTGGGCCCAACGCCTATCACAGCCCCCAGGCGCCAGGAGGTGGCAGAGCTGGGGGTCACATTGCCATCGCAAACAGGGGTGCTCTTGGAGACGTCTGGCGCCCTCGTTTCGCTGCCCGCAGTGGAGGTGTGGCCTTCAAGCTCCGGCAAGTCCGTCCCCGGCGATGTCTCCCAGACACGGATACTGCAGTCCAAAGATCCCGAGAAGACTTTCGATCCGTCTGGTGTGACAGCCAAAGCGTACACCGCGGAGGTGTGGCCCTCAAGCTTCTGCAACACCTTCCCTGTTGATACATCCCAGACACGAACGCTATTGTCGGCAGATCCGAAGATTATCTTGGACCCGTCTGGTGTGACAGTCACGGAGAACACAGCGGAGTTGTGGTCTTCCAGCTTCTGCAACCCCTTGCCTGTTGATGTGTCCCAGACACGAACACTCTTGTCAAGCGACCCTGAGATGATCTTCGATCCGTCTGGTGTGACAGCCACAGAGTGCACAGTGGAGGTGTGACCTTCAAGCTTCTGCAACTCCTTGCCTGTCGCTGTCTCCCAGACACGAATAGTTTTGTCCTCAGACCCTGAGATGATCCTCGATCCGTCTGGTGTGATAGCCACGGAGCGAACAAAGGAGGTGTGGCCTTCAAAGTTATGCAACTCCTTGCCTGTTGATGCATCCCAGACACGAACGCTGTAGTCGTCACATCCATAGATGAGTTTCGATCCGTCTGGTGTGATAGCCATGGAGAATACAAAGTCACTGCCGCCTTCAGGCCGCGGCAATTCTTGTCCTGTTGATACATCCCAGACACGAACGCTATTGTCGGCAGACGCTGAGATGATCCTCGATCCGTCCGGTGTGAGAACTACGGAGAGCACAGTGTCGGTGTGGCCTTCAAGCTTCTGCAACACCGCCCCAGTTGATGCATCCCAGATACGAACGCTGTAGTCGGCAGATCCTGAGATGAGTTTCGATCCGTCTGGTGTGACAACCACGGAGAGCACAGGGGAGGTGTGGCCTTCAAGCTTCTGCAACTCCTTCCCTGCGGATGCATCCCAGACACGAACGCTTCCATCGCGCGAACCTCCTGCTGAGATTATCTTCGATCCGTCAGGCGAGACAGCCACGGAGAACACATAGGAGGTGTGGCCTTCAAGCTTCTGCAACTCCCGGCCTGTTGCTGCATCCCAGACACGAACGCTTCTGTCATCAGATCCTGAGATGATTTTCGCCCCGTCTGGTGCGACAGTCACGGAGCGCACAGCGTCGGTGTGGTGTTCAAACTTCAGCAATTCCTTCCCTGTGGATGCATCCCAGACACGAATGCCTCGGTCCTCCGACCCCGAGATGAACTTCGACCCATCCCGTGCGACAACCACGGAGTTCACAGAGCCGGCGTGGCCTTCAAGCTTCTGTAACCGCTTGCCTGTTGATGCAGCCCAGACACGAACGCTGTTGTCGTCAGATCCTGAGATGATCCTCGATCCGTCTGGCGTGACAGCCACGGAGAGCACAGCGCCAAGGTGACCTTCAAGCTTCTGCAACTCCTTGCCTGTTGATGTATCCCAGACACGAACACTACTGTCCTCAGATCCCGAGATGATCTTCGATCCATCTGGTGTGACAGTCACGGAGCACACACAGTTCGTGTGACCTTCAAGTTCCTGCAGCTCCTTGCCTGTCGCTGTCTCCCAGACACGAACGCTGCTGTCGTCAGATCCCGAGATGATCATCGATCCGTCTGGTGTGACAGCCACGGAGCGGACATAGTCGGTGTGGCCGTCAAGCTTCTGCAACTCCTTCCCAGTTGATGCATCCCAGACACGAACGGTGTTGTCGTCAGATCCAGATATGATCTTCGATCCGTCTGGCGTAACAGTCACGGAGCGCACAGCGTCGGTGTGGCCCAAGAGAGGCGGGAGAGGGGCACCGAATGAGCAGCCCGTCCAGTCGGAGTCTGTGACACCCACGTCCGTGAGTATTGCGTGCTCCAGCCAGCAGTTGTGGAAGCGGCTCTCCTTCAGCACAGTCCCACACAGGAGTGCGCACCGCAGATCGCTGTCCTGCACAAGCACACCCGAGAGGTCGCACCTGAATAGAAATCGCATTCGCACGGCGAGTGCCATGGCATTGGAAGCAGACGCAAGTGATACAATATCAGCGCCAGCATCGCGGGTTGCCAGGACGAGTGGCAGCAGCTCAGTCGCCACAGTTGTGTCGCGCGCGTCGGGCCCACGTGCGAGCACCGTATCAGCGAAGTACTGCAGCACATTCGGCGCATCCTGGCTGAAGGGTCTGCGCACGTTGCGCCCAAGCGTCTGAGGCACGCCGCCCTCCCGTGACAGCCGCCGTGCCACAAGGAACTCGCCAAGCGTCTTGTGACGGAATGCAAACACGCTGCTCTCATCCTCGAAGCTCTCCACACGGAACGGCAGCACCCGGAACGCCTCATCCGCCTCTGCACCGTCCACCTTGTCCTCCGTCGACAGGCGCACCCGCTCATCCCCCAGCACTCCCTGCCACGTCTGTGCTTGCAGCATCGCGCACGCAATCAGTTCCCCCACCCGCAGGACCTCCTCCACGCGCGCTGCTCCTGCCGCACTCGCCCCCTTCTGACACAGCTCCACTTCCACATACTTCTGCAGGTACGCCTCGTACACCGCCACGTCACGCAGGGACTGATGTGCGTGTGTGCCGCACGACGTCAGCTCGCCCTGCGCGTAACACGCCATGTGAAGCAGGAACGGGTTGCGCAGCTGCGACAGCACCGCCACCTCAGCCTCTGCGACTGTGTGTTGAGGATCTGGCTCCGCCTTCGCCACCTGTGCCTCACGCACCTTGCGGATGTAGGTCACCGCGTCTGCCTGTGTGAAGGGCTGCATGTACAGCGACCTCGTCCCGTCCCCACACACCTGCGACGGCGTGTGATTCACGCTCTTCAGGTACTCGCCGCGCGTCGTCACAATCACGCTGCACTGCTTCGCACACCACGGGTGCAGCGACAGCACCCCTTCCCCGCCACTGGACTTGTACGCGCTTCCCAAATCTGTCTGCGTCAGCCCCACCTCGTCGAGGGAGTCCAGGATCACCACAACGTCGTACTCACTGCTCAGGTGCTCCAACGCAGCCTCCTCCAGCCCGAACGACTTCCGGATGAACTCGTCGATCCCGCCGTGTGTTGTGACGGTGGACACACCAATCGCCGGCAGCGCCACAAACACAGGAAACACGGGCTTCTTTCTCTGTCCATGTCCATGTCCATGTCCCTGACCCTGTGCCTGTCCCGCCACCCCGCCTGCATCCTCCTTCTTCTCCTGCAGAAGGTGGCACAGAACCGCAACCGCCGCAGAGGTCTTCCCGGTGCCTCCGTCCCCGATCAGGCACAGCGGGTGCCGCCCCGTCTCCCTCTTCCCCGCCCTCGCCCCCTCCTCCGCATCCCCGTCTGCCGCCAGCCACCCGTCCACCTCGTGCAGCAGCATCCTCGTCTCTGACTCCGCCACATGTGTGTCGTCCCCAACCCTGCCCTCCACGTAGCCCTCCAGGAACCCTGCGAAGAGCAACGCCGTGTGCTTCAGCACCTCCCGCACCGCCTCAACCTGGTCCGACACAGAGTAGTTGGCGTTGTCGCTGTCTCTATCTTGCTTCGCCACTTCCTGCATCACAATCACGTCGAATGGCTGACCCACCATGCGCAGCAGCGTTGGGGACAGCTTCCACTGCACCCGGAACTCGATGTTGCTGTCGTACAGCAGCTCCGCCTCCTGCGGGAACACGCTTGCGAACCCCACCTCCGCCGCACCCTGCTTCGCCACAATCACAAAGAACGTCCCCGCCTTCCCGTACATGAAGTCCTTCGCCACAGCCTGCACACGCGTTGTCGAAGTGAAGGCGTTCCACACCACCGACGTCCCCACCTTGTACTGCGCCGACACGTTCCGGTCGATCCCGCGGAACACCGTGGTCAGGCTCGGCCGCCGGCTCCGGATCAGCCGCGTCAGCTTCGCAATCAGCGGCTGGAACGTCGCAATCACGTGCAGCTGTGCCGGTGCTGGCTGAAGCTCGAACACGCTGCGTGCCGCAGACTCCCGCACTTCCTTCGACAGCCCAATCGTCCGCATCGCCTGGTTCATCCCGAAGTACAGTGCCGGCCGCACGTAGCCCGCCCCGTGGTTCTCCAGCACAGCCGCGTCGCTGAAGTTCTTGTGGTACTCCTTCACGATGGGTGCACCGTCTGTGTTGCACACAAGATCGCACGTCTCACTGTTCATCTGGTACTCCACGCAGTCGCAGGTGAAGAGGTAGCCTGCGCACAGATGCTCGAACCAGTCCCCCACCGCCATCCAGTCCTCGATCGCGTCTGGCGTCGCCTCCACACGCTGCAGCACCCGCTGCACGACAAACCGCAGCCCCAGCAGCACGCTGTCGACGTGCTCTGCCCGGTACCCGAGATCCGGATGCACCGTCAGCAGGTCCTCCAGCCACTCCAGCAGCGGTGTCTCGCATGATTCGTCGTTGCGTGTGAAGCAGATCTTCCGCCCGTCCACGTGGTTCTGCAGCCGCTCACGCGTCTTGTCCTGGTCTGTAGGTTTCTGTGTGACGAGCTCCTGCTGCTCCTGCGGCGGCTGCGCCTGCGATTCCAGTTGCCGTGGTGCCTCCGATGCAGTGCGGGCTGCACCAACAGCAGCAGCATCAGCAGCAACAACACGTGCCCTCAAGGGCGGGCACTCGTCTGTGAGGAAGTGCCGGAGCCTGCTGGCCACCTCCGTCTGCATCTTCCGCACATGGTCCCCGAGGGCCGCCAGCAGCGCACTGCGTGTGTCGCCATCACGGTGCTGCAGCGCGTACCATACCGGTGTGCGCCCCTCCCCGTCCGCAACGCTGGCTGCCCCGCACCCCACCAGAAACTTGACTGCTTCGGCAGCAGCAGCAACATCCCTGCACCCGGGCTGCAGCACCTCGTGCAGCAGCGTCCGTCTGGTGTGTGGGTCCGCCGCGTTCACATCCGCCTTGTGCTGCTCCAGCAGCTGCCGCCACGTCCCGCCCTCCAGTGCCTCCTTCACAGCGCGTGTCGTGCCCCACCATCCCCGCCCGTGCTCCTCCACACTCGCACTCCCTCCCATCCCACCCACCGACTTGTGCTGTCCACTGAACTCACCACTCCTTCGTGCCTCTCACTGTGTATTGTGTTGTGTACGCCGCCTGTCTCCATGCTGTGCCTCTCTCAAGCGAACCTCACTCACATATCAAGACCATGGGCGAAGGGGGCATCGGCTGCACTGAGTGTGGCACACTGTGCACCCCTCCAGGTATCCGGCGGCAGCAACCGCCGCACAGCGCCACACCAGAGCCCTCTCTTGCCAATCGGGGAAGGTGCGTTTCCCTCCGCTCCGCTCGGGATGCTGGGAATTGATCGCAGCTGGGCCTTTCAGAGACAGAGACAGACAACACACCGCACCCTCCTCCTCCTCCCCTCCCGACTATGCGAAGAAGCGCGGATACGCACTCATCACACTGTAACAACACCCCAATCCCCAGGCTGATCTGACGGGCCATTCAGGGGACACTCCCCTCTGTGTCACATCCCTCCCACCCACTCCTGTGATGCCAAGGGCAGCCCTGCCTGCATTCTGCACCTTAGTGCAAAGGCCCACACCACACCACACCAGACCCCCCCCAGGCTAGAGGAGCTTTGCCAGCAGCTCCACCCCAGTGTCACGGAAAGCGGGGTCATCCGAGGAAGCGTACAGCACAGCAACAGAACGACGGATCCTGGGGCAGACCTTCTCCGGGTCGTTGAGGAGAGGCGAGTCGAGGCGTGTGAGAATCGTGGCGAAGTGTGGGAGGAAGGGGGCCAGACGGGCCGCATCCTGCACCTGGTTGTGGCACTGCGCGACGAGGTCGATGTTCGTCGCAAGCTGGGCAAGCTTCGGGATATCGGATGTGGCCGCAACAAAGATGGCGTGCAGCAGGAAGGCCAGCGCCTCGCTGTGCTTCCCCCGCTGCACCTGCACCAGCGCAACCGCCGCAGCGCACCAGCCGCTCAGGTCATTCGACTCCCCACAGCTGGATGTGAACAGCGAATGCGCCTCGCGGTACTCCGCCTCCGATAGCTCGAGGTACTCCTCCTTAGCGTGCACCTCCAGAGCATCCCCCTGCTCCACAGGCACAAGCGACGACGCCTCGCTCAGCGCAGCCTCCACTGGAGACGCCCCGCCGCCTCCCGCCCCCGCCCCGCCACCCTCGCTGTCCAGCGTCGCGAGTGCCAGGTAGCAGTCCCCCAGAGCCTGCCTGATCTTGGCGTGCATGACGTGCTCCCCCGGCTCCGCCTCCCGGTGCTGGGGGATGGCGGAGGCGATGGTTGCCGCTGCGCGCCGCAGCAGGGCAGAATCGGAGAGCTCGAAGGCAACGGTGGCCATGCAGTACCCCACGTCCCACCTGTCCCACCAGGTGGCGACACCCTTCACCTTGGCGCACTGCAGGTAGTACGGCAGGGCCTCCTGCGACTTGCCCAGGGCCTGCAGCGCCATCCCGATGTTGCGGTACAGCATATCGTAGAGCTCCGCTGCCTCCGAAGGCTCGAAGTGGATGAGTGACTCCAACTCGCGCAGCATCACCAACGCCTCGGCGTGCCTCTGCTGCTTCATGCGCACCGTGGAGGCGTGGTTCAGCGCCTTGATAAGCCACACGCCCCCCTTGCGCCTGCAGATGGGCAGTGCCTCCTCCATAATGGCTGATGCCTTCGCGACCTTATAGTTTTTAAGGTATACCCCGACGAGGTCCAACGCCATCCCGAGGGTGACGGGGTCCGCAAGCCCAGCGGTGCCCTCTTTGAAGGCGGCGCGGAATCTCGCCTCGAGGGTGTTGACGCGGTCTGCGTTGCCGGCCTCCCCGTCTTGGAACTCCTCGTCTGTCCACTCGCGTTTGAAGACGGCGGCCCGTTCGACTGCCCCGTGGAGGCGGACGGACGCAGGGTGGCCCTCCCCCAGGACACTGGAGACGCTCCTCTTGAGGGCGAGGCATTCATCAAGGCTCAGGCGGTCCAACCCCTCCCGGCCCGCCGTGGTGGAGTTGCGAAGCTTCGTGCCCCCCGCACCCCCTCGCACATGCCAGGACTGCGGGTCTGGTGTGGCGGCGTCGCTGCTGGTGTGTGCGGCGACGGATGATGCGGCGCGGAGGGCAACGCCTAAAGCCCGGGGTGCTGCATGTGCCGCGCAGGCGCACAGGCGCATCGTCGCCGCCGCCCCCTCACCACCTCGATCCACCCAGTGCGGGGTGGCAGGGGGTGGGGACCTGGGTGGGGTGGCGGTGGGTGGGGAGGGGATGACCCGAAGGCAGGTTGACAGAGTTCTTCTTGGAGCGTGCGTTGCTTGTTTGGCTCCTGCTAGATCAAGCATGGGATCGCCGGCTGTTGGCGTGGGAAAAAAAGCTCGCTGCGCTCTTCCAGAAGAATGGCAACAAAACCGGTGGGTGGGAAATGGCAGAAGGGCCGGAGCGGTTGGCAAAGGGGTGGGGGGGTGGGTGGGTGTCTTGCTCGGGCAGAGGCTTCAGATGGGGGGAGGTCAGGTCGTCCAGGTCTGATTTGTTGCATCAATTCGCGTGCGGGAGGGGCTGGGGTGGGGGGGACAGCCAAGCTGTTGCCAACTGAGTCATGGAGAAGATGTGCTGGTCGACTAGAACCACATGTGGGTGTGCACAGCCCTCGATGCCATCAGTGCGACGACAGCCTTTGCGAAGGCCACATATGGACACTCGAATATTGCAGGAGTAGGGCACACCGAGCACCTGCTTGGTGAGATTCCACTGGAAACACACACAGAACCACACAGAAGTGTCGCATACTCGTTGACCCGTGATAATCATCCTTCTCGTGGCCCGTCATTGCTGCGAGCAACGAACAAGGCCTTGACTCGAAGCGTCACGTGGGCGGAGAGGAGCAACACAGGCCGAGGCACACCCTCCCGTCCCAGCCACGAAAGGTGGGGCAGAAGGGACATGCCGCAGGGTGGTTTCGTGGTGCGCAGAAAAAGGAGCCGGCGGTACGTAATGTGTTTGTTTGTGCAACCGGGGTGTTAATCTGCAGAAGGAAGGTGAAGAGACTGATAAGGCAGGGAAGCAAATTATGCAGAGTACACGCCCACATTGCTGCCACAGCTCCTTTTTAGGCTTAACACACTTCTCGCCCGAGCGGGTGATTTGCGCGTTCTACCAGAGAGGGGGAAAGAAATAGGGACAAGAGGATGGGGGCAGGAGCAGGTGGTGCGAGGCAACACCGGCGGATCCCACTCCGTTGATGCGATTTGGGTTGGAAGGTGCGAGGCGCGCCTGTGCGGCGTGCACAGGTGCCGCGGTCTGCAATGGTGGCAGGTTTACATCTGGGTGTGACAATTCGTTCCTTGTGTCCATCCTTTCACAAAAGCAAAACAACGACAGCCCGCACAAGGCGCTGGCAGGAGGCCCACTTCTGCAAGGCCTCACATACACACATCACTGGGCAATGCGCCGCTTTCGCAGCCACTCTGCCACTCACAACCACCATACACGAGCATGAGCTGGATGCATGACATACAACAACCCTATCGCTGCTTCGCACAGGAGATACGTTGGTGCCGCAGTTTGGTCGGCAGGCGATGGATGAGGGATTGGGGTTGGGGGAAGAAGTGGTGTGAGATATTTTTTTTTGTTCACAGACGGCCACCGCCAAGTCTGACCGACGTGCCCTCCATTAGAGCAAGCTTTGGTGGGCCTTTGCTGCCCCACCAAACATGCGCTGCTACAGTATATCACCCCCTGGCATGGATAGCATCCTGATGGTGCCGAATAACCAACAGCCTGTCTAGTTGGGAGTGGGGTCTGACTGGAGGGTGGGGAGTGGGGCGGGTGGACGGGTTGGGTGTGGAGCCACAAAAATCGTACCCCTTCCGCTCTAATAACAGAACACCCTGCCCAAGCAACTGCAAAACAGAAAGGCAGATCCAGGCTCCTTTTCGTTGAGCTCACACTCCTGTGTCAAAGTGTGGGGGGGGGAGCCCCTGTGAAGAGAAGTGGCATGAGTGTGATCCTAATAAAGCTTCAGTCGTACGATTTCCTCCGTTACTTCGCGACTTCGCTACGCTTCGTCGATCGTAACTGTTAACAAAAAAAGGGGGGGGGCTGCGACCTTTGCGGCATGTTGCTACATGCCCAGTGGAATACAGCCTTTTTATGAAATGGGGTGTGTGGGCAGGGAAAAGTGGTTCAAAAACAAGACGGGATTTTCTGGTTCATGAAAAAGGGTTGTACCCCATCGTGGTTCTGTGAGCACATCAAGGCTGCATGAAGTAGCACCAGCACGGCGGCGCTGCATCGAAGAGACAGAGAATACCACAGAAGGCAAATGCGATCTTCGCTATCGATGTTTTCGGCAAAGTTCGGCGGGCTTCGGCTTTGCAAGAACAGCTTGCTTTTCGCACTGAAAAGACTTGTGGCAGCGTTCGGTATCCTGTACACATGCACCAGCAGACACCGTTCGTACAAGACAAAGAACCCAACCCCAAGTCTTTTCCTACCTTTAAATAGGAGGAAATGTGCCAAAATAACGCACCCGGGTTTGCGGCACCGTAGCGAAGACCCTCAAAGGAGGCACTCGCACTTCAATTTCCGTTTCGGGGTATCGGTGTTCCGGAGGTCACTTCCCAAGAAAGATAAGGCTGTTGTTTGTGCGCCAAATCCGGGCAAAGCAGAAGCAACTCCGCAGCCTGATGAGGAGGTTGAATGTGTTGCCCAAGCGCTGCCTCCTATCTTTTTGACACTGACAGGTTCCCTGTTGTGGTAAAAAAAGTAAAGCGGGTTTGGAAACGGGGGGAAAATACGATGATAGAGAATGGGTGAGCAGTTTCCAAACAACTGACGCGGCTGCGTGAAAGAGGAATTTTGTTTGTGAGAGGGGGAGAAAGGGACAGCTGACCCCCCATGAAATGGGGCGTGTGTGCAATGCGAAGTTCAACAGTATGAGTGTGTGTGTGTAATGTCGGCATCTCACGCCACCACTCGAATGTCACATCCGAGGTGTCACGAGAGATGGTGATGATCAAGAAATGTGTAATAAGACAGCCTGCTGCACAGTGGGTCGGGAAGCTACAGCAGATTGTTAGCACAACTCCAAAAGAGAAAAAACCCCCCGGATTCACGCACCCACCAGCTCTCTTTCGCCGTGACAGGTAAAAGCTTGTTTTGGACAGCCAACAACGGCGGGGCGGGTGTCCTGTGCAGACAGACAACCGCCCGGCAAGGGGTTGGAAAGCGCCCTTTCACTTCACAGCTACAACCGCTCTGATGAATTTCCTTTTGTTTGTTGCGTTGACGCTTCTACACACACTTTGTGGGGTTAGTGTATAGAGCACGTTTGGTTGCAGCTGTGGTGGGGTGCTTTCCGCTCACACGAGTGTGCTTAAAAAAATTGAATCGCATGCCCTGTTCACAGCAGTGGCCGATCCGGCGGCGGCTGGATGGGTGGGGTGGGCGTAGGAGGGTGGGTGGGCACAGGACACATGGACATATAGAAGTTGCTCACTGTGCCGTCGAGGTTTGGAAAAGCCCAGTTGCTGCGCCCGATGTAGTTTTTGCTCCGCGTCACCATCTCAGGCAGGGACACTGTGTCTCGAACGCACGCCGTCCCGTCGATGTAGATTGCACCCGTTGCCCCGTTGGTATCCGAGATCGACACCTCCACAAGGAAGGTCCTGCCCAGGAGCGTGTCTTTTGCACATAGGAGGCTGCTCCTGGAGGAACCCTGCCACACCTCCAACACAAGCTGCTTTGTGTTGTCTGACAGTGAGAGCACGACGTTGTCCTGCGAAGCGCCGTTGCCGAAGTCGAATATCCTCCCCCACGGCGTGTAGCTGTTGAGGAGGACGAGCGCACGCACATAAATGGACGCTCCGAAGGTTAACGCCGCAGTCTGGTCAAACGTGCTAACCTGGTCGAATTTCGCAACTTCAACTGGGTTCCTGCAAGGCGCCCCGAGGCACGACGAGACGACAACTTCACTGACCGCGCCGTCGAGGTCGGGGTAGCTGCCATTGGTGTGCCCAATGTAGTTCTTGCCACGCACCGCTACCACAGGCAGGTGTATCGTGCCTCGTCCGCACTCCACCCCGTCGATGTAGATTGCACCGATGCCCGAAACGGAACCAGAGTTCGCGTCGCCCGAGATGACCACTTCCACATCGAGGGGCCTGTAGAGGGGTACGTCAGTTCCAGTGCAGTGGACGGATTCCACCTTCCCCTGGCGAACAACCTGGAGTGTCAGCGAGGGGCCGAAGAGCGCCAGAAGGACGTTGTCGTCTTGGGCAACATTGCCAAAGTCAAAAATACGGCCCCCAATCGTGTGGCTGTAGAGTTCGACTTTCACACCGATTGACAGCGACTCTCCAAACATAATCGCCACTTCGTTGGCAGCCCGAGGGTAAGGGCGGGCGAACTTTGCAACTTCAACCAGATTTGTGCAACTGGGCTCGAGCTTGCACATGGACATCACAAACTCACTCACCGTGCCATCCAGGCCGTCCCCGACCCTGTTCCAGGACCTCGGTACCAGTACAGGGAGGAAAGTAGTGTCGTATGCACACTGCACCCCGTCGATGTAGATTGCGCCCATGCCGACGTCGAGAGAGGCACGGTTCCTCATGATGGAGACCTCCACAATAAAGGCGCGGTTCAGGGGTATGACAATTGAGCAGCGGAGTCGGTGCACCGTCCCCTGACGGAAGACCTCCAGGTAAACATGAGACGAGTGGTATGACGGACCGAACCCCACCCACACATTCCCGTCAGGCTGAGCTGATAGTCGGAAGTCGATGATCACCCCGTGCGACGTATAACTGTTGAGGAAGACCTTTGCACGCGCGTGTATCGACTGGCCGAAATGCACCACTGCATGCTGGTTGAATGTAGCAGCATCATTGAACCTCGCAACTTCAGTAGATGTGATGCAAGGTGCCTGACTGCTGCAGGTTGAGAGGGCGAAGTTGGACACCGCGCCATCGAGCGCAGGGTCTGGCCAGTTGCTGCGCCCGATGTAGTTCCCCACCCTCAGAACCCGCCTCGGGAGATGCAATGCGCCCCGGGCGCATTCCACCCCATCGACGTAGATTGCACCCACACCGGTGACGAAGGAGGGGTCGCCGGTGATGAGCACCTCCGCAATGAAATCCTTGTGCAGAGGCACCTGAAGTGTGCAGTCGATCTGGCCCGATGTTTGATGACGCACCACAAGCAACGAAAGTGCCTTTGAGCCCCCTCCAAGTGTCAGCACGATGTTATCCTTCCAAGGGCCGTTGCCAAAGTCGAAGATCCTCCCCCACGTTGTGTGGCTGTTGAGGAAGACCTTTGCACGGATACGCATCGGCCCGCCGAACGTCAAATCCGCATCCTGGTTGAAAGTATGAACTTGCTCGAACCTCGCAACATCAGTCGGATTCCTGCAAGATGTCCCGACGTTGCAAGCTGACAGGTGGAAGCCACTCGCCTCCCAATCGTCTTTGATGGCCCGTGACCCCTCCGGTTTGAACCGCCGGACGTAGTTGTTGCGCCTCACTACCACGTCAGGCAGGGGCACAGGCCCTCGGACACACTCCACCCCGTCCATGTAGATTGCACCCTCGCCCTGATAAGAAGTTGCAGTACTACGCGTGATAGTCACCTCCAGAAAGAACGGGGTAAAGACATTCACAACCCGCGGGCACCGCAACACAACGCCATTAACTGTAAGTGCAATATTTACCGGGTTCCATACCACTGACAGCACGATGCTGTCACCCCGACCTTCATTGCCAGATTCGAAGAGTTTCCACACAGTGCTGAGGCTCTTGATCAGGGCCCGCTCGATGCGGAAATAAAGTGGTCCGCCGAATGACATTGCCGGCAGGGCGTAGTTTATCGGGACAGTTCCCGGGACGGCCGCCAGGTATGACAGGGTGCAGCCCATGTTTTCGATAATGTTCTCCGTCAAAGGACGGCCGGTGAGACCTGACTCAGCCAGTGCACACACCATGCCCTCTGCTGCGTCCAGGATGCCTGCGCCACACGCCGCAGTGCTGCAATCGTCGTCTCCGGAGGCGGGGAAGGGCTGTGCCGTCTCGGTCAGGCAGCCCCACGCACGGGCGGGCTGCAGGGAGGGTGCTGCGGCAAGCATCCCTGCCAGGGTGCCCGACACGAGGTGTGCCGCAGTGCCCGCTTCCTCCCCCACGTCCCCACCCTCACCGGTGGCACGTGTGCTGGCCCCATGCACGTCTGCCGCCGGCCTGACGTCCCCCGACGCGGTGGACGGCACCGGTGCGGAGAGCCCGACCTGCGGACCGTAGTTCGCAGAGGGCACCCTGTGGCCGCCGGCATCCACCGCACCCACGACGAAGACACCTGCACAGGTTGTGGGGGCCGGGTGCCGCCCACTGCTGCTCCCGGCAGACACCACCACAGCCACGCCTGCCGCAACGACGCGCCGCACAGCTGCCCCGACCGCACCGCTGCACCCGTCCCACGCCTCGGCGTCCACGCTCACAATCTGTGCGGGGTGCTGGTTGTCCACCACACCGTCCACGTGCAACCCAGCGCTCCACAGCAGCGCGTCTGCCAAGTCGGAGGCAGCCCCGTCGCCGCACGGCCCCAGCACACGCACCGGCAGGAGCTGCACGTCGCGCCGTGCAG
This sequence comes from Rhynchopus euleeides, assembly GCA_963210315.1. Classification (NCBI taxonomy): domain Eukaryota; phylum Euglenozoa; class Diplonemea; order Diplonemida; family Diplonemidae; genus Rhynchopus; species Rhynchopus euleeides. The sequence continues at coordinate 537,269 of OY723277.1, forward strand.
GTGGCGGTGGTGGTGGTGCTGCTTCCTCTGCTGCTGATGCTGGCTCTGACACTGGTGTCGATGCCGACACCACTGCTGCCGCTGCTGCCGCCACCACATCTGCGGCAGGCGTGGCGTGCCCCTCCGCCAGCCCGCCGCACCCCCCTGCGTGCTGTGCACCCGACACGAAGTCGTGCCCGGCAAGGGTGTGTGCGGCACTCGCGGATCCCGCGGTCCCTGTGCCCAGCACCGCCACCACCACGACACGCTCATCACCTGCCCTACGGCCCTGCCCGCCCCACCCGGTGCCGGATTTGCGTGAGCCACCCGCGCGTCGCATGAAACGCCTGAAGAAGTTGAAGCCACCGTAGCGGGGGCTGCCGGCCCGCCCAGACGCCGCCCCTGCGCCTGAGCCTGCTCCTGCCGCCTCCCCGAGCATCACGGCCTGCACGGCCAGCACGACCCACACTGCCCACAACCCGCCCATCCTCGCCAGCCTGCTGATTTGGGTGTGGCGGCGTGTGAGGTGCTGACGCAAAGCAGCCGCACGGCTGACAGATCCGTGCTGGCAAAAAAACAACCTCGCCCAAGACCCGAAAAGGCGTGCTGCTGCCACCACATCCCTCCGACGTTCCTCGACGATTGCACAAGACGCAGACAATGGGAGGGGGCAGTGAAATAGAAGTAGAAGGGAGCACAACAATGATCACCCTTCACTCACAATGGGAGGGGGCGGGGCCTATCTCTGTGGCCATCCTGACGCACCAACGACGGGGGACACGCAAGTGCCCCCCCCGGGTATCCTCCGTGCCACTCCTCTCACAGGCAGGCCAGGCAGACACACATGCCAGGGCTGCAGCAACAGCCCGATCAACGCTTGGGTTCAACGCCCCGACAGAGCCCATGCCAAATCCCCCCTCCATCTTTTGGCTCGCAAAAAAGCCTTTTATTTTGCGGTAGGGAATCACACCAATCGCACACATCTTCCTCCGAAGGCGACACCACCACCACCCCCCCACGTGGATGCTCTCTGTGAGGAACCAGCCACCTCCTCCGGCCTCGACGCCCCTTGAGGACCCTGCTGCCAACATCGTTGCCTGCCGCATGGTGCGGATGGATGCCCCCCCGTCCCCACCGCGCATCCAATGCACTGGGTGCCAGAGGGCATGAGATGCTCAGAGGAGCACCAGGCCCGTCTTTTCCTTCACTGCAGGTTTGCGGGGTGGGGAACGGGTGGCAGGGGTTACCCGCATCTGATCTCACACACCAGGGGTGGGGACCCACCGGAGGGTGGCCTCCATTGGCGATACGTCGATCGAACGACTCATCACGATAAGTGCATCCTAAGCTCGTCGAGTCGAGTAGAAGGGGAGGGGCATGAACAGCGCGTGACACTTTCTGCCCACATCGAAGTGTGATGAAGGAACTCCGTGCACCCCCTCCGTACGCCTCAAGATTCATGCTCCACCACCACCTCCCATCACTCCGGGAAGCAGAACTGCCGAGATTGGTGCCCCTGACGACCCCATATTGCGTAGTTTGTGCGTAGTGAAAAGGGGGGGGGGGGGGTCTCATTTTTTGATTTACTCAGCCATTCTCTGTCTCTATGCCGGGACCCCAAACTCAAGGAGTTCTTGCTGTTCCGGGGTCAGTGAGGGTGCAGGCGCTTCAGGTGCTGCAGGTGCTGCAGGTTCTTCAGGTGCTGCAGCGCTGGCAGCCTTCGGTGCGGGTTTCGACGCAGTCTTTGCAGGTCTCTTTGGGGGTGCCCTTTGGCGCGGTGCCTGCTTCAGCTCGTCGGGTGGAAGCATCAACGCATCATTAAGCGGTGCCTGCTTCAGCTCCTCCGGGTGGAAGCGTCAACGCATCATTAAGGAAGAAGGAAGCACAGTTGCTACGCTTTTTTGCAGCTGCAGGAAACGACACCATACCCAACAACAATCCCCAGACCGTCGAGGGAGAGTGGGCGCCTGGATCCCGTGACACAGATCTCTAGTGCCGTTGTGATCCCCTCGGATAACGTCTCCTGGACGTTGTCAGCGGAGGTTGCCTGTGTGGCGGTGACCTCCGTATACCCCGCGGGATCCAGTGCCAGTAGCGCCTTCTTCAGCTTTTCGTCGACCCCTCGGCCGACGCTCTCCTTGATGTCAAGGGCCACCTTCAGGGTGGCACCTCGCAGCGCCCTGAAGGCTGTGATCGTATCATCATTCACAATCTCGAGGGTGTTCTACGCGGCTCCTGGAACTCACTTCCTTCTCAGGTGTTTCTGGGCATGGGGCAACCTTGCCCAGGTGTTTCTGGAGTCCCGCCCCACATATCGTGCGTTCTTTCGTACGGTGTATAGTGAGTTCTGGCAATAATTTTTTGCTCGGTCAGCGCAGTGCCTCCAGTCCTGTCTCAGTAGCCACACAGAAAGGGGGACCAAAAAAAACTGGGGGGGGACCAAAAAGCGAGACCCCCCCCCAGATTGCGTAGTTTGTGCGTAAACGGGGGTCACAGCTATTGTTTACCTAGCTTTATGTAAATAGTAAATGTGCATGTAAATAATAGCTGTAAATAATATTCCATGTAAACAATACATGTAAATAATTTTTTACACACATATTGTTTACGTATTTATGCGTTTTTTTTTGCACCTTTACCTACCACCAGGGTATAAGATAGACTTTTTTTCTGGCGCTGTTTTCCGGTTTTTCTGGTTTTGAAAATTTTTCGCGCGCGCCTTCGGCGCGCGCGACCCGCGCAAACCCTCCCAGAATCTGAGAGGGCCCGGTGCCTGCGCGCGTCCTGCCGTACTGAGGCTGCTTGGTGGGGCAGGCGCAGCAGCTGCTTTGAAAGTTTGGACTCTCGACCAAAAAACCGGTCTGGGTGCAATGTTTTTACGCAGGGGGGTCTGGGGGGCGGAGCCCCCCAGCCGCCGGAGGCCACGGTAGTGAACATCTGTTCCCTACAGTCTGGATTCGCTTGTAAGTAGGAAGGCTTCGCTGTATCGCAGCCCGGCCAGCAGGAGATCACTGGTCCTTGAGGATTCAACCTTCAGGGTGGAGGAGGACGGGGGAGTGACCACTCGTGACAGGTGTGCGTTGTGGGTGGAGTGGGTGCACGACAGAATGGCCAAAGGGTCCACGAGATCTCTGCACACATTCCGTTATCGAGGAGATGGGCACCTAGCTGTGACGACAGGCAACAAACAAATCTCATCTGTTAGTTGCCCCCAATAGGCTTGGCGACCTTCAAGACTGCTTGAAAGTCGTTCGTGTTCTCGTCTCAGCCCTCCAGACAAGCAGATCTGTCTCGAGTTGGTGGGCTGTCGCCATGTATTCGATGGCACCGAGTGACGCTGCACAGAGGCAGACGACACGGTGAACTCCAGCGGAGGTTACCCTACCTCCGCTGGAGTACACCGTGTCTCCCATGAGTCTCAACTAGCGGGAGTCTGAGCGTAAACTAGCTGGAAAATAGACTCCCGTCTCCAGTACAGACTGCAGTCTTAGACTCCCTCTTAGACATGGTGGCTGGAGTCCACCATGTGTGCACCTTCAAAACAGAAGAGACCTGCATGACGAGGGCATCACCACCCACCGGGCCACCCGCTAGGTCCATTTTTTCTTCTCCGCTTCTCTGCCTTCTTTGGACTATTTGGGCTCTGTGCGGATCACGATGGGGTCACTTTCTATTTTTTTATGGCGTTTTTTCTGACTGTTTTACTGTCCCAAAGTCACAAAAAAACCGCCAAAAATGAGACCGACCTTTTTTTTTCTCCAGAAAACCGGGAACCGGGAAACCCTGGTTTTGAAAACCGGAAAACCAGACCTATCTTATCCCCTGCCCTGACCTGATTTTTTGTGAGGGCCTGCAGAAAATCAGGTCAGCTGACCCGAAAAAACCCCCAAGCTCCACCCCTGTACCACCCCCCCCGTGTATATGTCACCCCACAGGTGCAAAAATCGGGAGGGGGTGACATAAACACACCTTTTTTAGGTGACATAGCCACGGGGTGGTAGTTAGTGTAGGTCACACCCCTCCAGGGCCGCCTGGGGGGGGTGACATTGGATTCCAGTGCCTGCGCCTCATGCAGCGAAGGTCCCATTCCGCCGTGTTCAGTGACATGTGTCGATAGTGTTGGCAGTTCTACGGGCTCTGAGCAACAATGCTCTAAGGAAAACAAGCCACTTGGCCGAGGGGGGCCGGGAGGCAGTTGGCTGCCGACAAAAAAAAACTCTCCATTGCATTGTTTGGAATCCATGCGGATCGTGGTGGGGTCACTTTGGTGACCGAGGTACCAAGTCTGGCCCTTTAGAACACCTTCAAAAAATTTTCGAAAAACCAAAAAAAAAATAATTACATGTAAATAATAATCGTATGTAAACAATACATGTAAATAATTTTATGTAAACAATAGCTGTAGGTAAACAATAGGTGTGAGGGGGGTTTAGTGAAAAAGGGGTAAATCAGGGGCACCAGAGATTGTTTTTTTTTGGACCCCTCGAGCTCAGGGTATAAGATAGACTTTTTTTCTGGCGCCGTTTTCCGGTTTTTCTGGTTTTGAAAATTTTTCGCGCGCGCCTTCGGCGCGCGCGACCCGCGCAAACCCTCCCAGAATCTGAGAGGGCCCGGTGCCTGCGCGCGTCCTGTCGTACTGAGGCTGCTTGGTGGGGCAGGCGCAGCAGCTGCTTTGAAAGTTTGGACTCTCGCCCAAAAAACCGGTCTGGTGCAATGCTTTTACACAGGGGGGTCTGGGGGGCGGAGCCCCCCAGCCGCCGGAGGCCACGGTAGTGAACATCTGTTCCCTACAGTCTGGATTCGCTTGTAAGTAGGAAGGCTTCGCTGTATCGCAGCCCGGCCAGCAGGAGATCACTGGTCCTTGAGGGTTCAACCTTCAGGGTGGAGGAGGACGGGGGAGCGACCACTCGTGACAGGTGTGCGTTGTGGGTGGAGTGGGTGCACGACAGAATGGCCAAAGGGTCCACGAGATCTCTGCACACATTCCGTTATCGAAGAGATGGGCACCTAGCTGTGACGACAGGCAACAAACAAATCTCATCTGTTAGTTGCCCCCAATAGGCTTGGCGACCTTCAAGACTGCTTGAAAGTCGTTTGAGTTCTCGTCTCAGCCCTCCAGACTGCAGTCTTAGACTCCCTCTTAGACATGGTGGCTGGAGTCCACCATGTGTGCACCTTCAAAACAGAAGAGACCTGCATGACGAGGGCATCACCACCCACCGGGCCACCCGCTAGGTCCATTTTTCTTCTCCGCTTCTCTGCCTTCTTTGGACTATTTGAGCTCTGTGCGGATCACGATGGGGTCACTTTCTATTTTTTTATGGCGTTTTTTCTGACTGTTTTACTGTCCCAAAATCACAAAAAAAACCGCCAAAAATGAGACCGACCTTTTTTTTTTTCCCAGAAAACCGGGAACCGGGAAACCCTGGTTTTGAAAACCGGAAAACCAGACCTATCTTATCCCCTGCTCGAGCTGGACGCGAGGGTGCACCACCACACACACCTCCAGACATCTCCCCTCCGTCACGGCGCGCCCCCGCCAAACCTCCGCTTCATAAACGAAAGGCATGCCTGGAGGTGCTGCGACTCCCCGCTGCCCCCCAGGGCTTTCCGGCGCACCGCGCGCAGGAAGGGGGCCCCGCTGCCGTTGCCACCACCGCCACCACCCCCACCCAGCCCTGCGGACTGCGCGACGAGCACACCCCACACCGCGGGGGGGAGGAGCGCCTCGGGAATCGCTGCAACGGCATCCGCACCGCGCATATCCGCTTCCAACAGGAGGGCCTCGAGTGCCTCACGCGGAGCAGGGGGGTCGGCAGTGCTGCTCTCAGCCCTTCCTCCGGAGGCGTTGCCCCGCTGCAGGTCCTCCTTGCAGAGGCATGCCGATGCCCAGAGAAGGGTGGCGACCGTGCTGCTCTCCGAACCCCGAAAAGAGATGTGCGCCCCGCCCTCCGCCCGCGGCATGCGCGGCATCAGCACCTCGCTCAGCACCTCCTGCGCCTCCCCCTCCGCATGCACCAGCACCAGGCACCGGATCACCTCCACCACATCAGCCTCCTCCAGAACATCTCGCGCCCCCCCGGCGCAGTCCTCCGACACGGAGGCCAAGAGAGGGTGCACCGCCACATTTTTGGTTCCTCCCTCATCTCCTTCTTCCTGCTCCGGCAACGCCTGCCCCGCATCTTCCCAGGAGCCCTCTGGAGGCGGCTCCATCAGGAAGGCGCTGAGTGTGGATCGGCCGGGGGAATCCGTTTTTTGACGACCGCCCCCCAGGGAGAGGAGGGGGTGGCGATGCAGCTGATGCCGAGTATGCTGCGCCCCTCCTGCAGCTCCAACCCCCTCGGGGTTTGCGCGGGATTTGATGACATCGCATGCCGCGCGAGCCATAGCTGGGTGCGGGTATCTGAGGGAGGCTGCCGCCTTGAGGATGTCGATGAGACAGCCCGTGGGGAACTCCTCCGCACGGAGCTCGACCTCAAGGCACACCTGGTAGAGAGGCTCTGAGATGCGTGACACAGAGCAGGCCACGGCGACGAGGCGGAGGTCTGCTGGAGGCGATGTCTCCGCCACCCCGGGTTCGGAGAAGAAAACTGAACCGCGGGTCACGAGGTCCGGCAGGCCGCAGACTGCGCCGAGCCACATCGCGGGGGCAAGATATTGCCCCAGGGCAAAGCCTTGCCGCTGGAAGCTCTCCAGGATGGAGTCCTTTGCGAAGCGGGAGAGCTGGGTGGCGGCAGTGCCGGGTGTACCTCCCCTGGCGATCGCACGGAGGCTTGCCAGAAGGCAGGACCTGTCGAGGATGCCGCGGAATTTAAAAGCCCCGCTGGAGAACACCTGCTGGAGCCCGATGTTGACCTGCTCGCACCCGACAAGCGGTGAGATGAACTGGTACATCTTTGCAAACTCCGGAGCGAGCGCGACAAACGTATCCCCCAAACGCGCCGGGGCATGCGTGTCGGCGGTGCGGTTCGCCACCCCAGCCTGCAACGAAGAGTTCCTCGCATCCTTCCCCAGGGATGAATGGTACCGCACAGTCACCTCGCGGACAAGCCCATACGGGGGCCTGGTGTACACAGACATGAGGATCGTGGGGGAGAGGGGACCGCCGCTGCTCAAGGCACGTCAAGGCATGTGTGGGCAAGGAGGAGGAGGGGGGGGGTGGGATGGGACGGTGACGTCCACACCGCCTCCTTCCTGCGGGTGGTGTTGTGTGGAGGAGGGGGTGGGGTGTGCGGGAGGAGTGGTGTCGGGAGAAAAGGTGCCTGCTGGGCCCGCCCTGCACTTTTTTTTTGCTACCGTTTTGCTTTGATGTGTTGGTGGGGGTGGTATATTTTTCCACACTCTCTCACACTCCTGTGAGGGTCGTGTCGCGAGCGAGGAGCACAAGGTAGCGCAAAGCAGGAGATCACGGGACACTTTCCGCCCATATCGCAGTGCTGAGTGAAATGATGCTCGGGGAGGTGGGTGGGGGTGGGGGGCATTCGTCCTGCCGTGTCAACACTGCGCCGCATGGCCCTGAGGCAAGGTTACAGCAAGAACACAAACCAACAGATGCACACACACACACACACCCCCACCCCACCCCCACCAGTTAATCCCATTCAAACACGTTGGTTTCCACTCACGCACTCCACACCCCGCCGACCACTATGACCAAGGGTTACTTTACTTGACGGATAAAAAACAACGGCAACAAAAACTGATGTAGAATTTTTTTGGGAGGGACCCGTCCTCCCCCCCCCCCTACCACACACTCCACAGACGCCGAAGCCACCTGGGCCGCAGGGCGTGGTTGCTTCGGAGAAGAGAAGGGCGGGGGGGAGGCAGTGAAGCAGAAGAACGGTAAAGGTAAGGCACCCGTTGCTCGTTAGGCCGGCAGGGTGGGGGGGGGGGGGGGGGGGGGGGGGAACTTTGTCACCGTGTGCGGATCCTTGCGAACGATTCACACTGCCCTGTTCCATTTGTGGATTTTGCGGGGTTGGTGGGACTTCTCCCGAAGCACCGATATGAACGTTATCGGGGAAACAACATCAAGCTGCAGCCGCAGCAGTTTCGGTGGTAATCCTGGCCCCCCTTGGACTTGCATTCGTTGTTTTGTACCAACGGTATCTGCTTGAGCGCATGTACCTTCCATGGGATACCGAAAGTTGCCACGAGTCCTTACAATGCGGGAAAGCCCCGCTGTTCTTCAAAAGATGCAAAATATGGACGCAACAAGAAGGGGGGAGAGGGGCGGGGCGGGTGTGCCGCTTTCGGGGCTCTCTCGGAACCTCTCTCAGGCCAGGCTTTCATCCACAAGTTTTCCACTCCAGAGCACCTCCCTCCCCCCCCCCCCCAGAACAATTGCCCCAAAGGGTTGGCAATCCTCATTCCATTGAGTGGCGAGTGGTGGTCACAACGCAGGAAACTGCAACAGTGCAAAATCCTTGCAGAACACCACGCAGCTAATCATGCCCGCATTGACTCTCCTGGCCTGGCGAGTGATGGGGCACATGGCACTTTCTGTTATCTCGAAGCGTGCTGGAAATCGGAGGCTGTTCTCCTTCAGTCGACGCCGGATCTTCTTCTTTTCATGGTAAGCAGCTTGGGTGCCTTCTCTCTATAGTGCAGAAAAGTAAGCCCCCACACAGTGCAGGCTGCAGCCTGGCACACGTTGACACAGAGCGGAGGGCCCCATGAGATGTTCGCTCTTCGGAAAGGTTTGAAACTTCATTTTTGGCAGTGTTAGGCCTGTTTCTGAGAATGAATCATCCTCCAAAAACACCGGAGACCCGCACCAATAACACACCATTGCCGGCGCAGTCGCGGAGGCCCACCGGATCCAGCAGCTGAAACAAGCGCGACCCGACTCCGAAACTGTTTTCGCTGAGCACACGCTTGTGCCTCGCTCGCACGACTCCCCCCGCCTTTACACCTCACGGCTTCGCTGCGCTCCGCCGCTCGTGACTCGTGAAAAGAAACCCGGGTGATTCCCGGAAAGAAAGGGCCACCCACCACCACCAGAAGGCTAGGCAAACATCGATTGCGTTCACGGGGTGTGGGTGAGGTGTGGTGTGGTGAGTGGCCTGTGCCGCGGTGTTCCGCGCCAAACCAACCATCCCCCCCCCCCCCCAAATCTTCTGAGTGTATTTATCGCCATCGGTTGGCAAACCCCCCCAAAAAACCCCAGGTTTTTCTGAGATTTTTTTTGCCAATCTTCTCTGCATAACACACACGGGCACATGGACGGAACCCGTCTCATCCAGTGAGAGCACACCCCGCCTCGCTCACCGCCCCTCCCTCTCCCTCTCTCTCACTCAGCTGCTCGGCGGCTTCGTCGCTTCCCGGGAAATCTCCTTGGCGCAGGAAACTTTCCCCTGCATCTGGCGGATATTTGCCTGCTGCTCCTCCGATGAGAAGAACGCCATGATGTCTTCCTCGGTCGGCTCATCCTGCGGAGGGAACATCATATGTGTGTGTGCGCTGTATGAGGCCGGGGACACCACCACACCGGGCGGTGCCCGGCGTGGTGGCGTCGGGGCGAAACCCTCGAGGCCACAACATGAGAACCGAGCCCGCCAACACCCACCCTATTCACAGGGGGAGGTGAATGCCCCCAGAGACAGCATTTGGCACAGCCCTGCCACGAGGGCATACCTTCGACGACGCCGCACGGCGCGGCGCTGCGCTTGACGGGGTGGGTGCTGCACCGGCGTCCTGCCCCTTCCCACCTGCGCCGCTCTCCGCCACCCCGCCGCCACCACGGGCAGCCTTCTGCAGCTCTGCGGCCTCGCGCACCTGCTGCTCCATCCACTCCTCCTCCTCGTCATCGGGGAGCATGTTGTCCGGCACACTCTGGTAGGCCTGGAACTCCTCCACAGCTGTGGTGCAGGAGGGGGTAGTGGAATAGACGTGGAAGGGAGCAAGAATGATCTCCCTTCCCTCGTTGGTGCAGGAGGGGGTGGGGCCGATCATAAAAGAGAGCAAAAGAGTCCAGGTTTTGTTTGTGCGCACGAGCGGCAGTGTGTTGTGGCCCCTGTGAAGGGCGTTGCTGTGATAAAAGTGGTTTTGTGTTGCTCACTCAAAACACACTGCGCGCGGGTACGCTCCCACTGACTCTTTCGCTGTGACAAGCAAGCTTGTTTGGGCAAAAAAGTGGTGCGCTGCGGTGCATTCTACAACACCGCCATGAAAAACAAACATAAGATTCGCAGCAGGGGCAGGCAGCACGCCTCTCAAGCGAGAAGATACGCAACAAGACACGAGCACCAGTGATTCACATAACGCCAAGCGTACCCCCTCTCACGACAACACCTCAAGACATACTCATCCCCAGGCTGTGCGCCTGCATCTCAAGGTATTGGTACTGCATCTGCTCGAAATCCTCAATCTGGCCCTGGTTGTACTGGCCGTACGACCCATATGCCTCTTCCCCGTAGTACTGTGCCTGGGGGTCGTACTGCTGGTCGTAGCCGTGCCCCTGGTACTGCGGCTGCCCCCAGTTCCTGCGCTCGTTGTAGCCTCCCTGGTTGTGGTAGCCGCCGTGGCGGGCACCACCGCCCTTGCCACCCTTGCCACCCTTGCCGCCCTTGCCCCCCTTCCCGCCGCCGTGGGAATACCGGGAGTCCATCGAGAGGGCAGACATCTGCATGTTCAGCATCTCGTCCTGGGGGCACTGCCCCAGCCCGCCGTTGCCCCACGTCTGTGCCTCATAGGCTGTCCCCTGCGGGGCCTGGTGCCACCCTTGGTGCCTGTTGCCCTGCCCGGCAACGTAAGGCGTGCCGCCCATCCCAAGCATCCTCGGATCCAGTGTAGCGGAAAAAGAGGGGGGAACAAAAAGAGGGAAAAGGGAGGTAAAGGGGCGAGGCGAGGAAACGTGTGGGCGGCCTGCTTCGCGTGGTGTGTGTGTGTGTGGTGACCACGTTTTGTGTGGGGAGATCCTGCGCGGATCATTGCCCACCCCCGCCCATTTCTACGTCACAGCGGAGGCCCCACTCGGGTTAGAGTGTGGGGCCAACTCAGTGCCACTCCGGGGAGGAGGGCGTGCAGCATAGCCGGCGTGGTGTGCTTGGCAGCAATGTGGTAGTGTTTTGCCATCGCTGTAGCAGTCACCGCATCGGTCCATGCTGTGGCGTTTGCAGAAGCCCATAGTGACCGGGAGCCCGTCCCCCTCCTTGTGGTGGTTGCGGCAGCACACCTCCTCCGGGAGGCGCCGCTTCTGGCATGCCGAGCAACGGGGCTTCCAATGCAACTTGCAGGCAAGCACCTTTGCGTTCCTCCTGGCACCAGGGGGAGCAGTTCGGGGGGCAGCGCCCCTCCGCTCCCATGGGCGCCCTACCCGGCTGTTGGCCTGCCGACCACGCGCCGCCCACTGCTGGGCCGATTGCTGCCAACCCTCAGGGTAGTGCGGCTGCGGAGCGAAGGTAGCGGCCCACGCCATTCCGCGATCATGGAACACTGTATCCGTCCGGCTGGGGGCTGGCACAGCCAGGTGCGCTTGGAGGCTGCGCATCACCGACTCAGTGGCAGGGTTCAGCTGGGCCCTCCTCGACAGGCCCGCCGCCACAGATCCACCGATCGCCGTGAGGACTGTTGAGTTGGCAGCATGGCCGCAATGCCAGGGCCCAGTGCCTACTTTCGTCACCATGCTGCAGAGCCCCTTCAGCGAGGCAGCCTTCCCCAGGATACTGCTCTGGAACACCGTGAGGTCCTGCTGGAGCTGCTGCCGTGAGGCCCCCAGCCTTTCAGCCTCGTCCATCGCGGCGTTACTGAGGGCATCAGCATCTGTGTTGGATTCCCTCTTCACATGCTCGTATGTGAGAGTGAACCTCGGTTGGAGGTCCGCAGCTAGCCGGGACGTGCTGAGGAACAGAGGACGGAGGGCGGCATCCCGGCACAATGAGTCCCCTTGGAGCTGGCGCAGCACCACCTGGGAGTCGCCCCGCACTGTGACTGGGCCCTCAGGGGCATCACCCCTCTCGAGGAGGCGCAGACCTGCACGGAGCGCCTCGTACTCAGCAATGTTGTTGCTACGCACGTTCAGCAGCGGGAGTACTTTCTCTGAAACCTTGCAACCGTCTTGGTATAGCACCGCCCCTGCCCCCGCCACGGCGAAGGGGGTGCCATTGTCGCGCGCACCACCGTCAAAGTACAGGGTGAGCCCTGGGGCTGTGTCTGCAGGGATGCGCGAGCGGGCCTCCCTCGCGCCCTTCCTATTCGGGTCCACGTGGGCGGGGGGGCGGATGCGGCGCGTCACGGTGTCTGGGAGGGTAAGGCCAGTTGATAGCTCGAAGTCCACGGCCAGCTCCATCAGGGTCACAGTATGCTCACTCCCCTGCGGTCCCCACTTTAGGCCCCTTAGCCAGTCGCAGAGGGCCACCCACATGCCTGGGGGCCGCTTGCCCCACGTCTGCTTGACTTCGGAAGGCGCCAGTGCAGGGATGGAGGCACTCTCGGGGTTAGGGGTGCTCCACTCCCAGGGGTAGACGGTAGTACGGTGATGGCGCACAGAGCGGTCGAGCAGCCCGTCCTTCTCCTGTCGCGCCGCCAGGACTGCGATGAAGTAGCGGTGGAGCTGTGCCACGGTGGTGATCCTGTCCGCAAAGGACATGGGCAGCGGCTGCTCGTTCTCCGGGACGCTGTATCTGTAAATGGGCGCCACCCCGCACTGGGCCAGGCATGCCGGCCAGGCCGTCCGGTCCCTCGCTGCTATGGGGTGCTTCTGGCGGACTGGCTCCCATGCCGCGCAGTCCCACCACAGGTGTGATACCGTCTCCGGGGTCCCAGATGTGCAGTATCGGCACACCTCCCCCAGACCTGTGCGCCCACGAGCAGGCACCGCCCCTGCAACGACGGAGCGGAGGAGGCCTCGCTGGTACCCCGTGATTGCAGCGCCCTCTCCCTCCAGGACGCAACGTGTCACCCTCCCGTCAATGCCGTGCTCTGCTCCTTGGAAGTCGTCTCTGCGTTCGGCCAGCTTCTTCGCCGTTGCGTTACGCAGGGATTGGCGGAGGTCGTGTGCAAAGATAGCCCAGGCGCTCGGTGTTGCAGCAACAGGGCCGAAGGTGACATCGCGACCAGCTTCGTCAGTGTAAGCCAGGGTGGTCGCAGCACTCCAGCGCCATTCAATCCCCTGCAGGGCGGCCCAGAAAAGCGCGAAGGGGCCTGTCCCCTCAAGCCTCTCTCTACTCCCCCAGGCTGCCTCGGACAGCACCCTGCTGTGGCTCCACTTTTTGATCTGCTTGGCCCATGTGGTGATCTGCCGGTAGGGGGGGGCGACAGCGGGGTCCACCCGGTGCGCCTGATGGAGGACACACAGCACAATCTCCTGTGCTCTGCGAGGTGGGCCAGACCAGAGCGCGGCGACGAAGAGGCCCCTCCATCGCCTGATGTCCTTGCTGTCCCAACGAGTTACGAGGGCATCGTAATATAGTCGAGCCCCTGCCGTCATCGCCGCCGCCTGCCCTTTCCATTGCACCGGCAGGGGCAGCGCTGAGGTTCTGCGGAGGTTCTGCTGCGCACCTTCCTTCCGGCGGGCGATGCGCTCGGACTGGGGCGCTGTGCGCCCTTCCCTGATCAGGCGCGCGTGTAGCATGGCCCCGAGACAGTCGAAGCTGTTGCGCTGCCGGAGGGGAGTGGCCTCGCCATCCCTTGCCCGGTACATAATCCGGAGCGGCCCGGGGGATGTCGAGAAAACGTGAGACTTGATTTCTGCACAAATAGCCATCCCGGTGTCGTGGGAGAAACCCGCAGAGTCGTCTACAACGTCTTGCAGGATCTCCGGGCTGGGGGCTGTGGCGTATACGTCGTCAACGAAAGACAGCGCCCTTGTGTCCTGCCGGTGCTCGACCATCCTCATCCACACACCCACCAGCACGTTAATCAGCACGACACTGATGGGGCAACCCTGCATGATGCCGTTAGTTGGCAGGAAGCCTTCCCCGATGGTGCCGCTCGCCCGGAAGTGCCGCTGCATCGTCCTGTACGCTGCTCGCAGGGTGCGCAGGACACGGGCGTCGAAACCGAGCTCCGCAGCCAGGCGGAAGGTGAGGTCGATTGGCACCGTGTCGAAGCACTTCTTGAAGTCGAGGGCGACTCCGTGCAGCGGTCGCCCTGTGAGGTGGGCTTCTTCAATACGTGCCGCCAGGTGCCAGATGAGGTCCTCCGCACCGTGGCCAGGCCGGCAGCCGTGCAGGTCTTCGGGCGCGATGATCTCCAACCACTTCAGTGCCGGTTTCACCCGGATAGCTGCCCACACTCTGTACAGCACGGGGGTGATACTGATGGGGCGCTGCGACAGTGGCTCTCCTGAGCTGCCAGGCTTGGGGATGAGGCAGATCATGGCGTGCATCAGCTGCTCCGGCCACTCGCCCGACCGTTCAACTTCGTTGAACACCTCCGCGAAGAGCCTGAGGAGTTCGTGCGGGAGTTGTCTCAGTTCGTGGACCCGCCAACCGTGCAGGCCCGGCGAGGTGGACGTGGACATCTTGGCCAAGGCCTTCCCAACGTCTTCTGCCGTGATGGTCTTGCACTCCATGTCAGCCACCTCGGGGAGAAAGCGGAGGTACTTTTGGCGGAAGGTGTCCCACCGGGGCTCTGGCGTCGTTGCGTACTTACGGAAGTACCCTCCCCACGCCGTGTCGCTCCTCAGCAGCTCGTCCGCCTCCTTGGGGCAGGCCGTGAAAGAGCCGTCTTCGCGCCGCATGAAGGTGGCTGGAGCGCAGAAGCGATCTGTGAGGTACGCGAACACCTGCCCTGCCTCGTATGTCCAAGCTTTCTGCATCCTCGCCTTCCACGTGCGGATCCTCGCGTCGCGGAGCCTGTCGAACATGCCCCTCTGCGACCCCTCCAAGGCAATGAGGGCCTGCTCCAGGATCTCCAGGTCCGGCAACTGCGAGGTTGTGTTCGTCAGCGCTGCTTGCAGCCCCTGGGGGAGGCCCCCCTCCCTCAGGCGTTTCTTTGCGGCGTTCCAGGCGTGCTTCTCCCCATTCGTGAGGCCGTACGGTGCATCGGCTTGCAGTCGCTTGAGACCCTCTTGGACGAGGCATCGGAGGTTCCCCAACAGTCCGTCCTTCGCCCGGGTGTTCGTGTCACCGGCCCCCCGTGCAGAGGCGGGGTGGTGCTTGGTGGCCGCCCGCGACCACTGCATGTGGTAGCCCTCCGCTCTGCCTGTGTAGGCCGCTTCCTGCCTCTCCAGGTGGCCTACATGGACACGCTTTAGGAAACGCTCGCCGCAGGTGGAGGCTCGGTGGAGGAGCTGCGCGGCCGTTGCTCCGTGGCGCAGTTCCCCCTCTGCAAGCACGTCCTGCATTATCCCTCTCGCCGCAGCGTCTCCCAGCTTGGGCTTACCCGCAGGGAAAGGGGTGGGAAGAATGCAGATCTTTTTGGGGCGGCGGAAGGCAGTGAGGTCTAGGTCTACAAAAAGCGGGCAGTGCGTGGGTATGTCGTAGTCCCCCCGCTTCGCCACCTCAACGCGACGCAGGGCCGGCGCTGCGCAGGAGTTCATCAGGCAGATGTCCAGCCGAGTGCCGTTCTCCGACGCCCAGCACGTGTTCTGCACGCTCTGTTGTGCGAGCTCCGCATGCGTCGTCGCCACGTCGACCCAGCCGCCCACCCGGCACGCCTGGGACAGCGTGGCGCTGGTTTCCGGGTTGGTGTTGAGGTCCCCCATCAGTAGCACGGGCACCTGCCCCAACCCAGCTGCGAGGTCGAGCGTCTCTTGCAGGAGGGCTTCCCGCTGCTCACCCACTTCGGTCCCCGAGTGGCCGTACACGCTCAGGATATGAAGCGCCGTTTTCCCGTCTCCAATCGCTAGCACTACGTGCACCATGCGGGTACTGTCGTACAACTTCTGCTCCTGCGCGGTCTTCGGCTGCACCACTTGCGCGACAAGGCCCTCCTTCGCCATGACAGCCACACCTCCGGGCCTTGTTTGTTCGCGGCCGTTCGCGCCTGCGACCCTGGGCATGCCCTTGCCCCAGTGCATAGCCCAGCCGTGGGCTGCGAAGTAGCCGTTGTGCGTGCCCTTGCTCGGGTCCGGGACTCGGGTTTCCTGCAGGGCCACAACATCCGCCTTCAGGCCCGCCACGTCGCCTAGGTGCGTCTGCAGTGACGTTACGTTCGCTGTCGCCAGCCTGATCACTCCCGGTGTTGTTAGTTGATATGCAGGATGCCGCAATCGCCGCGGGGGCGGTGACGCTGTGGACCCCTGGACGGGCGTAGGCACTCGCGTCCCGTCCGCTGTGGCCGGGGTGGGCATAGGAAGGGCTGCAGGGATGTCCCACTGGTTCGTCGGCGTCACAGCTAGCTCCCGGGCCAGGCTAAGGGGGAAACGGAGCACATCGTAGTGGAAGGGCCTCCACGTAAGGCCCAGCACCTTGGCTCCCTCCCCACACCGGGTCATGCATTGCTTGCTGTTGGAGGCGAGCAGCCACACCTGGGCATCCAGAACTTCTGCCGCAACCCGGAGGGTAGCCGCGTCTCCGTATGTCCCCGGGCGCGTCTGCTTCTCGACGTAGTCGTCGTAGGATGTAGGGGCCTGCGGGTCATCGTGGTCGGGCACGTACGAGGCCCTGCGCTCTGCGTTTTGCCGCATGGACGACGCCACCGCTGCACGCAACCCGCCTGCTGTCCACTCCGCGCACTGCTCTGCAAGGCCGGCGTACTGGCAGTTGCCGTCCTTCGGCACTGGTACCCGGAGCGCCATCAGTCTCCTTGCAGCATGCGTCAACCACTGCTCGTCTTGCTCTATGGTGGAGGGGGAGTACTCCTGTCCCCCCCCACGGAGGCGCCGGGGTTCTCCTGCCCCTGTCGCCAAATCTACGGGGTCCCAGCACGGGGCCGTTGCCCGGGTATCTCCTGCCCGTACAGCGGCTCGGCTGGGTCTAGGTGGGGTTGGGGGTGATGTTGGGGTTGGGGTTCTACTTGGGGTGTGTGGAGGTGTTTGTATACGCCCCGAGACCTCCTGTTTCTCGGGGTGGGGTGCGGCTGGGGGCCCGACGGCGAACGTGATTTGTCCCCAGACGTGGTCGGCACCCCGGCCAGGGGGAACGTTAATCTCCTGCGCGGGTCCCCCCCGCTGGCCGGAGCGCCCGCCCCCCTATTCCTCATCCGGCTTCTGCGGGTAGGGGGTAAGGCGGTTGGAACGAGGCTTCAGGTACGCCGTGATGGAGGCCTGCCTGGTCCTCCCGTTCCTGCTGGCTCCCGGCACCCTACAGGGTGGGGCCTCATCCCCGCCAACTGCCGTGGGCGTCAGGGCTTCGAGGAGGGGTGGGGCCGGCGGGGCAGGCTGGGCAGGCGGCGCCGGTGCTGCCGGCGGCACTGCTGCTGGCTGCGCTGGGGTCGGGGCGGCGCTCGACGTTGTTGGTGCCCCGGGTGCCATAGGTGTCACGGGTTTACTGCTCGAATCACTGGGCGGGGCAGGGGCGGAGGAGTCAGAGGCGGCGGAGGTGGCAGAGGTGGTGGTGGTGGTGGTGGTGGTGCTGGGGGAGGAGCGGGCGGGTTTTGTGGGTGCTGGCAGGGCATCCGCAGCCGGCCCGGCCGTGGGCCCCGCCGGCGGTTTGCCCTTCGCCCCCTTGGACGCACCCAGCCCCTTTGTGGCAGCGCTCAGCTCCCGCCTCACGGAGATGAGCATCTCCTGGTGTTGCAGCTTGCGCTGCTCCTCCGCGTCGCGCACCCCCTCTAGCAGGCCCTGCCAGCTCTGCCCGAGCTCGCTGGCCTGCTGCGTCAGCTGGCGCTGCACCCTCTCGCCCTCCTCCTTCCCTGCCTGTTGGAGGTCAGCTCGAAGGGTAGTGTCGAGCTGGGTTGCCTTCTCGGCAAGGGCCTTGAGCTGCTGGGCCCCGTGCCGCGCCATCTGCGCCTCGCAGGTCCCCCGCAGCTCCCCACACACCTCATCCAGGCGGCTCTGGAGGCGGGCCACCTGCTCCCCGGTCGCCCGCTCCGACTGCTGCTGGGCGGCCGTGGCGTCCTTGCGGTCAGCCTCGCAGGAGGCCCGCAGGTCGCGCACCGTGACCCCCAGGCGCTCCGTCTGCCGCCGCAGCTCGCCCACCGCGGCTTCCCCCTGCTGCGCCTCCCACGCCCTGCGGAGCTCCGCCACCGCCGCGTCCAGGCGCTGCTGCTCCTGCCCGCGCTGCGCCTCCAGGTCGGCCCTGACCGCGTCCACCTCCGCCTGGAGCTGCTGCGCCTGGTGGTGGGAGAGGGGCGTCTGCTCGCTCGCCTCCGCGGCTTGCAGGCTCAGCATGGCCTTGCAAGCGCCGCTGAGGCGCTCCTCAAGCGCCCGGTGCTTGAGGTCCCGCTGCGCAAGCTGGCCCTGCATGTCGGCCTCGAGGGCCTTGTGGCTGGCCTCCCAGCCCTTGCGCGACGCAGTCAGATCCGTCGCATGCGCGCGGCCTTGCCCCTCCAAGGCGGTGAGCCCAGCAGCCAGCTTCTGCAGATCCGTGCTCGCTGCTGCCTCACCCACCGCCTTGCCCAGCCCTCCGACATGCTCGCGGAGGCGAGAGACCGTCACGCCCATCGACTGCTGGTGCTTCGCGACCTCCAGGAGCTGGGCCTTGTGCTCCTTTAGTTCACGCTCCGTTTTCAGTGTGGACGTAGTGGCTGTAGTGGTGGGGGGTGTGGTGGTGGGGCGCTCCTGGAGGCTCTTCAGCAGGGCCCCTTGCGCCTGCAGCTGCTCCTCCTGGCGGCCGAGGCGGTCCCCCATGCGCTGCATCTGCAGCTCGTGCTGCTGGGCGTGGCTGTCCAGCCGGGCCTCGAGCAGCGCCACCTGCTCGGCGTGCTGCTCCCCCTGGCGGCGCAGGCGGTCTTCGAGCCACTGCTCTGACAGGCCCGGGTGCCCCTGCATCGCCTCCATCCGCTGCCCCAGCTCGCCCTGCCGTGCCTGCTGGGTCAGCAGCTGGGCCTCCAGCCGCTTGCGGTGGCCGTCCTGGTCCTGCAGGAGGCGGCGCAGGCCCTGCAGCTCGGCTTGACAAGCCGCGCCGTCGCCCTGCGTGGCGGAGTCGGCGGCGGCAGGTGCGGGGTCATGCCCGAGCTCCCGCAGGCGCCCGGCGAGCTTCTCCAGATCCTTCTGGAGCTGGGCAGCTCTCTGCTGTGCCTGCTGCGCCTGCTGCTTCGCCGCCGCTGCTGCTCCGCCACCACGCCCGGTCCGCCCAACCGTGCCGCTGGCCTGCGACTTCGCAGACCTTCCCGCCTTCGCGGCCGTGGCGCGCTCCTCCTGGAGCCTGTCGCGGACGCTCTCATAGCGCCGCTTCAGGCGGAGCACCTCCTCGGCCTGCTTCTTCGCGGCCGCCTCCCTCTGCTTCTGCTCCTCGAGGAGCAGCGTGTCCGTCAGGACCACCTCCTTCCCGTTGACTACTAGAGTCCATGTGGGGGGGGTGCCGTGGGTGGGGGGTTGCTCGGCAGCGAGGACGGCGACGCCGCCCTCCAGGCTGTCCAGCGCCGCCTCCCACCGGAGGTGGTCGAGAATGGTGCGCACGTGGGCGGCACCATAGAGGGGGGGAAGGGGTTGGAGCTCGTATCTGCGAGGTCCCGTGAATTCGAGGGGGGGCAGGGGGGCGGCCTGTTGGCCACCGGCCTGGGAGCCGGTGTTCCCGGAGGAGACCCCGTGGAGGTCGGCCTGTGACATCCTGCCCGTGTATCCCTCTCTCCTCCCTGATGCGAACAGGCAGGGGAGGGGAGAGGAGGGGTGGGCTGCACAAAGAAAGGATAGCGTTTCCTGGGGGAGGGGCAGGGATGGAAAAATACAAAAAGTGTTTTATTCAAAAATTCCACCTGATTTTGACCCGAGTTTGGTGGAGTTTGGTGGAGTTTGGCGGAGTTTGGTGGAGTTTGGTGGCGTTCGGTGGTGTTGTGCGGTGTTGTGTGGTGGTTCCCTGCAAAAAATCGAATGTCCTATAGGGCGGAGGGCGCTGGGGACTGGGCAGTGGCCGTTCCACATGCCCTTCCCCTCGTGACTTACACCCTGTCGCCACCCCACTTCACGGAAACCATGACTACGCAGCAACAGGGTCATGCTTGCGGCGGTATGCAACCACCAGGACAGCCTGTTTCGGGTTCGCAAAGCCTGGTACGCTGCCTTGCCGTAGGGACCCAGATACTGAGGACACCCCAGTGAGAACACTGAGGGAAGATGTTGGGCTAGCCTAGTTGAAGCAGGCTTCGGGGTGACCGAGGCAGAGCACCCTGCCCAGAACATGAACAAGACTGTTCGACTGACGGGGAAGAACCTGGTGGGCAGTGTGGTCTTCGGCGCAATGCTTGGAGATATCAGGAGCCTTCTCTTCAAGGCTACTACTTATGTTGGACTTGGCCTTCGCTCCTGTGAGCAGTGAAAAAAGTGAGGGACGCCGTTCTTCCCCTCTGACTGACGACCAGTGATGACGTAGCGAAGGACCTTGAATGGGGTTTGAACCCGAGAGCGTCAATACTCAACCAAAGGTATTCTCCAGGACCTGGCACGGAACAGGCGATACGAATGTTCCCACCGTGCGCACGGACCTGTCTGCGACTCTACAAGGAACCACGGGGTGGGGCGCACATCACCTCGGAGGCCTCAAGGAGCCTGCCTGACCTGCACGACTCCGCTGCGCCAGCTACAACGCGGAGCTCGGGCGCCATCCCACCGACCTACAGCAAGGCAAGGGCTGATGATCATCTGGAGACCTGAGCCCATGCAGGATCGGAGAGACGCGAAGGCCTTATCCACAGCCGGCACCCCCTCACCGCCACCAACGAACTGTTGCTGCACCGCGACAAGGAGGCAGCCCGCTACCTGGCGCAGCAGGGGAACTGGGCACAGCGAGGTACTTCAGCCATTCAGCTTCATGCGACTTTGGGAAGGGATGGCCTCACCCAAAATGGCTGGAAATCCTGTCCGGCCGCTGTAATTTGAGCCGGACTACGGGCGGCCATCTCGCGACTCCCACACACGGCACACAGGCAATGCGAGTCGCATTCTCGGGGGTACCCACCACCCGTAAACCCCAGCACACCACCTGCCGCCTCAGGCACAACTTGACGGTGTACTCATCTGGCGATACGCGCGCTCGTCTTTCTTCTCCGCGGTGGCGATGCTGAAGATGCAGTCCACGTTCGTCATACTCAGCCAGGTCTGCAGACACCCCACCACGTACGGCCAAAGGCGGGGAGGAGGGCTGCCTTGGCTTTCTTCCAGAAGGCCAAGGGGGTGTCGGCAACAAGGTGTGCCGCACTCAGGACCAGGTAGGCCTTGAACTCCTCCCGACAACATCCTCGTGGAAAACAGTAAAAATTGCACCCCTGGCCCCCCGTCGAGGGGAGAAACCCTCAAAATACCCTGTGAGAACCACCTCCGTGTCAATATGTGAACAGACTTGAACACGTCGCGTGACGGCTACACCACCCAAACTGCCTCCAGCTGCCTTCAGGCAGACTACTTGGAGAATTGAATGTGTGATGCTGGGTGCGAGTCGAATATCGTGAAGAGGAGACGGTTTCATTGACCTACCTGTCTACCCATTCTCGCATGCGAGAATGCGATTCGCATTGCCTGTGTGACTAGGACACGCATTCGCGTCTCAGACTCCCGGACCCAGACTCCCGCTAGCGGGCTAGGGGAGTTGGAGTCCACTCTGTACTTGCACTCCAGGTCCCTGACTTGCACGCAGTGCAAGTAATGTCCGGGTGTGCAAGTGATATCTTCCTCCCTGTTTTAGGGGGGCAGTTGGCCTGTAGTACGGATCGAACCCCGGTCTGTCCAGGAACAGGAAGTGTACCGTACGACTTCTCCTTCACCCAACGGCGTCGTGCGGTCAAGCAAATCGGATATTCTTCCCAACGGGACCCTTCCCAAGACGAAAACCAGTCCCTGACCAACCCCACAGGCTCATCTTACCCTTCCTGGGGCTGGGAGTATGGTAGTGACCTCCATTTTGTAGCTGATTTTGGCCCGAGTTTGGCGGAGTTTGGTGGAGTTTGGCGGAGTTTGGTAGAGTTGCGTGGAGTTTGGTGGTGGTAAACTGGAGATTTTCGGAGATTGGTTTCGGGCAAAATCAGGTGGAAAATACGGAAAAATACAAAAATACGTATTTTTCAGGATTTCTGGGGAAAAATACGGATAAAATACACTTGCTGCCCTTGCTTTCTGTGCACCCACAGGTCACATAAACAGTCGGCACAACCTGTCCGCATCATCCCAGCACCGCCGCAGAGGTGGAGACACAGAAATGCCACGCACGAAGTGTTTTTCGTGGAGGCACTTCGAGGAGGAGCCATCATCGTCTTGGAAGTGTCATCATTGCAGTGCACGACGAACACCACCCTGCTGAAGGTACACCTGTTCTGCACTTGTTCGTAAAGAAGAACAGCGAGGTCAAAGAGCAGGTGAAGGCGAGCGAGGGGAAGCATTGACAGGCAGTGCCGGTGGCATCCCTGGGGAGGGGGGGGGGGGGGGGGTGGCTGGCGTGCAGGGTGCAGGCAGCGCGCGCAAATGCGACCTGTTTCCGGGTGCCCGCGCGCTCCCGGCGACCGTGCACCCTGGGTGCACGGGTTTGGGCTGAATCTGGGTGACGTACGAGTAGGGCTCCCACCCTGAAAATGGGCTATCTGCGGTCACTCCAGGGACCTGACATCACCTGAAAGTGACCCAAAAGTGCGGAATCTTCGACTCGCGGAATCGCGATTGACCCCTTCCATTGCACTCTTTGGGCTCTGTGCGGATCGTAGTGGGGTTACACTGTGGGTCTAGGTGCCAAGCTTCACCCATGAAATGTGGGTCTAGTTCAGGGGCTGGTCATAGGAGACTGTGACTGGGAGGCCGAGAGTCAGCCACCCCACCCACCCAGCGGGACCCCCTCCTCGGGTGTTCCGAAACCCCCTTCTTTTGAATATTTGGAATCTGTGCGCATCGTAGTGGGGTCACTTTGTAGGTCTAGGTGACAAGCTTTGTCCATGAAATGTGGCTCTGGTTCAGGGGCTGGTCATGGGTGAAGGTGACTGGGAGTAACACACCAGGCCACCCCACCCAGCCACCCACCCAGCGGGACCCCCTCCTCAGGTGTTCCAAAACCCCGTTCTTTTGAACGTTTGAAACTTTTGCGGATCGTAGTGGGGTCATTTTATAGGTCTATGTGACAAACATCGTCCATGAAATGTGACTCTGGTTCAGGGGCTGGTCCGAAGAGAAAGTGACTGAGGTAGCCACACGGCCGAGAGGGGGGCCGAGAGTCAGCCAGCCCACCCACCCAGCGGGACCCCCTCCACGAGTGTTCCAAAACCCCGTTCTTTTGAACGTTTGAAACTTTTGCGGATCGTAGTGGGGTCACACTATGGGTCTAGGTGCCCAGCTTCACCCATGAAAAAGCGGTCTGGTTCAGGGGCTGGTTATGGGTGAAGGGTGACTGGGTGACACACACCATGACACCCCACCCCACCCAGCGGGACCCCCTCCTCGGGTATTCCAAAACCCCTTTCTTTTAAACGTTTGGAATTTGTGCGGATCACAGTGGGGTCACTTTGATGGTGTGTGAGCCAAGTATCACCCATGAAACACGGGTCTGGTTCAGGGACTGGTCGTGGGAGAAGGTGGCTGGGAGGCAGCCAGTCCACTACACCCCACCTACCCACCCAACGGGACCCCCCCCTCGGATTTTCCAAAAACCCGTTCTTTTGAACGTTTGGAATCTGTGCGGATCGCGATGGGGTCACTTTGGCCATGGGGTGCCCATTTACACCTATTACTGGGGAACATCAATTGGGTGAAAGTACCACCTCCTGACCCCCCCCCATCCCGAGTCGGGAGGGGGGTCGGGTAGGGGGGGTACCCCCCCCATACCCCCCCTCGTGACCCCCCCCCCCCCCCTGGTAGGGTGCCCGACCAGGGGGTGGGGGTCACCCAAAATTTCGAGGAAATCCTGGTGTCACCCTGAAAACCTGGGTCGCCAGCCTGACCTCAGCCCGCGGGGAGCCCCCCCCCCCCCCCCCCCCCCCCCCCCGGAGGAAATCCGTGCCCTCCCTCTCTCTCTCTTTCGCAATAGAAGGGGAAAATACATGGAGGAGAGGGGGGGAATTCGAACACACAGAAGAACCGGAAAGGAAAGAATCATGTGGGGAGGAGGTGTGTGGGGATACCCTTTTCACTCTTTAGCTCTAAAGTCATAGATGTACCGCCCTTGGAAAAAAAAGGGGAAAAAGGGCGCCCCAGGGGCACTTAGCCCTTTTTCGAAAAAGGGCTCCTGAGGGGCGAATCTACCGCTAAAAAACGGGCAAAAAGGGCGAAAAATGGCCGGAAAAAAAAGGGCGTTCCTCAAAAAAGGGCGGGTCAGGGGCGGAAAAATGGGGGTTTTCTGGGTGGGCTACTGGACTTTATTTGGGCACACAGAGGTGCCTTGCGCCACGTGGCGCACGGCAGCTGGCAAGCTGACCATGGCCAATTGGCTACGCACGAGGGAGGAAATGTAGATGTGTAAAGCCGCTTGGACTGGGCGGCAACCCGTGTAACGTGTAACAACAACAACCTATTTTCGCGAGCAGCCGAACGTGCTGCACCGTGCACAGGTTCTCTCACAGTGAGACCGTCGAACCACTCTCATCACTGGACTCCGGGTCAGCACCTTCCTGGAACCTGTTCTTCACATCCTTGTTGACGAAAAGCATTGCCCGCACGGACAGATTCTGTTCTGTGAGGCGGCGGCGCCTCTTGTTGCTGGTGAACACATGCATGCCAGAAAAGGCACTGTCAACATGTGTCACCACGCAACTCAGGCTCAGGACGAGATCGGCGAATGGTTTCAAAGAAGGCCAGTCCGCCTCATCCAGTGTGGACCAGTACGACCTGGCATTTCCAGCGAAAGAGTGCTTGTTCAGAGCCCACGTCTTGTACTCCTCTTCGACTGCCGGTGACCACCACAGGGGAAACGCAGAGCGCAGAGCGTCGACCAGCAGGTTCGCGTCCTCCACATGAAGTGTCACAACCGAAGGGTGGAGGAACTGCACACTCTCGAACATGGCGTGGTTCTTGTGGTTCTTGTAAGCATCTTCAATCTTTTTAGCCAAGCCGGTGGATGCACTGCGTTGCGATTCAGTCAATTCGACACCAGCATCATCAGCGACCTGTTCAGGATCGTTCAGAGAACGAACCAACCCGTCGAATATCGACTTTATCGACTCGATTTGGGGGCTCTTGCGTGAGGTGTCGCAGAGACGGTCGCTTGCCGATGCCACGGGCCGCAATGCAGCCTCCATCAAACGGATGTCGCACCACGCCTGGTCAACAGCCTCCCGAGGGCCGTTGAAGAGCTCCAGTAATTTTCTGGCAGACTCGCAGGCCTTGCTCTTGAAGGTGGCGCACTCCTCTGCCACAAAGCCCATGATGGCTGCCTGTCTCTCCGACACGTGAAGGACGTGACGATACGACGAGGTGTACCGAGTGCCGCCCGAGTTCACGAGGTTTTCGGCGTTGACCTTTTCGACAACCTCCACACCGAGATGGTCGATGACGTCCTGGATGGTCGACAGCGTGATGATGTCATCGGGTATGTTGTGTGTCCTCAGTTCCGCCCGGTACTCCTCCAGAGTATCTGCTGCCTTCTTCGTAGTGAACAGCTGGTGGACATGCGCATCCCGCAGGCTCAGCATCTTCTTTCTCAAGAGGTCATGAGGCGCCGCAGACGGGGCCTGCAGGAGCTTCTTCTGGAAGCTGAGGTACCTCTCCGCACGAGTTGTTGCCTTGAACATCATCTGCTTAGTGAGGAGCAGTATGTTGTAGGCAGCGGGCATGGTCTGCAAGAAACACCTGACGGCGTTGTGCAGGCAGTGCCCAACGCACCAGACAACCTCGAGCTTCTCTGTCAAGCCCTTTACTCCGGCGACGTTGTATGACGCCCGATCCAGGAGAACATACCGGGCAGAAGGGAACTTCTCTGCGACACGGGCAAGGATATCGTGCATCGCCCCGGAGGTGATGGTGGTACCATCCTCCAGCCAGAACGTATCCACCCACACATCCGAAGTGACGGCCCGCACCCCGACAATCTGGTTGCGGACGGAGGTGCCGTCGATAGCCACCCCTGTGGAGCGTTTGACAACAGCATCCACGAATGCCAGGTCCTCCTTGAGAACCTGCGCGAATGATGCACTGATGCGCTTGCATTTCGGGAAGGTCTCGAGGATATGACGACGGATAAACACCGCCATCCAGGATGCCTGGGTGTCTGTGAGGCCACCGTACGCACATGCAGCGGCAAAATCCTTCTTCATGGCCTGCAGAGAAGAGCCCCCCGCTGACGTGACACTCGGGACTTTCGTCGGGACACTCGGGACGTCGTCGGCCTCGGCATCGGTGCTGTCAGCACCATCATCATGACGCCTGCAGGCGTCATCATCCTTCTTCTCCGCAGGCTTGCATCCCTGGTGGCGGGCCGTCCTGGCGTGCGCCGAGAGGGCGTCCATGTGCACGACTTCACGCATCTGCCAGAATGGGAAGGACGTGACAAACAAGGCAATCAAGGACCATACCTTCTCGCACCAAGTGTCAAAAATGATCTTGTCCGCAGGATCATAGCCTGCTGCGATCAGGATGTCGCGCATCGGCTTTGCGGTGATTTCCCGCACTGTGCAGAGGGTGTACCCCATCTTCTCCAGGGCGGCGCGGTGCTCCTTCCACACGAAGGCCGGGGTCACATTCGCCTTATGCGACCGCGTATTCTTCGCAGGGCTCTTCTCTAGCTCTTGCGACAGCTGGCGCGCCGGGACAGCCACCGACGTGGCCTTCTTCCCCGCTGGCTTCTGACCGGGCTTCTTGGCTGCTGCCTTCGTCGCAGTCGGCGTTGTCGGTTCCGCAGGTTTTGGTGCTGTCGAAGCCGCGGGAGCACTCGCAACGACTGTCGATCTCGCACGCTTATTATCGCGGGAATTGGCTGGTCGCTGCCCCTGGCTGCTCGAGGTTCTCTTGCCCGCCGGCGGCATAGTTCTGTGCCGTGTCCTGTCGGATGGTGAATTTAATTACAACCCCGTGTAATTGTGATTGCATACGCGAACGAAGGAAATTGCAGGACACGCTGCTCACCGGAGGGCAGCATCAGCACCACTTCGGCTATCCGCGTGGTAGGAACACAAGGCGGAGCGGGGATGCGAGGGGTGGTGCTATGGGCGGAGGACGCGCGTCTGACCGCCGAAGTGGATATGACCGGACGGTACCGCGGCGCACGGGACTGGTGGACTTCGACGGATCGACCTGAAATGACGTGGACCGGTAACAACGAGCAGGCATCACTCGAGCTTCCACACCTCAAACGACGTGGAAAGTGCTCAACGGGCGGGCGGTCCTTCTTTTCCGGGTCACCTCGACGGCCTCCGACAGCGGCAAGGACGTGCTAAGTGTTGGACCACCTTCATTTGGTTCGAATTTTTAAAATGTGGAAATCGTGGGCAAGCAGCAAGTACTGTGCTGTGGGGGACAGAATCGACGTGTTTCTTTGAAGAAACAACAACCTGCGGGTTACCTCTGGGGTCGATGTCCAAAGGGACGCGACACCAAGGGGGTGCCACACCGCTCGTGTTGGGAATTGGGTTTCTTCACCTTCGGTGAAGGCGGAGTGTTCATATAAGCAAAATTTACGTACACAAGCAGCGCTCAACCATACACCAGCAAACCAAGCAGGTAGCTGCCGAAGGATCGGTTCGTGCACCTGAGTCTGTACTCTATCTGATCTATTCCGGCTTTTCATGCTTGTCCTTTCAGGCCGGAGGTCTCTCTCTCAAGGCATGTAGTCATTCTCCCTTTGCCACAGACCAGTGGGAGTGTGTTTATGTGGAGTCACCTAGAGTCACAGTTATTCGGTGCCACCACGAGAGAGAGTCCAGATTCAGACCGTGTGTCATCCTCTTCCACGGCCAGGCAGAGCTTGCGCGGGGGCAAGATGGCTGAGTTGCCGGGCGTCTACAGATGCTCCACACACACGACGAGCGCCAGCAGGAGTACTGGTTTCCGACCGATTCCCGACCACCTCTAATTCCACAAGGGCGCAGGCAGCCATATGGGGGTTTTCATTCCATTCCCAGACATCCGAACATAGTCACCTAGGGGGGCCACCACGCAAGGCCGCTGACATGCACAGTCTCACGCCGCTTTGTGTACGTAAATCTGCACCCAAAGTTGCCCTGCCCCACCGCCCCCCAACCGCCCGGTAGGTAAGACCCTCGGGGTGCTGCATCCCCATCATCGGGTCACCTAAACTTTCGGCAAAAAAGCACTCCGTCTTGAATGTTTATTTTACAATTCTGAAAAAGAAAAGCAGCGAAAATCAAGGCAACAAGGCAGCAATGCGATGGGTGCATGAGCTTGCATGGGGGTGGGGGCAGAGGGCGGGGCCAGGGCTGGGGTCAGGGGAATGGGCTGTTCAGTGGAGGTTCTGAGTACGGCCGCCAAGGCGTCTTCTGCCTTTCCGGCTCTCATTACTCACAGATGCAGAATCCTTAGGAAATCGATAAATTTTGGCCGCAAAAAGACGACACCACCGAAAAGTCACCCAAAAACGTCGAGAAACCTGTTTCTGGGCCTATTTTGCACCCAGAAACACGTTTTTGAGCCTCTGTGAAAAATCCGATTTTTTCACATTTTTCGCGATTTTCGCATTGTCCTCGCCCAGCCAAAAATCGATTTTTGGCTGGGAAATGCAGGGAAATGCAAAAAATCAACGAATTACGCCGTTTTAACCCCTTTCGTGCACTTTTTGGTCCTACAAGGGGGAATATGGGGTGTTGGGCCCCCCTACGACTTGTGTTTTTTTTTGGCTGAGGCGCCCCTGAGGAGCCCCTGAGGCGCCCCTCAGGAGCCCTTCAGGAGCCCCTGAAACGCCCTTTTTTTTTCCAGGGGCGTTTCAAGGGCGTTTCAGGGGCTAAGGAAAAGTTTCACGGGCGAAACGCCATTTTTGACCGATTTTTTCCCCGCCCTTTTTCCCCTTTTTTTTCCAAGGGCGGTACATCTATGTAAAGTGTGCAGAACAGGAGAGCCTCTCTCAGAGACCTCCCCCCGCGAGGGGGGGGAGGCCCTTGCCCTTGCCCTTGCCCTGGTCTCGTTTTTTTTTCACTGCTGGCTGTAGCATCCGGCAGGTCCCACAGCAGCCAAGACAGTGGGCGTGCACATCAAACGAAAAAGGGCTCGTTTTAACAAATAAAGTTGCTTGCTCTGTGCGCTTGGGGTTCGTTACCTGTGTGCGACGCCACACTGATCCCTCCCCCCACCCACCCACACACTCCCGAAGGGTCGTCGGTTATCATCTAGTACAAAATAGCATGGCTTAGTGGCGCCTTATCCGAAGTGCTGGCGGAAGAGAATAATATCTGGTAGGGTATCGAGTCGCAGGAGCGTCTCGAAAAGCCCCCTCATTGTGTTGGCCTCGCACCACCGGGTGGACCTCCCCGCCTGGCACGCGCCGCTAGGGAGGGGGCGGCTCTGCCCTGAGGCGAGTTGGCGCGCCGGGGGTAGTTTTGCTTCAGAGGGCACAACAAAGGGGGTGGGTCCTTTTCTTTCGCGAATTGGGGGGGGGGAGGGGGGAAAGCTCCAACATTTTTTTCGGCGTTCATACCAAGGTGAAACAACGCACCTTTTCCGGGTGCCGCAAATCGAAGAAGATGCTCCCCCCCCCACCCCCTGCCCTTAATTACCTTCCCGCCATCCGGCGGTTTGTGAGCTCTCCAGCTCAAATCGCATCCTATCGTTTTATCCCCGTTTTTCGGACCTCAAAGCGAGGGGACAGCCGGAGGCAGGCAAACGGCGCCCCACTCTCCACCTCTACCCCCGCCCCCCCAGACTTTATAGCATGGGCAACGGCGCTTGGAATCGAAACCCCCATCTGAAGATGGGTTTCTGAGAAATGGCTCAGATACCGGTTCCCTGACCCACCCGACCCCCACCCCTCACTCACTTGTAGGGGTAGGGCGGGGGGCTTGGGAAAAAACCGCCAGGCGCCGCAGGGGCGGAGGGGTCGGCAGCCCTGCTGCTGCTGCTGCTGCTGCCGTTCCCGCCAGGGGTCGGTGCGGCGCTGCCGTCGTCCTTCACGTAGACAGGCTTCTTCACGAGGATGGGCTCCCACGTCCCGTCGCCCTGCTTGTATACGACGTAGATCAGATTAGAGCTCTTCACACCCTGTGCGCCAAGCTCCTCATTTGGTGACAGAGGGGACTCGTCCTCCCGATACAGCAGGATGTCCTCGCCTGTGCAGGGGCGTGTTGTAGGCGTTGAGTGTTGGGGGGGGGTTGCACTGACCAGAGACATCACAGCAGGTGCAGGTTGCGCACAGTCAGAACTAAAAAAGCGAGGTGGGTTGTGTTTGCTCCCTCCCAAGACGCTCCAGATCATCGTTAGCGATGCCTCTGTGCGGCCAGAGGAACACGAAACAGCGACCCCCCCCCCCCCCTCACCGGGGGACGCAACGCGACGAACACGTTCAAAAACCAAGGGAGGGACACACCTGGGAGGCCTTCGACTGACGCGATCTCGTCGACGACTGTTTTGACGGAGTCATGGCTTTCGCAGTGGACAAACCAGGTCCTGCGCGGGAGGGGGTGGGTGGGTGGGTGGGGTGGTTGTGGGGAGGCCGATCCGGCTCGGGGGGGGGGGGGTTTAACTCCCGCAGTACAGTGTATGCTTGGCAACACATCACACATCACACAGCCCCGAGCGGCCTTCTGTGTGCCGTGAGGGGGGGTGGGGTGTCACATACTTGGTGTCCCGCTTGCACCTCACATAGATCGACATATTGCAAGCCGGATGCAGGTGCGGCAGAAGGGGATCCTCCCCTCCTCTCGGCCGCCCTCCTCCCCACCCTCCCTGCCGGGTGTGTGTGTGTGGTGTAGGGTGTGTGGTGTGCGTGCAGAGGTGTGCAGAGGTGTGCACGGGATGCCGAACCACATGCATTGCCCCCCCCCCCCCTGTTTTGCCTCTCTCGCTGACGACAGGGGGGACATGAAAAAGGAGCGTTCCGTCGGCAGCACACAGCGCAGCTCAAACAATGGGATTTCTCAAATGCCTTCGCTAGGTCGGACCAGCTCGTGAATGCTATCAGGGAAGGGGGGGCAGGGGGCTGTGGCGGGGTGCTGTCATCGGGTTCATCCCTTGAACCCCCCAGAGGGGTCAGCGGCCTGCATTGCCTTGGCACAAACACCCTCTCACCCAACCTGGGAAGGCAGGCGTTTTGAAAGAAAAGGAGTTGCGTTCTTCCCTGCTCCGAGCCCCTCCCAGCCGCAGGCAGGCAGGCAACAACATACCCTGGCAAACGAGCAGAGGCAGAACATTCTTGTTTGTTGCTTGGCAGCAACACCAAAAGGGCCCCGCCGTGGGGAAGGGGGGGGGGGGGGGGGCGCGGGTGGTGCACGCGGTGGACTCCCACCCCCTGGAGCGGGGGTCTGGACCCCCGCTATCGGGGGTCCATACCCGCGAGCGGGAGTCTGCCCTGCTATTTTTGGTGCCCAGACGACCTCCGCGAGCGGGGTCCATACCCCGCTCGCGGGGGTCCAGACCCCCGATATTCCGATATCCCAAAAAGGTGCACCCTGACGTGTGGGAGTCCACCGTGTGGGGAAAAGGTTATCTCCAGTTAAAAACAACAACGCGCATGGCGCAAGGCACCCCTAACAGGCCAACTTCCTATTCCGCCGGGCCACGCCCTCCTCCTCCTCCTCCTCCACCTCCACCACTTCTTTCCCACCTCTCTCTCCCTCTCCCTGTCTCGCATGCTTATGCACGGGGTGTCTTGAGGTGTCGTGAATACCCACGGAATGAAGACACCCCCCGCACCCCTCCCCCACGCGCGGCCCTCCGTCTTTCTCTCTCTCTCTCTCTCTCACTACCCGACGTAACCCGGAGACCCGCTGATGCGATCCTCCAGCGAGTAGATCTTCCCCGACCGATCCGCACTCCGCGTGGGCTGCTGATACAGCTTGGCTGCCATCCCATCGAGCCACGCCCGCAGCAGCCTCTGCTTCTCATGCGATTTGTCGTACTCCTCCTCACTCACAGCCCGCAGCCGCACCAGATCCCGGCACTGCTTCAGGAGAGCACCCTCGCGTGTCATGTGCAGCTCCTCTGCCAGGCCAAGCACCCTGTCTAACCCGAGAGATCTCTCCAGGAGCAGAATCGCTGGGTCGTAGCTCCCCTGGGCTAGGAGGAGCTCGGCGTACAGCAGGTTGATGCGGAGTATCTCGTGTGCAACAGCTTCGGAGGGGGGGAGTGTGTCGTAGATGTCGAGGGCCTTTTGGAGGCATTCCCCGGCGCGCTTGGGGTCTGCGATGCCGATGTAGCATTCGCCCATCCCGCGGAGGACGCCCGCAACCTGGTGGGATTTGTCGGAGTATATCTGGGAAAACATCGCGGCAACGGAGCTCTGCAGGCTGAGCGCCTCTCGCAGGTGCCCCGCCTCCTGAAACAGCGCTGCCAGCTTGTAGAGAACCAGGGCAACCGGCTTCCCCCCGCCGTGCCTCCGCTCCACATGCCGCAGGACATACTCAAACACGTCGATCGCATCCTCGATATGCCCGTTGCTCGCCTTCACCTTACCCACAACCTCCAGGCAGCTCAGGGCGAGGGGATGCGTGCCTCCCTTCAGCTCCACCGCCAGAGAGAGCGCAGTCCCGAGGAGGGAGAGGCAGATTTCCTGCTTAGAAGGATCTCCTTTGGCGTGGAGGACCTGCGCAAGTCCGACATACCCCTGGACAACTTCGGGGCTGTGGGTGCTGTGGAGAGAGGCAGAGAGGGACGTCGCCTGCCACAGGGATTTGAAAGCCGTGTCATGCGCCTTTCCACTGCGGTGGTATTCCGACACGAGGCAGGCTGCCTCGCAGGAGGATACGGAGAGAGACCCAAAACAGTTATCGGAGAGAGACGTCGCCTCCTTTATGACGGCCAGCACATCGTGGGTCTGGTGGGTGCGGAGGGCGACCCTCGCCGACAGCAGGAGGGTCCGACAGAGGAGCCTTTCAATCCCCAGCTGCCTGTGTATCGCCACGGCCTCCCGCACCGCCTGATCTGCAGCCAGGAGGTGTCCCGCATCCCCCTGCATGATCCCCTCCGCGAGATCCGCGAGGATTTCAGCCTTCAGACACATCAGGAACACGGCAGCCTCTCTGTTCAGCAGGGCAGAGCCCTGCCCAGACTCAGCCCTCCCCCTCCTCCTCGCGTGCCTGCTGAAGATCGCATCCGGGGGGTGCTCCGCCCGCATTTCACACCTCGCCGCGGCCCGCCTGGCATGCGCCGTCGCGGCGGTGAAGTTCTCCGCCCCAACGGCTGCCCGGGATGCCATGGCGTGCACCTCAATCACATAAAGGCTCAGGGGGCCCATATATGCCTCGAGTGTGCCGAGGCATTTCCGGAATGTGCCGAGCGAAACCTCCGGTGCTGTGTGGAGAGAGGCTGAAGCGATTTCCACCAACACCTCCGTGTGGAGCAGCTCGCTGTGCTGCGAGGCGAGGTGGCGTGCGCAGCGGAAGCACCTCTGGGCTGTGGAGGAGTGGCTGGATGCCGCAGGGCTCCCCGGCCCCGCCGCGCCGGCGAGCCCCGCCGCAACCCTCCCCGCCGCGAGGTGCTCCAAGGCGGAGTCACGGAGGGAGGCACACCCGGATGGCAGCGCCCGCAGCTGCGCCTCGAGGTACCCCTGCCTCTGCGCAAAAATCTTTTCGAGCAGCACCCCATTCTGCGGCGGGTCCTCCGGGGAGCCCTCGGGTGTGGCAGCATCCGCCACCGCCGGGTTCCCCCCCACCTTCGCGGCGAAGGCATGCAGGGGCGACGCGAAGGCGGAGGGGCTGACAAGGGGCCCGTGCACCACCGGCACCATCCTGGGGAGCCCCTGGGCTGCGCGGGGGGACTCCGCGGTGTAGGATAGCCTGACGCGGCGAGGCGCGGCGTGCAGCTCCTCGAGGTGGGAGACACCCACCTTGCGCATCAGGTTGTCCGCGAGCTGCCTGGGGGTGAGGTGGCTTGCCGCCTGCATCCCCTGCGGGATCTCCGCCCCGGGGTACTTCGAACGCAGCTGCTGCAGCAGGCCTGGCCAGAACTGCGTGGGAACGGCATTGCCGCCCCTCCCCAGGCTCCGCCGGAGAGGCGAGTCGCGCGACCCGCGGTGCCGCAGCGCCTGCTGCGACGGCGGCTCCGCCAGCTCCTGCAGGGGCCGGAATGTGTCCCTCAGGACCTGCTGGATCCGGGCGGATTTCTCCGCCTCCGGCAGGTTCGCCTCCACCGCCTCCGCCACGCGGTGCATCAGCTGGTCCTTCAGAATCCGCACCGCCACCTCCTCCGCGATCGACGCGCTTGCGGCGTGCAGCCCGCGCGGCCTCTCCTTTGCTGCCGCCTCCTCCTCTGCCAGGATGCGCTCCACCACGCCGGCCTTCCGCCCCTGCGCCCCCCCTGCAGGGAGGCCGCCGGAACCACCCCCCTCCGCCCCCTGGTGCGGGGGGCGGCGGAGGAGGGCAAACGCCTCCTGTGGCGAGGCGTGCCCCAGCCGGATCCCGTGGAGCACCGGGGCAGCGCTCTGTGCGATGTGGGGTTTCTTTGCGGTTTTGAAGCGGTCCTCAATGGCGTGGATGAGCACCACCAGCTGACCCAGAGGGAGTCCCCGCTGCTTGGCGTAGAGAGTGATGGCGAGGGGGCTCATCTCGCGGGTGGTGAAGGGGCATGCCGCGAAGGTGTCGACGAGGGTTGGGATGACAGACGCAGCCATGCGCTTGAGGACACGGCTGGAGAGCTTGTCCCCCAAAGCGCGGAGGTGGGGCGGGGCATAGGGGTCGTATGCCGCAGAGTAGAAGCGGTAGGGCGAGCTGATGCACAGCAGCGGGCTGTGCCGCCGCGCCCCCTGGTGCTGCGCGCGGGTCGGGCGTGGCGGGCGGGGGAGTATGTTGGAGGCGTTCAGCATGTAGCGCCGTGCGGCGCCCGCCCCGCCCCCGCAGAGGTGCACCGCGACGCCCGCGGCGTATTCCTGTCGCTCCTCGGAGGGGGTGGTCGCGGGTGACGGGTGGGGAGTGATGTCCGACACGTTGGGTCTGGCCCCGTCCGACACGAACACAGGGTAGGGTATAATGTTGAACATCGCCCCGACGTGGTCTAGGGCACGCATGGAGCCCGCATCGGGCACGCGGGGTGCGCAGCAGCGCAGCGGAGCTGCGGTGGGGCGTGAGGCGGTGCCCCTTCCCGGTGGCGGGCTTGGGGGTGCCCCACCCGGCACAGCGCTCGGTGCGCGGGAGTGGCGAGACCCGCGCAGCCGGGCTGCCCTCGACTCCGCGCTGTCTGCAGGAAGTGGGGCCTCTGTGGTGAAGGCCTCTTTGAGGGAGGCACGCACCGCACCCAGCTGTGCCTGGGGCAGCCCCTGCGGGCTGTCCGCAAAGAAGCTCCCAGCAGCAGGGTCGGGCGCCACCGCCACCGCGGCGGTGGCGAGCACCCTGAAGCCTTTGTACGTGATGGCAAGGGTCAGCGGGACGGATGCCACCCCCACGACAGACAGGACACGGTGCACCATCACCTCCGCCTTCGCCAACTTGAGGACGGATGCACGCTCGCTGGGGTCACCACCACCACCACCTCCCCCTCCTCCTCCACCCCCTTTCATCCCGAACACCGTGAAGGCAAACCCACGCTCTACATAGCGGTTGATATGCCTTGCATCCGGAGGGGAGTAGAAGGGGGTCCCCCTCCCCAGGTCATCCACAATCCGCACCGCCACCGGCACGACCAGCCCATCCGCCAGCGCCATCAGTCTCTCCAGATGCCGCCCCTTCTCCTCCACGGAGGCGTGCAGGCCCAGGATCCTTTGGTATCTCTCATTCAGCAGCAGGCCCGGCTGCAGCGCTGTCGGCGTGGCTTCACACCAGGGGTCCTCCAATGCGGGGCACGCCTGTGCCGCGACAGCCCCACCCCGCAAGGCGTAGGGCGTCTCGAGGAGGCAGTCCCGCAGCTGGAGGCTGCTGTACTGCAGCTCCTTCGGGACGGATTTTGAGCGGGAGAGGCGGCGGGGTCCGCAGTTCGCATACAGAGAGCAGTGCCCCCGCGGGGCAGGGGCGGATCTGCCGCGTGACTTGAAAATGGCATAGCGGTCCACCTTGTCAAGCCTGGTGGATCGGGGCTGGCTCGGCCTGCCCTGGGGTCGCCTGGGGTCGTCAAACCCAGAGCTGGCCACCTTGGCGTGGTTGCGGAAGTGGATCTCTGCGATATCTGCGTTGTACCCCACCCGGTGGGATGCCGTGGTGAGGTAGTGCACGCCCCGCCTCGCCTCCCACTCCGACGCGACGGCTTCCGCCGTCGCGTCGAATGCGCGCAACCACTCCGCCGCGGCGCCGAGCCACAGCGACCCCCACGAAGCCTTCTGCAGCTCCGCCACCCGCAGCAGCCTCTGCCGGCACCGCTCGCTCCGGAGCTGCGCCACCGCGCGCCCCTCCTGCAGCAGGATCGCGCCACGCCGCAGCGGCTCCCCCTCGACGCACAGCTCCTCCCAACACAACACCTCCTCGTCCTCCACCTCGCATCGTGCATCATCCTCCTCTGCAGCGAACGGATCCAATGCCTGGGTTTGGCGGGCACGGCGCTTGGGGTGTGTCAAAACCCTCTGCTGCTGCTGCGCCCCCACCTCGGCACCTGCGCTGCCCGTTGGGGTGTCGGTGGCAGGTGTGGCAGGTGTGGCAGGTGTGGCGGTGGTGTTGGCGGGCTGCTGCAGGTGGAGTGCCTGCAGGAGGGAGCGGGGGGACCCGCCGATGGGGCGGCCGGTTCGCGTGGAGGCCATCCAGCGGGAGGCGGCGGAGAGGATGCTGCAGGCGCTGGCCAGCTTCGGCTGCTCCGCGGGCTGCGGGACGTCCACCCCGTGCATGATGGAGAGTCGCAGGCACCGCCTGTCCTTCGCCTGCCTCTCGCGCCTCTGCCGCAGCAGCTCCCGCTGCGCCACATCCACCAGCTGGTAGTCCCCCTCGGGGGTCAGCTCCAGCAGCCGCGCCCCATCTAGCTCCGGCTCCGCCGGCTGCAACTCCCGAATCAAACGCGCCACCTCCACCTCGCAGTGGAGGGGATCGAAGAGGTCGCGGTGGAGCCGCGCCTGGAGGGCGATGTCCTGCAGAGACAGCACCCGCGCATCCGCCGCGAAAAACCCCAGGATAGTCTGCTTCTGCATGAGGTGGATCGCCTCATCAAAGGCGTCCGTCGGGGGGTACTTCCGCTGCGACAGCCCTACCCGATCCGCGATGTTCTGCATGAAGACGCACGCATCCGTCACACCCATCAGAGGGGCATGCGGTTTGCTGGCATCCTGCTGGCCCCCCTTCCGCGGCGCTGCGGAGGACCTCCGCCTCCCAGGGTCAAACTGGATACCCGACGCAAAGCTGACGACAGATTCACGCCGCGAATCGGGCCCGGCACGCATGCTCACCTTGAGGGTCACCTGACTCCCCTCTTTCCGCTTCCGGGTGGAGCTTGACAGGCGCAGCAGGGGTAACGTCTGCCCGGTGCGGACCACCATGCCTTCCTCCTCGAGTGCAGCCTCTGCCTCCGCCCTGCGTGCCTGCTTCTCCCTGGCCTGCAGCTCGGCGAAGTCGCCGGTAGAGCGGTGGAGGAAAGCAGCGAGGTCCATTCGTGGGTATCTCGGCGGGCCCTCGACACCGAAGGAGCAGAAGAATACGCCATCTGGGCCCAGCATGCGGACCTCTGAGACAGACACGGCGAGGATGAAGGAGAAGTCGGTCATCTCAGTGGGTGGGGTGACAGCAGACCCACCCCGGGGGCTGGCGTTGCCCCGCGCAGCCGCGCGGCGGGCGGCTGATTCGCAGAGGTTGCGGACCTCAGCGGCGTGGTCGACGATGTTGGTGACGGTGGGGGGTGTCAGCGAGCTAAGAACCAGCAGCGCGGAGACCGGGGAGGCGAAGCAGCGGAACCGCCCCACCTTCCTGACCTGATCCGGGGTGACGGAGGGGGTTGGCCTGCCCTTCGTGGGGCCGGCGATGGCGGAGACGTCGTAGGTCTGGATGTACCCACACTCGTCCCCGGTGATGAGGGTGCGGCGCGACTGGTTGACAGCAAGGCAGAAGACAGCCTCTATCGCACCGTGCACCCCGCTCCAGGTGAGGAGCACCTTCAGGCTGTGCGCGTCGCAAATCCGGACCACGCCGTCCCCCCCCGATGTGGCACACACCGGGTGTGCCCACGAGAAGCTGACAAAATCCTCCATTCTCGCTTGCAGCCGCCTTATGGTCCCCGCGATCTCCGTGGGCCTCCTCCGCCCCCCCATGGGCATCTGCGGCTGATCATTCGCCCTGCAACGCGCCGCCTCCAGCACCCCCGCCGCTGCAAGGATGTCCTGTTGGATCGGCGGGTGCAGCGCCCCCCGCACCAGCGACGCCATGATGGGGATGCGCACCTCGCCCCCTCCGAGAACCAGGAAATTCCCTTCGACAACTCCAGCACTTCCGCGCCTGCAGTGCGGTGAGGACCGGATGTTGTAGAGATTCAGCGTCCCGAGCTGCCCTGAAGAGGATCCGAGCAGGAGGAGGCCATGCCCGGCATAGGCCATGCAGGTGGCTCCACCCATCGAGCGGAGGGAGGCGGTAATCCACGGGTAGGACGACTGGTCTCCGTCATCGAGGTAGATCCGGGCGGAGGTGGAACCGGCGACGACAACCAGCTTCAGGGTGGCGGAGGTATCGTCGGATGCGGCACTCGGGTCAGCCGTAGGCTGGCCTTGACAGAGGATGTCCTTCTCCTTCGCGTCTGGGGGGGTTTGTGGCTTGAGTGTGACGTAGACAACGCCAGCCTCGTTGGAGGTGGAGTCGGGCGGGCCGTCCCGCGGGGGGTGGTGGAACTGCTGCAGGAGCTGCCCGGATCCGAGGTTCCAAACTTGGGCGTGCCCCGTGTCGCTGTTGGCGACGATGAGACGGCGCTGGTCGGCATCGAGGCAGATCCCTGCAACCCCTCCGGGCACCTCAAACCAGGAGCGGAGGGCCTGCTTCACGATGCACCACACCCTGACGGACTGGGCATCCGCCGTGACAAGCGCGTTCTGCAGAGTGCTGATGACGATGTTCCGAACAGAGAGGGGAGCATCCTCCCCGCTGCTCGCGCGGCGCGCCTTCGCAGAGGAGGCAGAGGCCTGTGCCGCAACCCTGGCGAGGGGTCTCGCATAAAGCTCTGTGCTGCCCGTCACAATCGTCCCCCGTTTCTCATCGTATATCAAGCTGCCCAGCGGGGCTGTGGAGCGTGGGTGCACCTCCTTGAGTGTCTGGAGGACCCTGTAGGTGCGGACATCCCACACCCTGACATAGCTGTCGAGGCTGAGGGTGACCAGCTCATAATCCTGCGCGTTGAAAACGGCAGACACAACACGCCCCAGATGCCCCCCGAG
Source organism: Rhynchopus euleeides (assembly GCA_963210315.1). Taxonomy (NCBI): domain Eukaryota; phylum Euglenozoa; class Diplonemea; order Diplonemida; family Diplonemidae; genus Rhynchopus; species Rhynchopus euleeides. The sequence continues at coordinate 576,556 of OY723277.1, forward strand.
CTCCGCGAGCGGCTTCGACACAAAGGGGTTCCACACCAGGGCATGCCTCTCAAGGCCTGCCGAGACAACCATCTTCAAACGGTGGGAATAGTCGAGGCTAAACACACCTCTCGCATGCCTTGCATGCGCCTCGAGGGAGCGGACAGCTCCTGTTCGGTATGCCACATCCGCGCAGGGCTGCCCGTGGAGGGTTTTGATGACGGCGCCCCGCTCTGTGCTGCAGATGTGTATATCGGAGTCGAGCCCTGCGGTGAAGACGTTCTCCTTGTCGGGGAATGGGACTATCACGGACACAGCGCTGGAGTGCGGCCTGCTCTGCATCAGCGGGGTGTGCAGGACAGGCAGACCCTTGCCACCCTCCGCACCCCTGCCCTGCTTGCGCCCGATGTGCGATGAGCTCCCCATCGACCCGCTGGTGGCGCCGATGCCCCCTGGGCAGAGCGTGCGTTCCTGGGATGGGTTTGCAGACCCACTTCCCCGGAGCCCCGGGGGGAATGCGTTGTAGATCTGCGTCTCACCGCTGTCCAGGCCTGCCATGAGGAGCTCGTGCTCCGAGGTGTCGGTGGTTAGACAGCAGAGGCTCGACACCGGGGTGGACATCGCTGGGGAGACCCCCACCTCAAATGTCTCGTAGGAGGACTCGCGTGCCCAGAGCCTGTGGAGCAGCGCGCTGCCGCTGCGCTGCAGGAGGCGCATCGCATGGCTCCCCCTTAGGTCCTCCGACTCCATCCCGAAGAAGTTGGCCCGGTCTGCCGCCTTCACAACCTTAAACTCCTTCCGGCGTGTCACCTCCATTGACCTGGAGGGGATACGAACCTTCTTGCCTTTGATGCTGTGTCTCGGCTTGCCTGTCCTCGCGTTGTATAGGGTGATGAGGCTGTCCGCCGTTGCAACCGCGAGGGTGTCGGTGCGCGGGAGATAGCACAGGTCGTTGCAGCAGACGCTCCCGTTGTGCAGCGTCGAGATGTACTCCAGGGAGGTGGCACACCACGACTTGACAACCCCGTCCTCCGAGGCGGTGAAATACTTCTCCAGGCCTGGGGGTGCCAGAATCCTCCCAATTCTCTTCCGATGCGACACCTCCTTGCTGTGGTGCTTCGTGCTGCCTTCCTTCTGAAAGAGGCGCAGCGCGTCGCTCTGCCGATTCGCCTCTGTCTCCGCAAGCGCTCTGAAATAGTCGGCAAGCTCGAACCAGTCAATCGTTCCGGATGCATTCGCGTCGACAGCGATGAAGAGGTTCTGCAGATCCGCATTGTCCACACTGTCCGGATCGCCCACAACCTGGTGGAATGCCGACAGGAAGTCCTGCAGCGTCAGGGTCTGCGCCGTCTCCCCTTTGAAGAAGAACTCCCGCACCAGCCTCCGCAGCTGGTCCACTTCCAGGCATGCAATGCCGCTGTCCGTCTGGCCTGCGTCGCCCGGTTCCCCGAGCACGTCCATCGCAGTGCCGGTGTAGGGTGTGCCTGGGGGGAGGCGACCAGGGTGGTTCGGGCGGTCACGCGTGGGGGGGCAGCTGTCCGAGGGGCACTAACGGTATAGGAGAAGGGGGTCGCTCACCGTAAGGTGGCCCGGTGGGTGGGCATTGTGCCCAGCGCGCATCGTCAGCAACGGGTGTGCTGCCGAGGGGGCCTGTTGAGGGGGTGGGTGTGGGTGGGGCAGTTCAGATGGAGGCATCCATGTGTCGAGGGAGAACCGCTTCACTTTTTTTTTGGGGTGGCGCTCAGCCTGTCTGTGCAAAGCAGAATAAAAACGCGGTGAGGAGGAGGGGGGGGGGGTGGCGTGGGGTGGATGTGTTGCCGCAATCCGTCATGCACTCCCATCGATTTTGGCACGTTTGGCACGGCAGGGGCAGCCTTGCTCCTGCGCCACCGCCCCCTCGTCCACCCTCCGGGGAACCGGCAGGTGGGTCAGAGAGGAGGTGTGTCTGTGCAGCCCTCTCAGCAGGACAGGCAGCGGCACAACGCAGTTCAAACGCCGAGATCCCACACCGTGACAAATATGAACTGGTGTTCGGCTCGCTGTTTGGGCTAACTCTGGGAGGTTTGCAGGAAACCGAACGATTCGTCGTTCGAACTGTCAGAAAAATAGGAATGGCAGTGCAGACACGACCTACGCAGACCTTTTAGCACAACAGGAGGTGGAGGGCAAGACACTGGCACCACGTCTTGCGCCCCGACTTCGGCAAACCTCGCCTGCCAAGATGGGCCCATTCGTGAAAACAAAAAGGGCTCCATAAAAAGCTAGCGCTTGGCAGCATCTCCACTGCGCACACAAGGTGGATCGTTTCGGAAATCATCGGTGACAACCAGTCACCCGGAAGCCCTTCAGTTCGCATACACTTTTGAGATCATTTTGCACTACAATTTGGCTTTGGTAGTGGCACATCGCAGCAAAGCCTCACGCTACCTCCGCTGCAGCACACACACACCCGCCTGAACCCTCGCATCTTAGCGCAGAACACGCTCTTGATGCGATCTCTACTGACGCATTTTCTGCGGACACACTTTCTCCGGGAGACCCACCCACTCACCTGCCGCCCCACGCCCCCTTCACCGCACCGCGTCTACACACACTCCTCCTCCTCCTCCTCGGCCCCGCTCTGGCTCGCCCCTGCTGCGGAGCATGCCCGGGGTGTCGGCGTGTCCGCCACCTCCCGGTGGCAGTGCTGCCAGCTGCGCTGCCCGTCTGTGCCAGCAAGGGTCAGGGGGCGCAGAATCCTCGCGCCGTAGAGCACAACGGACAGCGCTGCGACAAGCCCGAAGCTGACCAGGCCCGTCAGCAGCGAGAGCACCTGTGTGTGGGGGTGGGGGTGGGGTTTCGTGACAGGGACAGGGGGGTGTGCGACGGTGCGGAGGGTGGACCGGTGCGACGTCGCCCTGAAGCGGATGCTGGCGAAGGGAGCTGGGGTTCTTTGGGCGAAGGGGGTTTCCACGAAGAAGCGAGGCGAGTGTGTCGCCGAGAGACAGCTTGGGATCACGAGGGGGTGGTAGCCGCTGTGGGCGACTCGCACCAGCAAACCCGCAAACCGCAACCCACAACCCACAAACCAGACAACCGGCTGGGTGGTTGAATGAATGGCATCTGGCGTTGCTCTCCACACTTTTCTCCCCAAGCACCCTGATGGCGTGGGTCGCTGACTTGCCAAAAAGGGCGCGACAGCGAGGACAGGAAGGGGCTGCTTTGGGCAGTGCCGTTGTTGCGGGTTTGGCGGACGACAGAGCTAGGGGACAGGGGAGCTGAAAGAGGGCACAGTCACCCCCATGCAAGCGAAGAGGACACTCTCCCACTGCGCAAAGGTAAGCTACACAACACTGGTTTTGCCACCATGGTATGCAGCCTTGGCGGCGAAGGGGAACAAGGAGAAGTCTAAACTCCCCGCCTTTTACAAGATAGGGGTGAAGAGGATGAAAGTATCGTTGCGTGCCCTTTACAATAAGGGGTTTTGGCCACTTGGGGACTGGGCCAGCACGTTTGGGGACTTTCTGGCCAGGGGTCCATTTTTTCACATTTTTTACCCATTTTTGGTGAGGGGCCCAATTTTTCTGATTTTTCACCCATGTCTAGGCCAAATGAGGTCAGCTCCTGTGACGCTAAGTGACACTAAGTGACGGTAAGTGACTGTAAGTGACGGTAAGTGACTGTAAGTGACGTTAAGTGACACTAAGTGACGGTAAATGACGCCAAAAATCCTGAATGCACGCGCCTGGAGGGGGCTTGCAGGAGGTCCTCACGTCTCGGGCCCCAGTGCGTTCCTTTGACTCCGTGCTGACTGTAGTGGGGTAACTTGGACACCGACCGGCCGGTTGACCGGTCAGGAAGTAACCCGTTGACCGGCCATCTGACCGTTCACCGGCAGACCGGTGGCCGCGCCGGTTGACCGGCCATCTGCCCGCAAACCCGCACACAACGCGCTGTTTTCCACACCTCTACGAGGTTGCCCCGATAAAGTAACCCGTTGACCGGCCATCTGACCGTTCACCGGCAGACCGGTGGCCGCGCCGGTTGACCGGCCATCTGCCCGCAAACCCGCACACAACGCGCTGGTCGTTCGCCCGGTCAGACAACGGCTACTAGTCTGAGTCATCTCAGACCTATGGGGGGTGACGATTCTTCCCGATCTTCCAGAAAAATATGTTGAGCGCACACTCCTGTGTCAAAGGCTGTGTAAGCCCCTGTGAAGTGGCATGAAGGTGATCCTTATAAAGCTTCAGTCGTACGATTTCCTTCGTTACTTCGCGACTTCGCTACGCTTCGTCGCTCGTAACTAGTAAAAAAAAATTCGGGGGAAAAACGCTGAAAAAAGGCGAAAAAAGAGTATGGGGAGTTGGGTCCAGTTTCGCAAAGTTCGTGGCAACCTCGGAGAGGTGTGGAAAATATCGGGGCAACCTCGCAGAGGTGTGGAAAATATCGGGGCAACCTCGTAGAGGTGTGGAAAATATCGGGGCAACTTCGTAGAGATGTGGACAATATCGGGGCACCGATCGTGATCGACAGCACTGTCGTTCACATGCTTGTCGGGTGGGAAATATGTCCCTTCTCAGCTCTCTCTGTGCATTCACGATCAGTCCTGCGGGATTCACATCGACCACGCTCGGTTTTCTGCCATTACGGGGCTTGGTCAGCTCAGAACACGAGAAAACCAACGACTCCCTGAGTGACTGTAAGTGACACTAAGTGACTGTAAGTGACACTAAGTGACCTTAAGTGACGCTAAGTGACGCTCTGTGACTGTAAGTGACGTGCGGTGACTGTAAGTGAAGCTAAGTGACCGTAAGTGACAGTAAGTGACGACAAAAAAGCGGAAAAAATGGGACAGTCACCTGACCTCAGTTGGCCTATATGTCTGGTAAGGGACCCATTTTTTCAGATTGTTTACCCCTGTTTGGTTAGGGCCTTGTAGTACCCTTTACAACAGACTGCCTCTTCACCCACGTCAGTACTATCTGGTCTTGGTACTTGGCAACTTCCCAAAAACAGGGACTTGGGTGGTCATCAACTGGCCTGCTGGGAATCCATACCGGACTCTCATTCCTCCAGGGAAGGTTCCCCAGTATCCAGGCCTTGAACCACTCTTGCCTTTGGTACGTGTAAACCTGAGACTTACAAAAGCGCCCTGTGTGTAAGCACACACACACACACCATGGCCTCCCCCTCGAAAAGGGACTGCATCTGCGCGGAGAAGCCTTCGTGCCCTGTCCACCCGCAAGGGAGGAAGAAGGGCACGAAGAACGTGCGGGTGCCGACGGTCAGGGCCAGTGTCGTCTGGCCCCTGGTGGAAGAGGTGACCGCACTGACTGCGGTCATCCCGGAGATGCAGCAGCAGATGCAGGTGCACGACAAGCACTTCGAAGAGATGACCAACACAATGAACAACACGGTGCTGGCAAGGTCCAAACACTACAACGCACAGCATGACCTGCTGGAGGCGGAGGAAGAGCATCAGACGGAGACGGATATGGACCTCTCGTGCGACATCGAGGAGCTGGACGACAAGATGGGCCAGATGCTGGAGGTGCTCGAAAGGATGTGAAGAAGCTGAAACAGATCAAAAATACTACGAGAAACACTTGGCCTCTATGCTGTGAGTGTTGCATTGGACGCTTCCACAATGATTTGACAACTCCGGTTTGGTGTACCTCGATGAGCTTACCTTATCTTGTCGTCGGACACAACTTCCATATCATCGTTGTCCCAAACCCCGTAACCCACGTGAAGTGAATCATCTGAAGTGCAGAATGAGATGGAGCAGGCGGAGCACGAAACATAAGTAAACCATGCAGCAAGAGAGGCCAGCAGCAGTCCCGAGTCCATCGCGTTCCTCGTAGCATTTTCCGTACCACACAAGTGTGTTATGTGCAAAAAAAGGGGAAACCCCCTTTTGTTATTCACCCACGTCAGTACTATCTGGCCTGGGTACTTGGCAACTTCCCAAAAACAGGGACTTGGGTGGTATACAACTGGTCTGCAGGGAATCCACACCCTCTTCACCCACTTTCGGCCGGAGGTGGGTCTTAAACACGGGGGTGGGGCCCCGAATATCGGCAGTCCGACCCCCCGCTCCAGGGGGTGGGGGTCACCGCACACACCTTTGGATACCGCGACTCCTGCCACGCTGCATAGACGGCGACATGACTCCCAGCCGCTGTCGCGAGGCGCCCCCCTGCGAAGGCAACGCCTGCATGGATGGTCCGCGCCCTCCCTGGGGTAGAGTGCATGATGCTGGCACGGTGCTGCACATCCCACATGCGCACCTCGCCGTGCGACTCCGCCGCCACCACCCTGCTGTCGTTGGAGAAGGCAACAGCCGCCACACCGCCCCGGCCCCAGCGCAGGCGGGACACGGCACGCCCCGACACATCCCACACCCTGACGTACTCATCGTCACCCCCTGACGCCAGCAGGCGCCCATCCGGAGAGAAGGCCACCGCGAGCACCGCTGCGCTGTGCGCCTCCACGCTCCACAGCTGCGCCCAGCCCCCGGCACCCCACAGCCGCAGCGCGTTGTCACCACCCGCCGTGGCAACCAGTCGCCCGTCGGGGGAGAAGGCGACGCCGTTCACCCTGCCGTTGCCTCCGAGGCGTGCCGCCTGCCTGCCGGTGGAGGTGTCCCAGATGGCGGCGGAGGCGGCGGTGCCCACAGCCACGCAGTCGGCGTCGGGGGAGAGAGCGATGCTGGTCGGCAGATCAGGCGGGGGCAGAGGTCCGATGGACACACGCGTTGTGGCTGTGGAGGCGTCCCATATGCGCACCGTGTGGTCCTCCCCTGCCGTTGCGACCACACCGCCTGATGCCGCAGAGATTGCCACCGCAGCGACAGGCCCTGTGTGCCCCGTGTATCTGCTCAGCATGCCACCGGAGATATTCCACACGCAGGCGGTGCCGTCGCTGCTGGAGGTTGCCAGGAGGCCGTCCTCCTTCCCAGTGGAGGAGAGGCTTGTCACGTCGCCCGAATGCCCCGTGATGTTCAGCGTGCAGCCGTCAGGCAGGCAGACGGTGGCGGTGGCATGCGTGCAGAGCAGAAGCAATAGCATGGTGGTGTGAGGGGGTGGGGTGGTCCCTCCCCCCCCCCCCCTCTCAGCAGCCGCGCCCGTGCCAGGTAGGCGGGGGTGGGGGCTGGGGTGGGGAGTGAGTGGTGGGAGTGAGGGTGTGGCCCCTGTGTGTGTGTTGCGTGGGTGAGATGAGAGCGAGCGAGCAGGCCAGGCACAAACTGTGTTTTAGTGCAAATCTGAAAGGGAAACAATAGAAGAGCCGAAGGGTATTCGTCGATCGCGAGAACACCCCAAAAAGAGAGGGGCAGAGAATGAGAGAAGATGGGGGGGTGGGGGGGAGAGGGGGGGTGTGATAGGTAAGAAAATCTGTTTGCTTTATTGAAAAGGGGGGGGAGCGCTCCATTTCAAAAAAGAGTTTACGAGAAATCAGCTATGCATGGGGAGAGGGGGGTGGGGGAGGGGATGTGCATGTGTCGCTTGGGCAACAGAGGGGAGGGGGGGGGGGGGGAAACTCGCAGACCGCCCCCCCGTCACGGCCATCACCACCCCGCAGACACACACACACCCTTCGACCCCAACATTCCCGTGCATCGGGTGGGGTGGAAGAGGGGGGGGGGGGGGGTGGGGTGGCGGGCGGGGGGGTTATGGCCCGGAGTAGTGTCGCCTTGTTTCTTCTTCACCTCACAACTCGTTGAAGTTCCGCCGCCGGGAAGGGAAAGCCCTCCCCCCCCACACACACTTGAACTAAACACACTCAGCGAACTCTCCGAGCCCCTCAGTGGGTCTCGGGGTCCAGTTCACGCGGACCCCCCAACGCGTGGGGTGAGCTGAGGTGAGCTGATCACTGTACGTGGCTTTCGCACAGCGGTTTTTCTGAGCGCTGCGCACAACATACCGCACAGCACAATGCCTGAAGCAACAGGGGGTTGGACAGCGCGTTTGGTTCCAGCGCAGCGGTCTTTTCGGGGACTGCTGCCCGATGCCTGCTCGCCAATCCAACCATTTTTTTTGCCTCCTGCTTAACTGTGCCCCCGGTATGCCTACGCATATACGCCCATCCTTTGGGTCGATGTTGGAAGAGAAAACGCGAGTCGCGGCGGGGGTGAGAGAGAGAGGGGGGGGTGCTGACCCCCCTCCCCCTCTCCCACCCTCCCCCCCCCACCGCCCCCCTCACCCTCAGAAGAAGCGCAGAAACAAAAGGGGGTGGTGAGGGAGAGGGAGAGTCGAGGGCGAGAGCAGAGAACCAAGCAGGCTCGGGGGGGAGGGGGAGGGAGGGGGTGCATTTTTCTGCTTTCTGAGATTTTTTCGGACTTCGATCAGAAACTATCTGTGCCCCCGCTGGATCGTAAAGTGACAGCAAAAACGAGACAACAAACCAATTATCTGCCGAAAGTTGTTTTTTTGGAACGCAGACCCCACTCTTTGTGTACACCACTCCCCGGTCTGATGAAGTGGTGTGAGTGGGGACGCACGATCCAGCTAAAGGCACAGAAAGTTACCCCAGTTGGCTACGCCGAACTAACAATAAATAAAAAGAATGTCTCCTGCCACCCCATCCCCCCCCCCCCATGCCAGTGATTCGCATGCGGTGTGCAGCCACACACACACACACACGCCCCCAATCCTGCGGGAGCGTGTCTGTGAAAGAGGGAGCACCTTCCGGATCGCAGCAGATTGCAACATGGCATGCCGCTTGGAGTGTGCTGTGTGTGTACGGTGCAAACGTATGACGATAACAGAGGGTGGGGGGGGGGGGGGAGAGAGAGAAAGGAGGAAGATGCCTTTGGCTTTTGGAGAAGAGGAGATCTCCCTGGCTGTGTTCTGTATGGTGGGCTTGACTGTTTCGCGAGAAGCCCACCTCCCAAAAAGAGAAGAAGACGATTTGTTTTATTTTTTTGTCTCGTTGGTTACAGGTGTATTTCTAGTGGGGGATGAGGATGAGTCTTTTTGGCATCCGCCCTTTTTCCGGTTTTTTTCCAGCCAAAACCAGGTTTTTTTTCCAGCAAAAAACCGGTTTTTTTCCAGCCAAAATCTGGCTTTTTTTCCAGCCAAGAGCCAGACGTTCACTACCGTGGCCTCCGGCGGCTGGGGGGCTCCGCCCCCCAGACCCCCCTGTGGCGGATGTCTCGTACCCAAGTCCTTCGATTCCCATCAGGTCAGGAATCCAACAGCTCCGGTAGTCTCAGGAGGACGCAGCCAACTCACACAGAATCTGTACGCCCACACTGAACAGATGTTCACTACCGTGGCCTCCGGCGGCTGGGGGGCTCCGCCCCCCAGACCCCCCCTGGAGCGTGTGTTTGCCCGTCTAGTAACCGCAGCAAGTACTTGGGCTGTTTCAGCTGGCATATCGGGGGGGTATCGTCGGAATAACGGTCCCGAAAGCCGTTTTTTTGGGTTTTCCTCCAGCACCCGAGGATGGCGCGAGCGGGAGGAACCGTGGAAGGAACCCATTTGGTGCAAGACCAAGGGCCCCAGACTGGGGAGGAGGGACATTGGGTACCATTTTTTGCTGGAAAAAAGCGGGGATGAATCGGGGATTTTTGGCTGGGAAGACCGGGGATTAAAAACACACCTGGTTGGTTAGGCCAAATGAGGTCAGCTCCTGTGACGCTAAGTGACACTAAGTGACGGTAAGTGACCGTAAGTGTTGGTAAGTGACCGTAAGTGTTGGTAAGTGACTGTAAGTGACGTTAAGTGACACTAAGTGACGGTAAATGACGCCAAAAATCCTGAATGCACACGCCTGGAGGGGGCTTGCAGGAGGTCCTCACGTCTCGGGCCCCAGTGCGTTCCTTTGACTCCGTGCTGACTGTAGTGGGGTAACTTGGACACCGACCGGCCGGTTGACCGGTCAGGAAGTAACCCGTTGACCGGCCATCTGACCGTTCACCGGCAGACCGGTGGCCGCGCCGGTTGACCGGCCCTCTGCCCGCAAACCCGCACACAACGCGCTGTTTTCCACACCTCTACGAGGTTGCCCCGACATTTTCCACACCTCTGCGAGGTTGCCCCGATATTTTCCACACCTCTACGAGGTTGCCCCGACATTTTCCACACCTCTGCGAGGTTGCCCCGATATTTTCCACACCTCTGCGAGGTTGCCCCGATATTTTCCACACCTCTACGAGGTTGCCCCGACATTTTCCACACCTCTGCGAGGTTGCCCCGATATTTTCCACACCTCTACGAGGTTGCCCCGATATTTTCCACACCTCTGCGAGGTTGCCCCGACATTTTCCACACCTCTACGAGGTTGCCCCGATATTTTCCACACCTCTGCGAGGTTGCCCCGATATTTTCCACACCTCTACGAGGTTGCCCCGATATTTTCCACACCTCTACGAGGTTGCCCCGATATTTTCCACACCTCTGCGAGGTTGCCCCGATATTTTCCACACCTCTACGAGGTTGCCCCGATATTTTCCACACCTCTGCGAGGTTGCCCCGATATTTTCCACACCTCTGCGAGGTTGCCCCGACATTTTCCACACCTCTACGAGGTTGCCCCGATATTTTCCACACCTCTGCGAGGTTGCCCCGACATTTTCCACACCTCTGCGAGGTTGCCCCGATATTTTCCACACCTCTACGAGGTTGCCCCGATATTTTCCACACCTCTACGAGGTTGCCCCGATATTTTCCACACCTCTGCGAGGTTGCCCCGATATTTTCCACACCTCTGCGAGGTTGCCCCGACATTTTCCACACCTCTACGAGGTTGCCCCGATATTTTCCACACCTCTGCGAGGTTGCCCCGACATTTTCCACACCTCTGCGAGGTTGCCCCGATATTTTCCACACCTCTACGAGGTTGCCCCGATATTTTCCACACCTCTGCGAGGTTGCCCCGACATTTTCCACACCTCTACGAGGTTGCCCCGATATTTTCCACACCTCTGCGAGGTTGCCCCGACATTTTCCACACCTCTGCGAGGTTGCCCCGATATTTTCCACACCTCTACGAGGTTGCCCCGATATTTTCCACACCTCTGCGAGGTTGCCCCGACATTTTCCACACCTCTACGAGGTTGCCCCGATATTTTCCACACCTCTGCGAGGTTGCCCCGACATTTTCCACACCTCTGCGAGGTTGCCCCGATATTTTCCACACCTCTACGAGGTTGCCCCGATATTTTCCACACCTCTGCGAGGTTGCCCCGACATTTTCCACACCTCTGCGAGGTTGCCCCGATATTTTCCACACCTCTGCGAGGTTGCCCCGACATTTTCCACACCTCTACGAGGTTGCCCCGATATTTTCCACACCTCTGCGAGGTTGCCCCGACATTTTCCACACCTCTGCGAGGTTGCCCCGATATTTTCCACACCTCTACGAGGTTGCCCCGATATTTTCCACACCTCTGCGAGGTTGCCCCGATATTTTCCACACCTCTACGAGGTTGCCCCGACATTTTCCACACCTCGCCGGACCTGTCCTTCTTCTCCGACAGGATCTTTTTGGCCGCGCCGGTCCAGCACACAGAAAGCGTGAACGACGTGGGGTCGAAATCCATTGTTGGTCTTTGCTGAACGATAAGAGTCTGAAGGATGGAAGGTGAGTGCTCCGCGCGGACACCAAAGGGTCAGGAATCAGTTGGCACTTGGCCACAGGTTCATGGTGTTTGCGCGAGCGCCAGACAATGGCGTGAGTTCAGGGATCAGTTGGCACTTGGCCAGGTTCATGGTGTTTGCACGAGCGCCAGACAGTGGCGTGAGCTCAGGGATCAGTTGGCACTTGGCCAGGTTCATGGTGTTTGCGCGAGCGCCCGACAGTGGCGTGGGTTCGGGGGGCAGGGGCAGCAGTTGGCACTTGGCCAGGTTCATGGTGTTTGCGCGAGCGCCAGACAGTGGCGTGAGCTCAGGGATCAGTTGGCACTTGGCCAGGTTCATGGTGTTTGCACGAGCGCCAGACAGTGGCGTGGGTTCGGGGGGCAGGGGCAGCAGTTGGCACTTGACCAGGTTCATGGTGTTTGCACGAGCGCCAGACAGTGGCGTGAGTTCAGGGATCAGTTGGCACTTGGCCAGGTGGGATTGGGGGGGGTGGGGGGCAGCAGTTGTCGGGGTGGTCGGGGTGGTCAGTGAGAGTGGGGGAGTGCGAATTATTCCCATAGCAATCAATACCTTCGTCGGCGCCCCGTAGCGAATACGCCTTGAGGGCACCGATCGTGATCGACAGCACTGTCGTTCACATGCTTGTCGGGTGGGAAATATGTCCCTTCTCAGCTCTCTCTGTGCATTCACGATCAGTCCTGCGGGATTCACATCGACCACGCTCGGTTTTCTGCCATTACGGGGCTTGATCAGCTCAGAACACGAGAAAACCAACGACTCCCTGAGTGACTGTAAGTGACACTAAGTGACGGTAAGTGACTGTAAGTGACGCTAAGTGACGGTAAGTGACCGGTAAGTGACACTAAGTGACCTTAAGTGACGCTAAGTGACGCTCTGTGACTGTAAGTGCAGTGCGGTGACTGTAAGTGAAGCTAAGTGACCGTAAGTGACAGTAAGTGACGACAAAAAAGCGGAAAAAATGGGACAGTCACCTGACCTCAGTTGGCCTACCAATTGGTGCAAAATAAGCAAGGAATAAATCGGAAAGAGCTGCATAGGGAATGGGGGGGCGGGCGGGCGGGTGTGCAACAGCACAGTAGAGACTCACATATCAAAGAGCAGGCGTGTTTTGGTGTGTGATTGTATACCTCATACACCAATCACCTGCTGACAAAAAATAACACGGTTTCACATGCGTGTGCACAATATGCTTGGTGCTGTGGGGGTAGGGGGTTAAAAACTGAACCCCTTAAGATGAACGGCGCACATCACCCGTATGGAACACATACCATAAGAAGCGGGAGGGGGGTGCACAAGGTTCAAACGAAAGGCACAGGGTGCGGGGAGGGGAGGGAGGGAAGGGGGGCGCGGGGGGCAAACAAAACTCGGAGAGTTGTGGGTTGCGTTGGGGAGAGCAGAGCACATCACCCCCCAACAACGAGGCAGAACGGACACCCCTCCTCCCCCCCCTCCCGAGGTGAAGATTGTACCTCACATTGAGAGGGGGTGGTGTGAATGTGGCGTGAGGAATTGTTGGGTGGGACAAAAAATACGTTTCCCCCCTCCCCCCTCTCCCCCACGACTCTGCAGGCCCGACTAGGGGGTCAGAGACACGAGATACATGCCACGCGAGTTTCTTTTGAGCCACATCAGCGGGTGGGAGGACACGGGGGAGTGGGTGGTGATGGAGATGCACGGTGGACTCCCACACGTCAGGGTGCACCTTTTTGGGATATCGGAATATCGGGGGTCTGGCGAGGTCCGACCCCCGCGAGTGGGGGTCTGGACCCCCGCTCGCGGGGGTCGTCTGGGCACCAAAAATAGCAGGGCAGACTCCCGCTAGCGGGGGTCTCCCAGACCCCCGCTCCAGGGGGTGGGAGTCCACCGTGTGGTCGAACGCATGGGGGGGGGGGGGGGGGGGGAGGTGTCCCTCCACACGCGCACCCTCACATCCCCATAGAACCCTTCTGGGGGCCTCGCTTCCAGGTGTGGCTGAGTGAGAAGAAGTGGGCCACGGCCCACTTCCCCTCACTGACTGACGAGCTGTGACTGGGAGCGAGGGCCCCCTCTGTGACAAGAAGGATGACAGTGCCGGGCTGTGTGGCTGTGCCACACAGATTGGCTTCAGATGCATTTAGAATGGGTGCCGGCGGATGTGTTCGGACATCCACCATCCCATCAGAGCTCCCGGTGGCCTGGTTGGCTGGCCCTATGAAGACGTTGCGTGCTTCTGTGGCGGTGGAGGGGGTGCGTGTGTGTGTTAGGTAAGATGGCCTGTGTTGAATCAAGAGTGCACAAGAGTTGACATCGCGCTGCGACACGAACCCCCCAGAAAGGGTCAGAAAGGCAGTGGAGGGGAGTGGAGGCCCCTCTGGTGTGACCTGCATTCGACAAAGAACCCACGAAGAACCTCAAACGCCTACAAGATGTCCACCGTACGACAGCCCTGATTATCACGGGCTGTATGAAGAACACCAGCACAGCAAAGCTCCTCTGGGAATCACACCTGCGAGACCTCGACCTCGACTTCAAGGCTGCGGTGTGCACAGACCACGGACGCTTCCGCCGCGTGCCCCACTCCCCAGGATACCGGGCGCAGCTAAACACCGGGAACACGGGACAGCTGGCTACATCAGGCACGGAGTCTAGTGAAATCCTCGAAGGTCGACGGGCGCACCCCCCTACATGCAGCACACCCCATCCCCCCCTGGGAATGGAACCTGGTGCTGCCACGAGTGCACATCCTGGCGACGCTGCCGGGGCTCACCGCCCCAAAGGCCGCCACCCCGAAAGACACCCTCCGGGACCTGGCAGAGCAGACCATCCAGGCCCTCCCGACATGCGCCTGGCATGTGTATACCAACGGGTCAGTCTCCGACTCCGCATCGCGGCGACAGCAGGGCGGCGCAGGAGCAGCGGTGTACAGCATGCCGGAGGGCCGCCTCAAGAAAAAGCTCGCCTGGCCGGCAGGACTCCGCAGCATCAGCTACCAGGCAGAGCTGGTGGCCATCAGAGAATCCCTCGCTCACCTATGCACCCTGTTATCCCCGGGTGACACGATCGCCATCCTCACCGACTCGCAGAGCGCACTGAACGCGCTGCTGAGCGGCCCGCAGCGAGCGAGAGGGTCCACCGAATGGGACATCTGGAGGTGGTTGAGCGAGCTCGCCCAAACCCACGATGTCACCACCCACCTCCGCTACATCCGTCACACGTTGGGGTAGCAGGGAACGAACTCGCTGACAAACAGGCGCAAACCGGTGCTTTCCAGCCGCAGATGGAACCGGTTAGCCTCGCGTCGGCTCGTGTCGTCCTCCGCCGACACATCTACAGCGACGCAACGGTGCCCCGCACGGACAGCGTGTACGCGTACCGTTCGGGAATCGGGGAGACGCGACTGCAACGCCCCGACCTCCGCATGGAGGGGACTCACCCGTTTAGGGGAAACTACCGTCCGCCGCCTCCGGGCCGACCACCACCGCCTGGTCTACGACCACGACGTCCCGGGCACGGCACAACCACCGTGCCAACCCTGCCTGAAGCATGCGCCGGGCCACCCCCCGCCTGGGGTCTCGCTGAAGCACCTCTTCTTCGGCTGCCCCGCGACAGCGTCAGCCCGACACCACCTCACAGCCACAAACATGCACAACCTGCTGTTGCACAACTGCAAGGAGGCACTGCGCTACCTGGCCGAGGCAGGGGTAACGGGGCACGGCGAGAAGGACTACCTGAACGCGTGAACCAAATATCATCATCAGAGAACAAGGGCTTTGGACCGACTCCCCAGCAACCCCCCCATCCCAGCCCCACGTCACTTTCCACAGGCCGCCAGGCGCGTCAGCGTCGGCGACCGCCCGCCCCCAGTCTGAGAGGCATCAGCCGTAACTCGGTGGAGGCGGGCACAAAACAAAAGGGAGAGTCGTCACTGTGCATATCAGCACGGTCCCGCCCTCTGTGCCAGACCAACACACCACCAAAGGAAAACAGGAAGAGGCGACGTAAGGCAATGCCTCCGTGCGGCCAGGAGAACACGAAACAGCGACCCCCCTCATCGGGGGATGCTACGAGGACGGCCAAAAATCGTTCAAAATCGTTCAAGAAAAATATCGGAGATCGGGCTGAACTACTGTTTGCTTCGTGAGAGCACCTCAGAACCGCTGCCGTGGAACATGACAAACATCCAGGCAGGAATACGTCGAGTTCAGTGACCGCAATAAAATACTGGCAAAGGGACGGAGATACAGGAAGCCGCAACACGGCCTCCATCATGATTGTGCTTCCTGTGTCGAACAGCACGAGTGAGACAATTCTCTTCTCTGATGAACGGGATCAAGACCACGTGCCGAAAGAGTCGCTGCCGTGGCGTCCGAGGGAGCAGGCCGCACAGGCGCAGACGGCGGAGGCCCGAAGGGGAGGGTGTCGCAGGCGGAGCGGGATGCAGGGGGGCAGGCAGAGTGCTTTCAAAATGCCCAATCGAAATCATTATGCATTGCCCATTTGATTGATGTGGGTAGTCGTGTCGGGGAGCACATACCGCAAGATCCACCTCATAGTAGGCATCGAAGTAGGCCCTGCAGACATCGCCCACAATAGTCCGGTCGGAGACTGTCTGCGTTGTGCCGTAGAGGGCCGCCATGCCTGTCGCACTCTCATCCTTGGTCCGGAGCATCTCAGCCACACCCTCCTTCACGTCCTCCACGAAGCGGCGTGTGTGCTTCATGTCATCCTTCGTATGGTTTGCCGTGAAGCACATGTGCACAGCTGTGGGGAACTGGAGCGGCCCGATCGACCACTTCTTCTCCAGCAGATACTGCAGCAGGCGGTAGACATCGAATTCATCCGAAGTGAACGCCACGACGCAGGTCATGGGGTTACCCATCACACGGATACCCGGCACCTTCTCCAGCTCCTGCCGGCAGTACTTGACAGCCTCCATAATCTTCCGCGTCGACTCCACATACCCCGCCTCGCCGTTCGCCATCAGGGACGCCCAGGCACCCGCCACGACACCCCCGATACGCGTCCCTGCCATTGTCGGGGTTGCGTAGATACCACCAGGCCAGTCAGTGCAGGCGTGCATCTGGTAGTGCCGCATCTCAGGCGTGGAGTACATGATAATGCTGCTCCCCTTCGGAGACATCCCATACTTGTGCACGTCACACGAGATGCTCGTCACGCCCGGCGCGCGGAAGTCGAACTTCTCATCCAGAGGGCACCCCGCCTTCTCCATGAAGGGGAGCAGGAAGCCCCCCAGGCAGCAGTCGACGTGCACAGGGATGCCCCTCTTGAGGCCATACTCTGCGATCGCCTCCACAGGGTCAATCACGCCGTGGGGGAAGTGGGGCGCCGACGCGACAAGGCACACCGTGTTGCTGTTGACGAGGCTCCACATGTGGGCGAGATCCACCTTGCACGTCTTGGGATCCATCCGGGCCTTCCGCAGCTTCAGCCCGAAGTAGTCGCACCCTTTGTCGAAGGAGCCGTGCGCCGTGACGGGCATCACGATCTCCGGGGAGGTTATCCCCATCACCTTCTTCCCATAGTCACGGTACGCCTTCACCGCGAGGAGGATGGACTCGGTCCCCCCTGTGGTCATCGCACCGCACGCCCGCGGCCCACCGTTGAACATGTTGACCACCATCGAGATCACCTCGGCCTCCATCTTGCGCACGCCGCTGAAGTGCCCCCCCTGCAGCGGGTTGGTCTCCTGGTGCAGCTGCATCGCCTCCGCCAGGAACTCCTTATACCCGTCACCCCCGTCGGCATAGATACACCCTGAGCATGTCCCGTCACCCACGTCGACGTTGAACTCGGTGAGCTTCTTGCAGAGAGCGAGCACCTCGCTGCGGGGGACAGGCTGGGGGGGGAGACGGGCGTGCAGGAAGTCAACACCCTCCTGCTTCTTCGCGAAGTCGTGGAGGAAGCCCTTCTTGGCATCGGCGATAGCGCTGTCGATGCCAAACTGCTTCCCGAAGTATTTCCGGATGAAGGCGAATGCGGCGAGCTTGATGTCCTCCGCAGTGTCCCACACGCCGTGGCGTGCGATGCGCCACGCCACCCCTGCAAGGTATGCCAGCAGCAGAGATCCCGCTGCAATCTTCGAAGGCGACACGCCGCTGAAGCGTTCGTCAAAGCGCTGCACTGGCTCCGCCAGGCGGGCCACCACGGCCTGGCTGGCCGAACTCATGGTCGAGAGGGGTGTGGGTGGGTGGCGTCTGAGTGGGGGCGGGATCATGGGTTGTGGTTGTGGTGGAAGAAGGCAGGGTGTAGCACAGGGCGTTGTCTCGGCGTTGCCGTGACAGCAAAAAGGTTTGGGAAGCCAATGTGTACCGTAATAAACACAGCAACCCGTCTCACGCACCGAAGCTGCTGTAAGCCACAGGCCAGGATTGTTCAAATTGGTTTGTTACAACGCAGACCCCGCTTGTTGTGTACGCCCTCCAAAGAATCCAGGCCAAAATCATAACAAACTCTTATTTGATGTGTTGAGGATTCCCAAGTACCCAGTTGCCTGAACACGTGAGCTGGACACAGAAAAGAGCAGGGATGTCAAGAAGCACCACTACACTTTTACGCACCATGCATGTGTTAACGACACTCCCAAACCAATGATGTAGCGAAATATAATTGGAACATAAACTGACAAACGCAGCTCAGATGGAGCACCCTGCAATGGCAGGCCTGAAACAAAACGTTCGGCCTCACAGGCGACGCCACACCGGCATCCCATGGCACAGAGGGAGGACTGCAACATCACAGTTAGGGCCTCGGGGTGTAACCTCTGGAAAGAGGCCAGCGACACCACGGACAGAATCCCGAACCTCACAGAGGAGGACTAGCGGGGGTAGACACTGGGGGAGAGCAGACTCATTGGAAGCTTCTGCACTTGCCTTGTCGTCTGTCAAAATCGTCCTGATTGTGCTGTCAGGAACAGAGGGATTTTGGCCTAGCCTGAAGAAAGATGAGGCGGGGCAGACAGAGCCCAGGGAGGGAGGGAGGGTCGCGAGTCCGTCGCGCCCCCCCTTCGTTGCATTTCCCTGACCGCACTGGGGTGGGGGCGGTGGTGTGTAAAAGAAGCAAGAAGAGAGAGAGAGAGAGAGAGAGAGAGAGGTGGCAGAGCGAGCTGCGCTGAAAAGCGTAGCAACTGTGATTCTTTCTTCCCGATTTGATGCACTTGGTTATGTCTTCTTGTAAAGACCAGACCCATACGCATGCGGGTGTGGTGTGCCATGCATGTTCTGCATCGCACAGCATCCTGCGATAATAAGAGTTGTGTTCTCTGAGTTGTCCAAACGGTGCCAGCTTGCGCATGAAAGTAAAGACAACCTATAGATGCCGAACTGACACAGGTTGACAGACCGCCCTGACGAATGACCCCGAGAAGCTGATCAACATCAGTTTTTGACAGGCAGAACCACTGTGCGCTGAGGTGGCGAGTTGGCATCAGCTGTCGTGAACAGCCCCTGCATGCTGTTCTCTGCAAGGATGCGGCGCAGCTCGTTGCAGTCGACAGCAAACATCATGACATCGCCCAGCAGATCCTGATCCACTGGGTGTGCGTAGGCACGGTCAGTCACAGCCTTGCCGATGATTGGACTGTCCGTCGCGAGCACAGCATCATGGTTGTGAAGGACCGCTCTGAAGAACCCATGCATGCTGAGCTGCACACAAGGCCCTGCGACGGTCGCAAAGCGCTGGCCGCGTTCGGCTGTCCCCACATTCCCGGAGAAGACGCGCCCGCTGCTCAGGCCGCAGTGCACCCCGCCCGTTATGGCCACCGCGACGAAGCGGAGGCTGCTTTCGAGGTGGTTGACGCAGGGCGACATGGTGTTCCACGATATCAGCGACCCGTTGCCCAGCACGCTGATGAGGCGCCCGTCGGTGCGCCCGAGGCAGGCCACCACGCGTGCCAGAAGCAGGTTGACGGAGGCGGTGACGGTAGGCGCTGTTGTCAGATCCAGCGATTGGACCGGCTGGTCGACGTACCCAACGGTAGCACTCCGGATCTCATCCAGATTCTCGTCGAACCGTGCGAGGTGGCGCTTGCGCCTCGCAGAATAGTTGGACTTGCTGCTGCTGAAGGACTCATTCATGAAAGAGTTCACCGCGTCGCTGTCATCGCAGGAAGCTCTCAGCGGGTTGCGCACATCCTCCTTCGACATGTCCCTAATGCAGGCGGCACGGCGTGTGAGCCGCTTGGGCACCAGCAGGGTGACGGCAACAGGCTCGTCAAACCCCTTCAGCCTGCGCTCCCCAACCTTGATGGCGGTTGCTTCCTGCAGCACCGCGGGGCTGATATCCGACAGCGACGACTCCTCCACGGCGACGGCACCACAGGTGCAGGCTGCCTCCAGGCGTGCTGCGCGGTTCGTCGTCGGGCCGAAGTAGTCACACCGGCGCACCACCTCATTCACCTCCACATTCACCTTCCCGAAGTAGGCCCCGATCCGGATGCGCAGCCCAGACCAGTCACCCGATTCATCGCGGGTGGCAAGCGGCGATTCGTATATGGCTTCAGGCCATGCGACGCGCGACAGCTGCTCTTGCAGCGCGAGGCCAAACAGCACGCCGTCATCCAACTTCTCGAAGGCGACCATGAAGGAGTCCCCTATAGTCTTCACCTCATACCCGTGGTTCTCAGAGATCACGGAACGAACTGCGCTGTTGTGGACATGCAAGGCGGTGCCCATGGCGTCTGGATGGGCCTCCCACAGGGCTGTCGACCCCATGATATCGGTGAACAGAATGGCCGCTCTGCCAGAGCTGACGCCAGGGGCATCGCCGCTGTCCTCATTGTGGAAGGCCTGCGACTGAGTGAAGATGGCCTGAGGGAGAAACGTCTTATACTCACGCATATTGCCAACCAGCATGTCCATCGCGGCACGCATCGTGTTGATCTCCCTCACAGGCGAGCTCGTGTTGTCATACGACTGTATCCCCTCGACATCCACATGGGATAGCCTTTGCAGCTCCTCGGCGAACTGCGCGAAGGGCTGCGTCAGCAGCCCATTGAAGGTGATGAACATGAGCGTCCCCATCAGCAGTATCACCGTCACCGCCAGCAGGGTTGCCACCGCCGCCCTCTCGAGGATGTCGTTAGTCCGTTCGTCCTGCGCCTCCATCACGAGGACCATCTTGCGGGTGCTCTCCATCGCCTCGCGCACTATGTCCTCCTTGGGGAGCATCACAACAACACCCCAGCCCTGGTGGACGTGCCGCTGGTTGGGGACAGACAGCGCCATCGTGATGTCCTGCGCATACAACTGCTTCGTCGAACCGCTCTGCATCAGGGCTGCCACATCGCCCTGAGAGAGCGTCACGTTGTGCACCCGCAGGTCGTCCAGCATGCCATGGAAACCATGCCCGATTGTGATGTTGTGCACCACGCGGCTGAGCGTCATCCGATCCGCCATCAGGCTCGAGGTCCGCTTCACCCCACCGAGGTAGACGGAGCAGAAGCCACTGGCGATTCCCTTGGGGAAGCTCACGGTTGCGGTGAGGAAGGCCCACTCGCCCACAGGCATGCCCCGTATCGCAGGCGTTCTGCAGACAAACGTGGGTATCGTCAGCAGGAGGGAGCCATCTTCATACAGGCGGAGGTTGGAGCTTGCGGACAGCGTATCCGTCACGAGGATCCCCTTCTGCCCCGCCACGTCCCGCCTCAGCCACATCGAGATGGAGTAGTCCGTGCCGCGGAACACCTCCTCACGCAGCACGGGTTCCCACCTCTCGCCCTCCACGCTGGGGCGCGGGTTGCGCTGCGACACGATGACATCCGCGACGCCTCCCCAGGGCATCGAGTGGTTGTAGTAGTCCAGGGTGCTGCGGTACGTCTCCCCCGGGACCCGCCTCCCCGCGACGCGCGGCGTCCTCTGCGTGAGGAAGGGGGACACGCGGACCGACCCCGTACCATCGAGGTAGAGCCCCCGCCCAGAGACGCCTTGTCTGTAGGCGAAGCAAGAGGTGTCCCCGCTGGAGCAGACAAGCCAAGAGTCCCACTGGTGCCAGCTGGTGTCCCGATGGTCGGTGTTGAAGGTGAAGCGCATCCATTCGGTGGAGTATCCTCGGTAGTAGTCCTTTGCAGGGAAGCTCCGTGATATGACCTCGCCGTTGGGGCTGACCGGGTCGAGCTTTCCGTATTCAGACAGCAGGAAGTTCCCGAAGGCATTCAGCTGCCACTGTATGGCGTCGAACAGGGTGAAGAGGCGGTACCCAACCTGCTCCATGTTGGCAAGCGACGTCCCGTAGCTGTCAACCCGCCGCCAGGCTTCGAACTTCTCCGTGTTAGAGCACACCACAACGCCGTCAACGGTGAACATCGCGTATGTCATGTTCTCGTTGAGAGGGTTTTTCATCACCTCGTTCGACATGGTCGAGCGCAGGCGCCATCCAAGCTCGCTGATTGAAAGCGACATTGTGGCAACGCCTTCGTAGTCGCCCTTGCCGTAGATCTCAATCGGGTAGAGCATGGTGAAGTAGGGCGAGTTGAGCCTATCCGTCACCGGCGACCCAGCAACGATAGGGGTCACCTGATAAGCTGAGATGTAGAAGCTCCCTTGCATCGAGTGCGAATCGTGGTACCACATGTGTTTGTCGTATGCAATGACGTTATCGAAGCCTTCAGGGAGGTCGTTCCACCAGAGTCGTTTGTGCGGGTTATAAACAGACACGTCGAAATTGGTGATGGTGGTGCCGCTTGCGCTGTTCGTGTTGATCCGTACGCGGTGGAGGGGGTGCATCAGCGGCTGATTTGTCTCCCGCAGCGTTGCCGGGCTCCCGTTGAAAGCGGGGGCATTCGGGTCGTTGGTGACACCGAACTCATCCCAATAGAACCCGTTCCAGAGAAACACCTGACCCATGGTCCCCGTTGTAAACCTCAACTGTTCTTTATGACTGCGCCCGGTATTCAGATGTGATATCCGCTTCTCCCAATTCTCTAAAGTCGGTTCGTCGGATGCAAACGCCGCGTGGTTCCGGAGAATCCAAGACTCCGACCGCACCGCCGTCAGAATCCCCTCCACATTCGTAAACATGCTGAACGCGTTGTTCTTCAGAACAATCCGCGTCATCTCATCGAGAGACTTCAGCTCCCGCACGTTCATCACCCGAAATGCCTCCGCCTTGTTGCTCCTCTGCTCCTCCTCCGCAAGCTTCCCTGCGTTGTCCTTCAGCACATAGGTCACACAGGTCAGCAGCAGCGCCAGCGAAAGAGATAGGCATGTCGACCCCAAACCCAGGGGAACCCCACGCCCGTCCGGCATCGGCCCCGACCTCACCCGGATGTGCACCACCTTGGCGACAATCCCTACCGCAAACACGGGGATCAGCACCATGCCTGCGATTGCCAGAGGCTCGTCTGACACATCGCCGCTCCTCACCACAGCAGAGAGAACCACCTCATGCTTGATGGGTGGCGCGGGTGTCGGTTCCCAGGTGGTCACCGGGGGTGTTTCGAAGAGGACATCCGCTTCGAACAACCCGTCTGCCAGACGAACTCCAGAGCGGAAATAATCTGGCAGGACTTCCGCGCGCCGCTCATTCATGGTTCCGATGGGGAGGCGAATGCCGGCACCGATGCCGTGCAGCCGCCTGTGGTCGACAGATATCCAGGCTTTAACACCCGCCGCCATCATATGGAATGCGTAGTCAGGCCTGGCACACCACATAGAGCTTGCGGGAGCGGCAAATGCAACGATCCTCCCGGACACAGGCAGGCCTGCCCAGTTCGACGCGTTGCAGAGGTGGTCCTGATGGGGCAGGGCCTCCACATCGATGAACAGCACCTTCTCCTGCAGCGGGAGCTCGAGCATCTCCGCCATGCTGTTGTACGCCCGCTGCGGGAGCAGCTCCGGCTCCCATAGGCAGGCCATCTCCTCCCCGCTCTGCGGGTCCTTCATCACGAGAGGGCACACTGAGCACAGGCGTTTGCTCTTGTCAGGATGCGTCTCACAGAGATCGGGCCCCAGAAACCACCAGGGGCAGGTCCCGCCTCCAAACAACGACAGATCCGCCGCATCGAGGTTGGATCGTGGCTTGTCCTCCCCACAGTGGTAGACAATCTTGCCCTTCACCTTACCGGGGGCAGCGCGCACCAGGTCTAAGACGGGGAGGTCGGGAGGCGATGTCTTTGCCTGCATCGTGATCATATTCTCGATCCCCTGTGAGCTGACAGGGAAGCGGAACGGGGCGTTCTCCAGCAAAACCCAGTGGTAGGTAAACATGAATATGGTGAGCGTGTTCCCCAAGGAGTGTGGGGCGGTGAACCCGCCGCTCAGCCCACGCCCACACCCATACGTCTCCATATAGTTGTAGAGCACGATGGTGTCGGTGAGGTTCCTCCCGCTGAAGCTCTCTGCGGTACACCCGCCCCCAACCGGAGGTGCCACGATGGGCAGCTCCATCCCGTTGTAGCGGTGTGCGATATCGAGGTTGGACTCCTCGATGAAGGGGCGTTTTTCCAGCCCCCCGATGCAGTGCTGCCGCCCGATGTACTCCTCAGGGACACCCGAGGTGAGCTCTATTGTGTAGGCGCACGGGCCGCACATCTCGCTCCGCTTCCTCCAGTTGTCGATGTCGCAGAAGACATCCTGGTTCGCAGGGATCTGCGATATCAGGTTGTACTCCCCATCCCACCTCCGCTGGTATAAATCGGAAAACCTCGGATCCACAGTATACATGCATTGGTAGAGGTCGGCATGGCATTCAGGGATACCACCGCAGGCAAGGTCAGGGAAGCAGCCCGCCAGCAGAAGCAGCAGCAGCAGCAGGGCGGTGTGGGTTGCAGGGGACACACCGATACGCCGGCGGGAGGAGGCACGGTTGTGCAGCTGTGGAGAGGCCTTGGTGTGCCATCCGGTGGATGCAGTGGTTGAGACGCGGTATAGTTTCGCCGTTGTGCCGGCGGGGTGCCGAGGATGCACCATTC
Organism: Rhynchopus euleeides; assembly: GCA_963210315.1. Taxonomy (NCBI): domain Eukaryota; phylum Euglenozoa; class Diplonemea; order Diplonemida; family Diplonemidae; genus Rhynchopus; species Rhynchopus euleeides. The sequence continues at coordinate 601,024 of OY723277.1, forward strand.
CTGGGAGGGGTGGGTGGTGGTGGTGGTGGTGGATGGGGTGATGAGGTGTAGTTGGGTTGCGAGAGGGGGGAGGGGAGAGTCAGGACCTTTGCCTCTCCCAAACACACTCTACACTCTTGCAGTGTCCGGTGGTGAGCGAGAGGGGTGTGGGGGGGGGGGGGAAGGGGGAGGAGGGAGGGGAAGTGCTTATCCCGGCGTGAGGCTTAGATCTGGGTGTGTGTGCAGGCCAACTTTTTCCTGCAATATCAGGGGGGGGGGGGATTCTTCTTTGCTGCTGTTGTCTTGGAGAAAGACGGCAGCCGCTGGGAAGGGAAGGGGGGCGGGTTGCGGGGCGATACAACACGCCAACGCGCAACACGCCACACTGCATTCTGTTTAGCACAGGCCACGCTGGGGAGGGCGACAACTCCGCCGTGCCACACCACCACCACCACCACGGAGGAGCCGACCCACCGATAGGTGGCACGCGCTTCCCCCCTGTTGGGATGGGTGTCGGAGACCCCTTATTTCTCTCTCCCTCCCACGACTGCCACAACACGCCAAGCTGAGTTGTCACAGTGCAGGGGTGTGGGGGGAACGCACCGAGAGCGACCTCTCTGATGATCCCACTCCGCTGTGCAACACACACCCACCCACCCCCGCTCCCCCAGCACCCCGGCACCCCAGCCTGCCGTGTCTAGGGGCAGAGGGTGTTGAGCAGCTGGTGTACGATAGCGTTCTGCACGTAGTGCAGGTGGTGGTTGTGATCCACTGACAAGTGCACCATGGGCAGGGAGGGGGAGAATGAGTCGAGCACCCCAACACCGGCAGCCACCATCGCATCCCGCGCCGCCCTGTTGAACACCTCGATGCGGGGGTTCGTGCGGTACTCCCCCTTGAGCTTTGCAAACCGGCGCTGGTTCGGTGGGTATGCCGGCATCGTCGACCACACCCGGCGCGTTCCCCCCACACCACCCCTCGCAAACTGCCGCGCCAGCCGCCCCACCTCAGCCTTGTATTTCCGGAGGGACCACCTCCCTACGTCCTCCTCCACTACACCCTTTGGCGACTTGCCCCCACCCCCCAAAGCCCAGGACCCAAACCCCGCCACCACAACGTCGAATGAGTCTGCGAGGTGCTGCAGGGAGTGCTTCGTGAGGTAGATGTCGTTCTTCAGGACGAGCGTAGTGTTCAGCCCCACCCCGCTCAAATCTATCCCGTTCATCATCTTCACCTGCGGGTCCATCGGGGTGGCGGACCCGCCTCGGAGAAGGTTCACGAGGTAGACAAACGTGACCCGGTTGTGCGAGTCCCCTGTGAAGGCAACCCGCTTGTTCTGAAAGCACCTCTGAAGATCCCCTTCCTCAGCAAACCCGCGCAGGGCACACCCATGGGGAGACCAGGCATACAACCTCCTGGGGTCGAACCTCTCGAAGTGGGTATGCGCGACCTCAGGAGGCTCCTCAGGGACCCGCCCCACTCCCACCCAACGCCCAGGCGTGATGTCCGCAGCGCAGGGGGGAAGGCGGGGTTCTGCTACTGCAGCTTCGCCCCCCCGTGACACCCTTCTCGAGGAAGCAGACTCCTCTGTGGGGCAGTGCAGCGTGTCCATCGCTGCGAGTGTGAACTGATCCCAGATGTACTCCTTGGAAGCCCTGAACTTCCCGGAGCGGAGCGATCTCCCCTCCACCGCGCTGTTGAACCTGTGGAGGTTCTTCGCCGGGTCGTGGTGCTGCGCCCCCTCTATGGCACGCCCCTTCCCCCGCTTCGACTCCCGAACCTTCAGCAGCTGGTGCCGCGCCATGGGAGGGGTCTCCGTCGACACCTCATTGAAGGCGTCATACCCTGCGTAGAGCACTTCAGCCTCAATAGCATAGGCTCCCCCAAGCCTGGAGAGGTCAAATGGAGCCAGATAACGGCAACCTCCGTGGTGCACCGCATCCAGGAGATGCACGTCGAGCTGCCCGATGAGACGGATTTTCAGTGTGAGGGGTCCGGCGGTGTGTATGGCGGAGGCGAAGCCGGCGTCCCGTGTGACCCGCCCCGCAGCGACAAGCTGTGCAGGTGAGCCGGCTGCGCTGCACCGCTTCGCGGTGATTTCAAACCAGCCCCGGCATCCGGCGTGACGGACACCCCCAGACGCTCCTCCCCACCCTGCAGGGGCCCAGCCCTGTGAAGACGTGGTGGTGGTGGCGGTGGCGGTTTCCTCCATAAGGCATAACCTCGTGCGATAGCCGTTCCCCACCCCTTCGGGATCCAGCTCGATGCAGGGGAGTGTGGTGTTGGTGTTGGCGGTGGAGGAGGTGGCGGAGGCGCCGGCATTGCCCCACCCTGCACGCATCTCATGCTGCCTGAAAGGGAGGTTGGGATGGGCGAGGTCTGCCGGGGTATCGGCAGAGGAAGATAGCTGGTGGTGGGGGCCGCCATGCTGCGCAACAATCTTCTGTGAACCCTGCGAGCTCTGCGAATCACCGGAGGGGGCAGGGAGGTGGCGCGCCTGCTGCGGTGCGTCGGTGAGGAGTGTCGCGCCGCGGGAGTGGGGGTATCGGTGTTGCTGCGGGTCGTGCGTGGGGGTGCCCACCGCAGCGTGGCTCCATATGACGTGCTGCGCGAAGGCCACCGCAGCGGCGGCGGCAACCACTGTCTGCAGGCGCGCCATGTGGCGCGGGGAGGGGGTTGTGTGTGGGGGCGGGCGTGCTCGCCTCCCTCACCCACCCCGGTTACTGCCGCGTGGGGTGGGGCATCCCTGTGGCGGTGATGAGGTGATGAGGGGGTGTGGGGGAGTGGGGGGTACCCACCCCTGCTTTGGCTAACCCCCAATTAAGGCGGGGTCTGACGGGCGGGTGCCAACCGCCGTATCAACCAGAAGGAACTTCAGAGAATGGAACATACGTTCCTCACCCTTGTCACCAATTGGCGCAAAAAGGTGCAAAGAATGGCTGGAGGACGCAGAGCAGCGTAGAAAGAGGAGGCGGAAGCCTGCCAAGCGGCAAAACAGAGGATGGCTCCTCCTCCTGCTCTGCTGTCGATGACGACGCCGACGCCCCGTCGCCACGCGAAGCAGGAGTCTACGCGGGCTCCCCAAGGGTGGGGAACCCCCCCCCGCCGCCAGCTGTGGACGCGGCATCGAAACACATCGCCTCTTTGGGACGACGGACCCAACTGGATTCCCTCGCTACATCCGCACAGACTAGCCCCTACGGCGGAAAGTCCCCAAAGGGCCGAGGGAGGGGAAAGGATGCAACGCGGGCAAAAGGGGTGGAGATATAAAGGGGACGGGACACCGCACCCCCACCCCCACTTACACACCCCCCCCACCACCAACACTTGCTCCACCACACATCCACCCGACAACGCCTTCTTTTGTGTGCCGGAGATGTGGAGCGAAACCCCGGGCCCCCAACCACGCTGCGTGTCCTCTCCTGGAATGCCAACGGCTTGGAGGGGGCGCGCAGGGCAGAGTTCGAACACCACGTATCTAAAAATCACTACGACGTACTCCTTATACAAGAGCTAAAAAGGGCCCAGACCGCCACCCTCAAGATAGAGGGCTACGCAACGCACCTGCGGCCTACCACTGTTTCAAAGGCTTCCTAAACAACGTCGCCCTAAAGCATATCCCCCAGCAGCGCCGCCGCCCAAATCGGAAACGGTGGTTCAACGCTCGGGTGAAACGGGCCATCGCTGCACGAAACGAGGAGACCCGACGACAACAAGCTGAGCCTCCGACTGCGAAAGACGCTCAGGAAGACGCTCTACGCCTGCAGAGACTACGTCAGGAGGCGACCGCAGAGGTGGCGGCGGCCAAAAGGCAGTGGGAGAAACGCTGCGAGGCAGCAGGCGTCAACCCCTCGGCTGCGTACACCCTGATCCGCGAGCTGGATGGCCGCAGTATCAAAGATGCCAACTTCCCACTGGTGAGAGACGGGAAGCCGGTAACCGCCCCAATGGAGAAAGCAGATATGCTGGCTGCGCACTTCGCCGGGGTGAGTGGAGGAGGTACCAAGCTCGACCCCAACGCCACACAATCTCTCCGCACAGCGCCGCCTGCCAGCGATAACCAGGCAGAGCTACACCCCAGCGAGCAGCCTTTCACAATGGAGGAACTCAGGGTTGCGCTCGCGGCGCTGGGAAAGAGGAAGGCACCCGGACCCGATGAAATTCCAAACGAATTCCTCCTCAACCTCGGGCCACGGGCACGGGCAGCCTTCCTCGGCATTCTAAACCTCTCGTGGTGCACGGGAGTCCTGCCCGACGCCTGGACGCGGGCTCCCTGGTGCCGATACACAAGCCCAAACGTCCGGCCACAAAACCAGAGTCATACCGCCCCATCGCGCTGACCAGCACCAGCTGCAAGGTGCTGGAAAGGATAATAAAGGCGCGTCTGGTCCAGCTCATGGAGGACGACACGCTGCCCTGCGCTCAGCACCACCCAGTGCAGGCAGGTTTCAGAAAGCTGCGCTCCACAGAAGACCAACTAGCGCATATCGTACAGCTCGTGCAGGAACCTCCGGATGAAACGGAGCAGACGGGGCCCTACTCCATCAGAATTATCCTGAAGCCCCAGCGGAAACCACGGGTATCGGTGGTCCTCTTCGTAGACATGCAGCAGGCTTTCGATCGAGTAAAACGGGATACCGTACTGCGCAGGATAGAGGAAATGGGCTTCCCGCGTCGATACCGCACCTGGCTCACAGCCTTCCTGACAAATCGACGGGCCCGGGTATCTGTGGAGGGTGCGACCAGCGGGCTGTACGAGATGAAGGAGGGGGTACCGCAGGGCACGGTCCTATCCCCTCTTCTCTTCAACATCGTGATGGGCGAAATGGCGGAGCTGCTGGCGGGCCTCGGGCACGACGTCCGACCGGCGATATATGCTGACGACATCGCGATTGTAGTGTCTGGGAGCAACATCGAACAGGTGGCAGCGAAGGCGCAGCAGGCGCTGGAACTGCTCTGCGCAGAAGGACCGACACGTGGCCTGGAGATCTCGAGAGAAAAGACGGAGCACACGGTGTTCGGGAAACGGGGGGCCCTACGGGAGGTTGCGGAAGGCCCCCTGCTCGCCTACCCAGACGGCACACCTGTGAAACGCACCACGACACCACGCTACTTAGGAGTCACGCTGGACCCTACGTGCAGCATGCAGTACCATCATGAGCGGGATATAGACAAGCTGCTACAACGCCTGAATGTGGTGAAGATGCTCGCAGGCTCATCGTGGGGGTGTAATGCGCACACACTGCGCACAGCCTACCTCACGTATGCATTACCGGCGGTGAGCTATGGGCTCGGGGTGTACGGCCCCCTTCTCAGCAATACCATGCGAGCGGAGCTCGCATGGTATTGCTCGGCCTCACAAGACTTGGAGACACTGAGATACGCAAACTGCGGACCCGGCGGCATCGCCTGGTATACGACTTCGACACGTCTGACGGGGTCCCTGCATGCACGCTCTGCGGACAAATCAGCACGGTGCAACACGTTTTTGCCACTTGCCCGCACACGACACGACTACGAAGCCGACTAGGTGTAGCGGGATCACCGCATAACATCCTGCTGGGGCAGCCGGGCGCGGCACTGCGATACCTGGTGGCGGCAGGCCTACTGCCGGGCAATGAGAGGAATACGTGAGAGTTACACGGGGTTGCCGCCCAGCACAAACGGCTTTACACGTCTAATATTCCTCCCTCGTGCGTAGCTGTGATCCATGGCTGCTTACCAGCATCCATGCTTCACAGGAAACTCAGCACACAGTGTCGTGAAACAAGGGCCTGCCTAATGGCAACAGCCAAGACCCCTCCACAAACAAAACCTCCACCCTCTTTTCTCACTGTCCCCCTCCCCTAATGCCCCCATTTCTTCTTTTCCTTTCAAGGGGAGACGTCCTCGCAGTGGCTGTTTGGCCTGACGCGATTCCCCGCCCGAGGGCCAGAGCAACACGGCACTCAAGGCAACCAGGGAGCGAGAGGCGTCACAAGGCTAAATGCCTCCCACTGTGGCCCGGCGACCGCCTCACCCGCTGCCGCCAAGCGGGGAAGTGGCCCAGTGGGTAACATGCAAAAAAAATACGACAAAAGATCGGGGCAGGCGGGGGTGGGGGTGGGGTGGGGCCCTGCTGCACCGGGGGGTGTTGGTTACTGAGTACTGCTTCCCTTGAGCGCGGAGGGACATCACGGTGGGACAGGGTCACGTCTGGGCAAGCCCCTCCCTGGCATGCACACACATGGGCCGTAAGGCTCATTACACATGTGGGGGGGGGGGGGGGCTGGCGGGTGTGAAAGGCGAACGCCACAAACGGAAGTAGTGGGCTGCACCTCTGCCAAATCAAATCAGGGGGGCACGCAAAAAAAAATCGTACTCCTTTCGCCTTATTATAGACACCCTGTCCAGCAACTGTGGGAGAACAGTTCCGGACTGCTTTTGTTGAGCGCACACTTGCTGTCTCAAGGCTGTGTTGAGGCCCTCGATGTGAAGGTGCAAATCCCAAAGCGTCAGTCGACTGACGTACGTTTTCCCTTCGTTACTTCGCGACTTCGCTACGCTTCGTCGCTCGTAGCTAGTAAAAGAGAACTTTCGGAGTTGCCGCGCACACCGCGAACGGCAATGAGTCTGTGATAGACCGTGTAGTGTAACAAAAGGGGGCTGATGGGGCAGGGAAGGGGTGTCAGCACTTCCACGTCGACCCTGATTTGTTGGCGGTACAGCACAGCAGACACGTGTCTGTGTGGAGGCTCCGTGATGTGGAAGCGAAGGGGGGCAAACAAAAGAAGCATGCAGCACTTTCTTCCCCTGATCGAAGTGCTGAAGAAGACAAGAAAATAAACTGTGGGTTCAGGACAGGGGAAAAGATAGGGCTCCGGGCTGCGCGCCGAAAACCGGGGGTAATCGGGGGTAAAATTTCGGCCATTTCCCCAAATGGAAGGGCTTTCCCTGCCCACAACACCCCACCCCACGCCACTCAACTGAGATGGGCAGGGTGGCTCCTCTGCGGGGACTTCGCCGCCGCTGCCAGGAGGAGCGCGCTCCTTCTTGTCGTCAACGCGAATGAGCCAGTCAGTGAGGCAGGCGTTCTTGAGAGCGTGGTGGTGTTGAAAGCACTACAGGTTGCCCTTGCAGACTTGGTTCTGGACAGGCACATGCCACAGGGGGGTCTGGGGGGCGGGGCCCCCCAGCCGCCGGAGGCCACGGTAGTGAACAGCTGATTCTGCTCCATAGTCGCACGCCGCATGTAGTCAACGTGTACCTTGCTCAACAGGTTCATCGGGCTAACGCCTGGGGCAGAGCACTGTGCTCTTGGCCCCGGCCTCCTCTGGCCAAAAAGTGCCCTGGAATAGTACCCGGACAGAATTTCAGAAAAATCCCGGTGAAAAAAAAAAGGAGGCACCCCCGGTTTTTCGGGGCAAAATCTCAAAAACCGGGGCTAAGCCCCGTTTTTCATAACAGTATCTTAAACACTGGTTCAGGACGTGTTCGATCAGCCAGTTCACCATGTGGCAGCACACACAACGGTAGCCTGTGAGAGACGAGCACACAGGCCACTAGGAATGGGGCACGGGGGAAGCGGGGGGCTGTGGTGAAAACGCACCGGGTCCTGATTACTTCGTGACCCCGTGCGGGTCTTCCTTATTTTACTGCCGCGAATTGTGATTATTGGCAGCAGCAACAGCAAGAACAAAAATACTACAAGATACTCTTTGGCCTCTGTACTGAGTGTTGCATTGGACGCTTCCACCAGCCTGCAGGACATCAAGGCGCGGGTCCGATGCATGCAAGAGAACAGATGGGTGGACCTACCCCCGGCACGTTCCGTAGTAGCGTGGTCTGATGCGTCGTCTGCGTCGTGGGCGGCAGTTCTGGAGGGTACCGAGCTGCAGGTGGCCCAGGGCGATTTCGACAACGAAATGCGGCAATGGCACATATACGTCAAGGAACTGTACGCTGCCCGTCAGGCAGTGGCCCTTACGGCTCGTTCCGTGGGAGCTTCGAGGGTGCTCTTGAAGGTGGACAACCTGCCGGCGGTGCACAGCATTCAGAGGGGCCATTCTTCCGACTATATGTCGAACGGCATCATCGGGGATATGTTCATGCTCGCGGAGCGGGCAAATCTCCACATCGTGTGCTCCTGGGTGTCGACGACAGAGCAGAAGGCGGATAAATACACCAGGGGTGTGCTCGTAGAAGACAACATCACCCTGCCACGATGAGGAAGGTCGTTCGCGCGGCGTCCCTAAGGCCTTGGGTCCTAAGGGTCCTGGGTGGAAGCGTCCAATGCAACACTCAGTACAGAGGCCAAAGAGTATCTTGTAGTATTTTGCACATAACACACTTGTGTGGTACGGGAAATGCTACAGAGACGCGACGGACTCGGGACTGCTTACTGGCCTCTGACTCATGATCACTTCTGTTTCGTGCTCCACCTGCTCCACCTCACCTCTGCACTTCAGGCAAAACACATCACTGGGTTTTTCCAGACAATCATCAGGAGGATTTGACGGACGACAAGGTAAGGCCACGCTAAACCTGGTTGTCAAATCTGAAGAAAAAAAATGGGGGGTGGGGGGGGGGGGGGGGATGCAAAGTGCAAGAGGTGGAGCCCGTTTTTAGGTGGAAGCGTCCAATGCACACCCCCTCTGAACTCTCAAGAAATACCAACTCCACGCCTATGTCACACCACACCGGAATACTCACCACCAGAGCACATGGTTACTGCTATGATTATCCACTCGCTGCACAGCGAAACAGGGGAGGGGGAGGAGTCATGGCCAGAACAATTAAGGCACACAGCCGAACTCCGTGAGAGAGTGAGGGCCGGCTGGGATTAGCCACAAGACCAACCCGCAGCCTCACGTGAATCGTTGGGGCAGGGCAGAACACTGCGACAAAAAATCGCCCCAACATAGCTCACATCGTGGCCGACGGACCGGCATCCCCAGGAGCCTGGTGGTGAAGGATGATCGACTTCCCGATAGGGAAGAAGGCAGGGTCCTTCTCGTCGACCATGTCACGCACGTACTTCTCCTGCCCGGTGAGCGCGTCTTTGTCCTTCTCGAAGATGTAATGGAGGAAGAGAAGGTATGTCCACATGTTGTGCTCATTCTTATAGTGGTGTTCAAAACCACCCTGCGCGCTCGCCTCCCTGTCGAAGACAGAGCGGTCCATCCCGCAGATGAAGCATTTAGACTGCTGGTCGTCTTCAATGAACTCCCTGCGAACACGGAGCTCTGCGAAGGTGTCGATGATGATGCCGAAGACAATGTTGAGGAAGAGGACAACGAGCAGCAGGAAGTACAGCATGTCGAAGATAATGCGCTGCCAGGCGGCTGAGTCCTGCATGTCGGGGCGCGGGATAATGTCGGAAATACCACCGCCCTGACGCAGGCCGTATGTCAGCAGCAGCAGCCAGCAGCGGAACAGCGTGTCGCAGTTGAAGCCCGTGTCGACACCCCCATCGCCTTCCTCATCGAAATACTGCGAGAATCCGAAGAAGGCCCATGAAGCAAAGACAAACACCACAATCATCATCAGGCCCATTGTCAGAAGCAGCGACTTCCCGTTGGTTGTCACAGCCAGGACGACGTTCATCAGCTTGGGTGAGAATTCGACAATCTGCAGCGGCTGCGCGCAGTACCACACAGGGGAGATGTAGTACCCCATAAAGGTCGACACCAGGTAGACCCCGCGCTGCCAGAAGGGCCAGAAGTGGGACATCATGTAGAGCGTGTGCACCAGGTAGTGTGTCGGGAGAAGCTTGTCCTTCCCGAGCTTCGTCCGGTCCACCGGGGTGACGGACAGGTTCCGCTTGCATTCGCGCATCGCTTCATCCTCCTGCACCTGCTCCCACTCGCGCCACTTGAAGTCGAGGTAGATCCGGGTGGGGCCCATCCCGAAGTGGACCATCTGGAGGCACTGCAGGACGATGATTGTCCTCCCCATGGAGGTCAGCACCTCGTCGTCATTCCGGTCCCCACCCACCCCTGCGTCGTATACGTGTGTGACGTTCCCTATGGTGAAGGACTCCGGGTCGTGGTTGACGACAGCCAGCAGGTAGATGTTGATGGCAAACGAGAGGAAGAGCGACATCCACTCCAGCGGAACGCTGAATTTGTGGATCACCGCAAGGCCTCGTGTGTTGCGCATCTCTTCGTAGTAACCGATCTCGTGGATGAGGCCGATGCATTTGTCGAAGAAGTCTGTCACACGCGCCCCGTCTCCGCTGTCACGGTGGACGGTGTTCGTCACGACCTCCTTTGACTTCTCAGGGAGGTTTGCGCGTGACTTCTCCAGCACCCTGAAGTACACCCTCTCCACCGAGTCACCCCTCGCGATCTCGATGGCCGCAACCGTCTGGTTGAAGTATTGGTAGCACTGCACCTCCTCACGCCGCAGCACCTGCTTGAGGGAGCGCCCGTCCTTGTCGTGCCAGACCACCACCTCTTTGTACCCCAGCTCCCGCTCGCGGAGGAGCTGCGCATCCAGCATGACCTTGAGGAAGATGAAGATGCCGCACCCCAGGTTCAGCTGGTCGTCCAGCTCCGACCCAGACCCCTCCGGCTTGAGGAGGTCTGTGACGAGGCCCTTGCCTGCACCGAAGGCTGACTCCAGGAGGTTGACGTCCTTCCCCAGCCCGGACACCGTGTAGGAGAGGTACATGTTGGCAGCCAGGACGTCGAGCGAGACGTTGGACAGCAGCAGCTTCGCGGTGGTGGAGGGGACACCCCCCTCGACAAGACCAATGAGGAGGTCCACGGCGCTCTGGCGGATGTCCCAGAGGTCTGCTGCGACGGCGCTGTCCCCGCAGGCAATCATGTCGGCTTTGAAGACCTGCGGCCCCGTACCGTCATTCAAAATCTTGCATATTGTCTCCCCGATGTTCTGCGAGATAAGCAGGTGCTGGTTCCCAGAGCAGGGCCCCTGCACAAACTCCACAAGGCAGTTCAAGGTGCCGCTCATAACCTCAGATGTGACCCTGTTGAGGTATTTAAACTGCTGGAGGAACGACGCGACAGCCCCCACGATGTCGATCGACGTGTGGTTGTCGACCTGCTCCCTCAGATAGTTCTGCATCACCAGGTGGTGCCCCTCCGTCAGCAGCTGCAGGAACTTGATGACAGTCGTCATATGTGCGATAAAAAACCTCTCCTTCATGTCATCCACGATGTCATTCGGGATCGCCTCCAGCTTCGGGTTCAGCGGAGAGTAATGCGCATCATCATCATCGTCATACGCACGCGCCACAGGCGCAGACGCATTAGACCTCTTCGTCACCTCCTTCTTCAGGGTGCGGGTCAAATCCTTCAACGACTCGCTGAAGAGGCGGAGCTGCCCCCTGATATGCACGAAGAAATCCTCGTCATTCCGCATCATGAAATACCTTGCAATGCTATCCTGCACCTCAGCATTTCCCCCGCACAGAAGCGCACTCCCTGTCTTCAGAGCGGTGAGCGTCGTGTTGCTCAGCCCCATCGCATGCACCCCCGGCGCCTCCACAAGCGTCACGAGCTTCTCCGACATCCCGAAGGAGTTCAGCGTGTTCTGCTTGGCAATCAGCTCCATCTGGGGGCTGAGCACTGTCCGGTCCCCGTCGCCGAACTGCTCCTCCTCCTCCACCACGGGGAGGTAGTGGCAGGGCTCCGGCAGCAGGATGTTCGCATCGTCACCCCCCTCCTGATCCAGCAGGGCCAGCATCGGGAGGTCCTCGCACAGCCGTGCGAGGAGGGTCAGCGAGTCGATCTGCAGGCCTGGGCTGTCCTTTGCGAAGATCAGCCCCTCCGATTCGCGCCCGATGAGGGTGCGGCAGATGAAGGACTTGCCGAGGTCGCCCTTCCGCATGAGCAGGATGCTGAGGGAGCGGAACTTCTTCCCCTCGTCGAGGCAGGGCAGCGAAATGCTCAGGCGCTTCACACACTGCTTCCAGTGCCGGATCCACCCCTGCGGGCCGGGGTCCAACTCATCCTCCTCCTCCTTCGCGCCCTGCGATTTGATCTCCGCCGCGATCTCCGCGCAGCCCGAAGGGGGGAAGATTCTGCCGAGGAACTCCTCATAGCCCTCAGCCAGCTGGAGGAAATCTGACAGCTTGCGGCGGAGCTTCTTCGGGAGCAGGCGGCTGTGCTGCTTGGCGGCAGCGGCGTGCAGGCTGTCCGGGTATGCCTCTGCATGTGCCACGAGGTTGACATAGCTCACGGGGACCACCTCCTGCATGTCGTCCGCCCCGCCGCCGAGCGCTGCGCTGTGGAGCTCGCTCTTCTGCACGTCGACAATCCTCAGGAAGGCACGGACCAGGTCGCTCAGGGCGTCGATGACCTGCCCGTAGAGGTCCAGGTCCTTCTGGAGCTCCTCCTTTTTGAAGAAGGCTTCCATGAAGTGCTTCACGACGGGCAGCACCCCGAGGAACACAAAGTCTGTGTGGACTGCGGAGGATTTCAGCCCGACCCCGGAGATGGCGTCGCGCTTCACATCCGCGATTGCTTCGAATTTGACGCCTTTGCTGGAGCTGGGTTCGATGACGTCGGCGTTATCAGCATACTTCGTGTCAGGGGCGGAGCCGGCAGAGGAAAGGGCGGGGGGCCACGACAGCACGTCCTGCAGGCAGAGCTGCAGCACGGAGACTATCCCGTATTTATTGTCGTACAGCTTCTGGGAGCACACAGAGGGGATCTGCCCCGCGTCGTCCACCACCACCTCGCGGAAGAAGTGCATATAACCCGCGCGGTACCAGAAAGGCAGCTCCTTCCGGGCGCATGTCCCCATGATGTGCTCCACAGGGTCTGCATAGCGGTCCGTCCAGATGTCCTGCCTGATGTCGCCCTTCAGGCTGATCTCCTTCCCCTGCGCTACGGCGCGCAGCAGGTTGAGCAGGGTGAAGTGCATCGCGACCTGCCCCGTCGCGGTGAGATACTCCTGCTGCTTCAGCAGCTCCTCTACCATCTTCATCTTCTTCCGCGACGTGGTCCAGGCGGTCCGATCGCTCGACCCCAAGAAGTTGATCTCTCCAGCCCACAGGTCTGAGATGTTGGTGTAAACCGCCTGCTGCTTCCTGAAGATATTCCGATTCCTCGGGCGCATCAACTTCAGGAGGAACTGCACATAAGGTATCCTGATGGGAACGGTCAGCATCGCACGGATCACCGAATCCGGAGCGGTGATGCAATGCTTCGGGTTTGTCTCATAGAGCTGCACCAAAAGCTCAAACGCGCCACACTCATAGGGCAGGCAGTTCACGATAGTCTGGATATACCCCTCGATCAACAGCTCCTTGTTGTCGTCATGGTCCGCCGTCATGGCTGTGAGGAAGCTGAAGATCATCTCCACAAGCCCCTCCATGTGGGTCGGAAGGGGACCCGACTCCGCCAGCTCACACCACGGCATCTGCAGGAGAAGCGAATGCGCCTCGAGCTGCGACAGGATGGACTGGTGCTCAGGGGCAGGCATGCCCTGTGACTGGCTTGAACCCTTCAGGAAACACATATCCCTTGCGCGGGTCACGATCTTCAGCATCGCGTTTATCCTCTCTGTGTCGTAGCAGTCGTTCACCAGGTCTGACAGCTGCTCCACGAGGTAGTTCGCTTCGCGGTAGAAATCAACAGACGACTCGGAGCAGAGGATCTGTGCCGACCGGCAGACGGACAGGATGTGGTCACCCCTGTTAGTCAGCCTATAGAGGAGCCGTGTCGCCGACTCCCGCAGCGGCGTGTAGTTGTACTGCCCCACGTCGAGCAGGACCTCCAGCAGACGATTCGCCTCGACGAAACGCTTCTCCCCTTCCCCCAGCAGCATGTCGCCCAGTATGCCCCCGACGTCGGCCATCAGGTTCAGACCGCCCTTCAGGCCCCCTGCGACCATGCCGATGCCTTGGAAGATAAGGTTGTCGTCTTCTGAAGGTTCGATGTAATTGCTCTCCGCAATTTCGTCGATTTTGTCATCCGGGCTGAACGTCTGGATCTGGGAGAGGAAGGGGAATTTGATGGGGACGTCGTCGGGCGAGACGCCCCGCTTCTGCGACGTGATGTGGGTCTTCACGGCGAGCAGCACCGCGTCGACATCGCGGGATGCGGCGAAGTCGAGCAGAACGGACAGGTTGTCCACAACACGCTCCCTCAGGTGCAGGAGAATCATCGACTCCTCCGTAAACTCACCCCTGTGCTCCACATAGCTCTCGTCAGCCTGGAAAACAGAGTCGCTCCCCAAGGGGAGGTACTGGTCGGTTGTCCCATCAAGGATGCTCGCAAGGAGAGACGCCACCTCAGGAATCTCCTCCTGCATGACGAAGCCCGATCGGAGAAAGAGTGAGAGCATCCGCATGTACCCGATGGTCTTCTCGATGGAGGTGGGGTACCTCAGGCTGTGCGTGTCATTCTTCCTCAGGTATTCGAGGCAGTGCTCCTTCATGGAGACGACGGAGTTGAGGCAGTCGAGCTTGAGGGTGACCTCGTCAAACCGATCCCACACCTTCACGACCCGTTGGGTCTGGTGGTGGATGTTGATGTAGTCGTCTAGCAGCGCGGTGCATGCGAGCTGGACGAACACACACTGCATGCCGTCCGGAATCACATCGTCATATTTCCCGAAGATTGTCTCGAAGATGCACTTCTCCGGGACAAACTGTTGAACCAGCTCCGCACGCTCCTTCGCGCCCTGCCCCTTCCCGAGGCAGAATCGAGAGAAGAGTATGATCTGCAGCCGGAAGTATTCATAAATGTCATCCATCCGCATGATGACCGTCGACGTCGACACCGACATTCTCGAGGAGATCACCTTGCGCCCACCAATCACCTTGTTTTTAACCTCCTCGGAGACGTCGCAGAACTGCTCGATCCCGACCCACTGGGGCTCCGGTTCGTCATCTTCGCAGAGGCCCTCCATGGAGCCGAACGGGGTGCGCACCTTCAGCTCCCCGTCCTGCAGGCCCATGCGGAGGAGCGGGGGGTCGGGGATCTGCAGCAGGCGTTCGCACGCCCGGGCCTGCAGCCGCTCCACAACCTCCGTCTCGCTGCTGATGAGGAAGGGCAGCAGGCGGATGAACTCACACCGCCACTGGTTCTCCACGATCTGGTTGCACACCAGGTCCAGAAACTCCAGCGTGGTGGCGTGGTGCAGCACCCGGTTGTCGCGGAACAGCTCTATGAGGCACGGCACCGCCCCCACGATGTCATGCTTGAAGGTCGACTGGTCGAAGATGAACTGCATCCACCCCTCCCCGAACCCCATGCTCACCCGGGCCGCCAGATCGGGCGACCCCTTCACGCTCGACCGGATCAGCTTATAACAAAGATTCGTAATCCTCAAAGACTTCTTCGGGGGGTTCACCTCTGTGTTGCTGATCGACCCCCTCCCTGCGTTGTATTGATACTGTGCTGCGTGTGAGAACAGCTCTTCGGCGGAAAACGGCAGCGCCGCCTGAGCCTTCAGCAGGGCCAGGCAGGTCCGGGGGACACTCTGGTCGACAAGGAGGAGCTGCTGTGCCTTGTCGGGTGTGCAGTCGATCTCCAGGACATCCACGATGTTTTGGGTGTACTGCAGCTGGAAGCATCTTTCGATCATCTCCTCCAGAGAGGCAATGAGACGGTCCGGCTCGAGGCCCCTCGAGATCTCCATCTGCCTGACGAGGTCTGGTGGGGACTGCTGCATCTCGTCTGCAAGGCGCAGCAGCTCTGCCGTATAGCTTCGGATGGGGGGGATCTGCGAGAGAATCGAGTTCAGCGCCAGGAAGCTGTCAGCAGGCACCTTCCGCAGCTCAAACCCATCCTTCTGCAGGGCACGCTCTGAACAGCCGATATGGAGGAGAACGTCTGTCCGGCGGATGTCTGACAGAACCCTCTCGCCGCTGACGTGGAGGAAGACGGACTTCTTCTCATCTGCCGCACGCCCCGCAGTGCTTGCCCAGACGATAACACGGGATGTGTCGCTCAGCTCCTGCTCTTGATTATCCCCTGTCTGCAGGAACTGAAACAGCGTCCCTCTGTCATCCCTCACATCCTCCCCGCGGCACAGCCCCGCAGTCCACTCCGGCAGCGCCTCCGCCCCATCCCGGTGCCGCCTCATCGAGGGTACCCGCTGCATCTCCCCCTCTGTCCCAGGGGTCGACTGCCTGCCCGCACCAGCCCCACCTGCTGCAAACTGCTGCTCGTTGGCTGACCTCCGCGCAACTTCCTCCGGGGTCGACCGCCGCAGCGTGAGGTAGTACGACTCAGCCCCATTCCCCAGGAGGCGGAGGCGGAACCGCTGCTCGCCCTGGCCTCCCGACTTGTGCCACGAAGCGGCCTTCATGGCGCCCCCCTGGAGCGGGTCGTCGCACTCCACGATGAACATCCCGTTGCTGAGATACGTCGCAGGGTCTTTGTCATCCAGCCCCTTGTCTCCCCCGTCGGAAGGCAGGAGGTACACCTCAGCCGCACCCTCCTCCACCGGATTCCCAATGAGGTAACCGTGCTGCTCCTTGTGGTAAAGCATAAGGCAGTCGCCTCCACGGAGGAAGTCTGTGTCGAGGTCGTCTGTGTCATAGGCTTTGATGGTGAGGCCCAGCTCGCGCAGGGCGCCTGTGGAATCGCGTGCGTCCTTTGGGGCGCCGTTCACCTCGAGGAAGGAGGAGCCCACGATGGGGTGCTCTGCAACAGAGAGGAAGTGGCCCCCGCAGGAGAAGACGGGTTGCAGTGTGATCTGGTCGTCCTCACAAACCTTCTCGCCCTCGCCCCGGACCTGGTAGCGCGGTGCGATGCGCCATTTCGAGGTCCATCCCTTTTTAACGCCGTTCTGTCCGGAGCAGGGTTCCAGGGTGACGCGCTTGCTGCTTTTATCGGCTGCGCCCGACTTCTTCTTGGAGCAGCAGAGGGCCTTCCCCTGGGAGACGTGGATGAGGCGGATGATCTGCCCGAATTTGATCTCCTCGCGTGCCCCCTTCTTCTTCGCCGACATGTCGGTGTCGCCCGACAGGATCTGGAAGATGCAATCCTCAAAGTTCGGCGGCGGGTCATCCCGGCTGCGCAGCGGGAGCAGCCCCACCGGCGCGCTGCTCTGGTGGCCTGTGGACCATGTTGCCTGGATGTACCCGGTGCGGGGCTGCGAAGCGTCGTAGAGCAGGGATATCTTGTGCCCAACGAGCAATGGCTGGCGCCCCGCCATTGCTGGGAAGGCCCGTCCTGTAGGTGGGAGGGTGTGGCGGGGGGGGGGGAATCCACCGTGACTGGCCCCGGTGACGGTGGGGTCAGATGGATCGGGCTTTCCCAATAAACAAGCGCACGGCGCAGGGGGTCTTGGGTGTGAATGCACACCAGCTCTGAAACCCGACGCCAGACCCAGTTTTTGAAGTGCGGGGAGCACACCGGGGCACCACTGATTGTGAGATCTCCACTGTGCAACAACACAACGTGGCAGGGTCGGGGCGGGTGAAGGTGGGTGGGGATCAGCCTGCGAGGGCCTTGCGTGGCTTGTGCGAGCTGGGAAGCGTGCTGCCGGGCACGGCTTGCGGCAGCCCCCGAGGCATGATGGCATCGCCGTATCCTCCGGCAAGCTAACAATTTGATTGAAACTGACGTTCTGTGAGGGAAAGCGTAAAACAATTGCAGATACCGGACGGATATGGTGGTGCTGATGACACCGCGGTGAACAGCAACACAATCGCGGCATCTGCAACACGAAACGATAGGGGCTGTTGGCTGCGTGCCGAATCCGGCAAACAGTCAAGCAGAAGCTTGTCGCGGGCTGCGCAACCCCAACCCCACGATTCCCGAAACTCATAATAACGAAGTGTCTGATGTCGTTTGGGGAAAGAGAACAGATACGAAGGCGGGCTGATCTGTGTGCCAGCCGCCCTACGAAGCTAATGAGGAAGCTTTGTCATCCCAGCGCTTGAGAGAGGCTTCGGGAAACGGCTGCCTGTTTGGGGGGGGGGGGGGGGGGGAGCGGGGGGATTCACGCAGAAGTGCAGAGTGGTGAGAAAGGGCGACCTGTGCGCGCGTCACAAACAGCTGCAAAGCGGCACAGGGCGAAGGCCCTCCTGATGCCACTTGCTGGGGTGTGTGACTGCAGCAGGCCTCGCCCGTCAGCTGAGGGCGTGACTGATTCACGCGTCAGCATTCACCACGCCGTGCGCCGCGACATCGCTGGTCAGCGGAATTTGCTCCGACTGGGCAGCTGTCCTGCGCCTCGTGAAAGCAATCAATGCCACGAGGGCAAACAGCAGACATGCCGCGCCTGCCACGACAAACAGAAGCAAGTGGTCAGAATCCGTATCCGTGCCAGGCGTGGCAGTTGGGGATGGTGCGGTGGTGTCCGGCGCAGGGGTCGGCTGTGGCCAGCCCGGCCACACGGGGGGGGCGAAACCGTTGTACCTCTCGACCGGCCGCGGGAACATCGGTCGATCGATGGCCTCAGCGGCGATGGTTTTGAAGGTCTCCACAGCGGGCGGCAGCTCCTCCCGCAGGGCCTCGGACAGCTCGGTCCACGTGATGTTGTCGCCAGTCTGAATGGCAGTCATCATGGCCGCCTCCCTGTTGGCGTACTCCTGCAGCACAGCCTCCCACTGCGACATGATGCCCTCGAAGAGGTCAGCTGTGCGCCCCAGCACCGCATCGTACAGGCGTGCCTCCGACAGCAGCACCTGCACCAGCGCCAGGCCACGCCCCAACCGCCCCAGCTCCTGCAGGGCGAGGGCACGCTCCGCACTCCCCATGTTGTACTGCAGGGTGTGCGGGTCTGTGTTGTCTGCAACCATAATCCCGGTGGTGGACAGGAGGAATGTGCTGTTCGCCAGGCTCTCGTTGGGGAAGCTCACAGCAATCTGGCCGTAGAAGGTGAGATTGACGATCCCCTCCGTCAGGACGCCCATGCGCAGCTGCGTGGCAGATGCGATGCGTGCCTCGAGCGCCGCCACCGCGTCCGCATCTGCTGCAGAGCGCTGCAGCACGGCAGCCCAGTCCTCCTCCAGCAAGGCGATTTGGGTCTGCACTGCACGCTGCACGCTGCGCACGGATTTCCCCCTGCGGTCGTCCGGCTGCAAACAGCCGCCATTATGGTAAACCCCCCACAGGCTGCGCACGACGTCGCGTGCGTCCTCCTCGCTCCCTGTTTCAGCCGTTCGGTTTACGTCGTACTCCAAGGGAAAAACACAGTCGGCGGCACCGACCACTGCAAGATACACAATCCCGAACGGGTCACTGGCATTTCGATCGTATCCATAGACGTAATCCATATCTCTGATGACACCACGCAGCGCCTTCTGCCTGTCAGGCAGGTGCGGCGCACCATCCACAGCAGGCACATCACCGTTGGCTCTGCGGGAGTCAGACAGGAAATAGGCTACCAGCCGGGGATGATCAAAAAACTCCGCCATATCGTGCGTGAAGTTGTCCATCTGAGGGGCAAGCCCCGAGTCTGCGTGCACCGCAGCCAGGCATGCTGCCAGCAGGGCTGCGGAACGGTGTACCATATGTGTGCCCTGTCCCTGTGGAGGGTGGTGTGGCACAGCAGCAGGGAAAACCCCCACAGCGCCGGGTCTGGGGAACAGCGGAGATCACATCAGAAGAGCAGGCGATCGGTGTGCTCCACGCTACAATAAAACGAGTCAGGTGTGAGTGGGGGTATATCATATCGGACCAAACCTGGCACTGCTTGAGACTCCTCCGGACACCCCTCTTCCCTGCGGCTGCTGTATTGTATTGGAGGCCTTCGCTCTGTGCCAAACTGTGTCAGCTTGCCCCCCCTTTTGTGAGGCGGCTCACTATTCTGCACGACTGGCAGCGAATGCCCCCATTGTATTGTGGGCCTTCGCTCAGAAGTGCAGAGAACTGTGACAAAGTGAGCCGCCTCAGAACACACTTGGCTGCAAAGTGGCACAGTTTGACCCACAGTGTGGCACAGAGTGAAGGCCACCATTCGGTTCTTGACAACAATCATGCCGCAACACCACCAAAGCCAACGCCGCGTGGAACTCTCTTGTGGTCGTCTCGTTCCAACCCTGCTACGACACGCCCACATGTATTTTGCTTGCAAAGCTTGAGAGGTGTGATCACAGCGCAGGAAAACTGCAGGTTTTTTTTTGCGGCAGAGTAACCCCCTTTTGCAGAAACCATCCCCCCCGCCCCGAAGCAAGGCGTGTGGGGAGGGTGGTATCGCACACTTGACGGATGGTGAAGGGTGGTCAAACCCCCCCCCCCCCGCCTTTCGGCGATTCTCATTTCAGAGGATCAACACATGCTGGGTAGCTGATCTGCCAGGCCAGTGCATCCACCTCAATAATTCGCTTATTAGGCGGATTGGTGAGTGTTCTAAATGATGCATCGAGCAGACCACCGGAGTTGGCTTGCTTCCCGTGCCAGATGCAGTGACGTGTCTGTGTCAGACAGGTCTGAACAAAGCAATGCCACAGCGTCTTCCACGTCAGTGGGTTCGCCTAATGTGGCCTTTTTTTCTCTTTCGGAGGTTTTGGACATTGATCCTCTCGCATTTCGTTTCTCCCCGATCGATCTCAGACCTGGGCTTCCATGTTCGAAAGCTGCCTGTGATGGGATGGGCACGTTAAATAGCGAGAGCGGGATCAGATCTCGGTGATTGAACAGTTGGAGAGACACAATGCTCGTGTCAGTTCGCTAATGTAAACTGGCAAACTGGGAGAAGGAAGAAATACTAAAAACGTTGCAAGATTGTCTTTCGGAGGATATGGCCCTGTGGGTGCGCGGGTGCATACAGAACATCACCCACAGAAGCGGGAAACAGCAAAGACCCAACCTGATCAGCCATAGGGCGAACCATAGGCTTCCACCGTATGGCTCCCGCGAGCGGGAACCATACGGTGGAAGAGCCAGGCAGCCGCCCCTCGCTTCCCATCCAAGCGCCAACTTACCTGATGTATGAAGAAACGTCCTTTATCTTGCAGAAGCAAGATCACGTCAGAATATGTGATGGCCTTCGCAGCCTTCTGGTTTTGCCAACTAGTTTCTGTTGCCATTGCTGTTGGCTGTCGATTCACTTTCCCCGACCAGCCTCGGGCTCAACAGGGGCGAACAGTCCCACCTCGAGCCAACGGTGGGTCGCGGGATCCAAGAAAGAGGGCATTGCCTGAGACCTGCGCAGCCAGACGGGTCCGACTTGGCAGCAGCAGAGCTTGGAAGAAACGTTCCACCCTCAACCACAGCGAAATATGCACGAGGTCCACATGTGGCGGAAATTTTCCGAGAACTGTCTGTGCCTCCGCTGGATCGTAAAGTGGCAGCAAAAACGAGACAACAAACCAATTCCTGTCAAAAGTTGTGTTGTTGGAACGCATGCCCCACTCTTTTGTGTACACCACTCCCTGATGAAGTGGTGTGAGTGGGGTCGCACGATCCAGCTAAAGTCACAGAAACAAAAAAAACAAACTTGCCATAGATAGTGAAGACCAACAGAGAGACCGATCATACGGAATAGCAACCGCGAAGGGAAAAGAAGAGGACTGGGGGAAATATACAAGAAAAGGGTTTCAAAAGGGCAATAAAAAATGGGTGACAGCTTGTATCCAAACTGGGTTTCCAGAAGCCTGCAGCCAGAAGAATACCGTGCCATGCGTGCTGCAAGAGCGGGCTATGACATCCAAGGGACATTCATCCCACACGAACTATTCTTCCCGCGATGGGCAGATCGCATCTGATGTCCTCTGGAGTCAGAACCCTATCCTGATCATCACAGAATTTCTTCCTTGAGAACGAGGGCGCAGCCCGTCCACCAGGTGTCATGTGAATGAGCAGTTAGGCAGCTTGGGGACCCAGGTACCTACGGCCCGAGAGGGGGGTCGAAGACCACCCCACCCGAACAAGCTTGGGGGAAACACCATTAGGAGACAAACGGGAAAGTGCTGAGAAAAGAGGTGACAAAAAAAACAGTAACAACGAAGTTCAGGGGCGGCAACCCTCAGCCTGTATTCTGTTTGCTGATGCGTTGGCGCTTCTGCCCTGAAATCGTACTCCTTTCGCTTTATTATAGACACCCTGTCCAGCAACTGTGGGAGAACAGTTCCGGACTACTTTTTGTTGAGCGCACACTTGCTGTCTCAAGGCTGTGTTGAGGCCCTGTGAAGTGGCATGAGGTGCTAATCCAAAAGCTTCAGTCGTACGATTTCCTTCGTTACTTCGCGACTTCGCTACGCTTCGTCGCTCGTAACTAGTAAAAATGATTATCCCGCCCATCTGGGCGAGTAAGGGTGGCAATTGGAAAGAGCACGTTTGCTTGCGAGCTGTGCGGTGGCGAGGGTATCTGCCGCACGAGCGATTGAAACACAGCAACAGAGGGCTTCGCTGCGGTGAACCGAAAACGGTGCACTTCCTCCTATTCACAGGGAGAAATTCGCCGAACTCTGCCGAAGGCTTGCCGGTCGCGATGGTCCCCTCAGCCTCCGGGGTCTTTTGTTATCTCATTCTCCGACACCTATCACGCATCTTGCAGTCCTCGTAGTTTACCACCCACACGGAGGTGTGTGGTAATCAACAGAAAATATGACAGAAAATGAAGCACGGCAAAACACAGACCCACTCGAAGAGGCAAGCAATCAACACCCCCAACTGGCGATGACGCGTTGCCCCATGCACACTGGAGCAGGGCGCCGCCTCTGTTTTCTTTTTGCCAAACACGGCTAGTTTGGCCACGCCGAACCGGCAGACCAAAACAAAAAAACCCCCCACCCCACCCCCCCCCCCCCCTCCTCAAACACAGGGCTCCTTTCCCTTTCCTGCCCCACCGTCTTCCACAACGAGCTCGAAGATCGCAGAGGGCAGCTGCTCCTCCCCCGAGCAGTGCCCACTAAATGAACGCAGATACGCCCGGAGCGACGCCGGGAGCAACCCATCGAGCTCCTCGGGTGCCGAGAACAGGCAGCAGCGGCGGTGCCGCTCCGCAAGCTTGCAGAGGCTGTAGCTGACCCGCACACTCCTCCCCACGACTGTGAGGTAGCGGTGGCTGGTGGTTCCCACAGGCCCGTGCTGGACAGTCCCGCTGGCGAGCCCCAGCGCCACTGCGTTGCCGCTGAAAGCACTCTCCAGGAGACGGGCAAAGCGGAGCGACGTCTCTGCGTGTGCCTCGGTGCGCCGTGCGATGTTCCAACCCACGGCAACCGCACTCCCCAGCACCGTCACGATGGTGCCGTTGCTCCTCTCGAGGCATGCGATGAGCGACTGCAGCCCGTCGTTCATCCTCCGTGCCACATTCCCCGAGAAGAGGAACTGCGCTGTGCCCACCGTGGCGTACGCCGAGTCGAGCCGCGGCAGGCCGCCCCCAACCCCCTTCTCCCCAAGCGCCTGCTGCGGCGCGGGGAGCGGGTTCTGGCGTCTCCCTTGCAGCGCGGTGGGCCAGAGGCACACCATGCGGACGGGCTCCTTCACACCCTTGAGGGGGACGGCCTGGATGCTGCCCGCCACGGCAGGCGCACAGATCCCGGACACCTCGCTCCACAGCTCTGCGGGGATGGCGACGGCGCCTGGGAGACACACCTGTTCAAGCCGTGAGGCGACGTTAACCGTGTGGCCAAAGTAATCCATGCGTCCGGTTAAGGTGTTCTTCTCTGCACTGACAGGGCCTGAGTTGACCCCGATGCGTGTGGTGAGGCCAGACCAGTGCTGTGTCTTTGCGCAGAGCGGGATCTGGAGGAGCGAGGAGGGCCACGCCGCACCCATGAGGAGGGTGTGCACCCTGAGCCCGAAGTTGACACCGTACACCGTGCTTTCGAAGGCCACCATGAAGGCGTCCCCGATTGTCTTCACCTCATACCCCTCGCAGTCCGCCGTTGCAACCCGGATGAGGTCGTTGTGGATGCACATCGCTCTTTTCATCGCATCGGGTGCCGCCTCCCATATCGCGGTCGACGCGCGGATGTCTGTGAAGACGACGGTGACATCCTCCGGCACCACCCCAGGGGGCGACACCATCACGTCAGAAAAGGCCCCTTCGCCCTCCTCATCCGGATGCATCTGCGACATGGCGTGCGGGAGGTACGGCTGGTAGAGGCGGAGGTTGTTCTCCAGCTTCCGCAGCGCGTCTGCCAGCTCCTGCGGGAGATCCCCTTCGTTGGCGAGCAGGATGTCGTGCACCGTGTCCAGGTCGTAATCGGAGAGGCGTTCGGCAATCATGCGGATGGTGTTGATCGTGGCCTGCGTTGCGCTCTTCTCCCTGTAAAGTTGCGAAGCGAAGGTTCGCGTCACCAAATAGCCCCCGAGGAACACCAGGCACATCAGGGCCCAATCTACCAGGACAAGCTCTGTCCTGCGAGGGCAGGGGAGCGGGCCGTCGCAGTTCATCATTTCTTCGACTATCTGGCGGCGGTCGTGCTGCGACATCCCCCCCGGCAGGTCGAAGAGCCCGAAACGTAAGGCGGTTTCTGCGAAGACAAGTGTGGACCAGAGCACGACAGCGGCGACACCGGCGCTGATGTACTTTTCATCCAAACGGAACAGCATGGCGCAGTTGATGATGAGTATGTAGATAGGCCACAAGTGGCCCCCCATTGCGCTCGTGCCGGAGACATTAATCAGCGTGGTGACAGCGGCTGGCAGGAGGAGGACGGCTGCCTGTATGGGTGTGGTGACGTCCCCACCCCCCAGCAGGTAGAGGAGGAGCGCCGTGTTGATGGCGACCAGGGCTGTGCATGCCGCCAGAGAGTAGAGGTTGCGGGACTCCTGCGGGGAGAGCAGATCAGAGAGGATGCCTAAGAAGCCGGTCACAGTGGTGGCAGCGAGGATGATCATCGTGATCCAGCGGTGTGTGTGGGGGGCGCCCTTCCCGGAGCCGTACAGCACGCCCTCCGTGCATTCCTGCACGCATTCGAGCATCGGTGCGCCTGGTGGCAGCCGACCCTGGAAGATGGCGGTGTGGCGTGGGGCAGTGAGGCATGGTGAACATGCTGTGTCTCATCAGGCAGGAGACCTCTAGGGGTGGGGGTGGTGGGGGTGGGGGTGTGGGGGAGGGGCGGGTTCTGCCGGCCCAAGTATGTTACCCACATCTAAGTCTACTGTTTCACGATGCGTTTGACGCTCTATGCACACAATACCCACCCTGTGGGTTTCAAGAAGAAAGGGCGCTACATCACGCATGTGGCTACGGCACATAATACCACTGGGATGTGCACCGCAGAGATGCAGTCACCCGACACACACACACACACCCCGTCTGACAGCGCTGTCCGACAGGGTATGCTTTGGTGCACCCTGCATTGCAACAGAATGCGGAGGCTAGACTACCCGCACAAATATGATTGCGATAATTTGATGGGGGGGGGGGGGGTCAGGAGCGTTCGTTCTCCCTCCCCAGTAAACCGCGATGGGGGATCTTCCTGATGAGAAAACTCTAGTTCGCAACAGCGCTGCCGGAGGGGCACTTCTCGGGGGATAGTGTGAGCGAGAGAGAGAGAGAGGGAGAAGGGTGATTCAAAGCGAGTGTTGCAGCAACACCACGGCACGTGCCCCAGTGGGCCCCATAGCAGAGCGCTCAGTCAACCCTGCTGTCCGGTGCATGGGCCCCCCCCTGTGTCGTGGTTTCCCCTGCCTCAGCGTGGCGGGAATCTCGCAGCCGCAGTCTTTGTCGGGGAACCAGGCGGTGACAGCTGTGTCGTGAGTGTGTGTGTGAATCCGGGGGGTGGTGGTGGTGGTGGTGGTGAGGGGGTGGGTAATATATTTCACCGATTCACAACCACAACAGGTGTAATCCACGGTGTGCCGCAGGAGCGAGGAACACAACGCCATACCAAGCGGCCAATCGGGAAGTTCCCGGAATCTATCTGCTCGTACTCATCACCGAGAAGCTCCTGCAGGGGTGATGTGTCGGTGCAGGATACGGCAGGATATTATGCAGGTGCAATGGTGCGACCTCCCCGCCCCCTCTCCCCTGTGAGAAGAACCGGCGAGCCTGTTGCCTGCAAGGCAAAGTCCACACCGAGACCTTGAACCACAGGATACCACGTTCGTAACGGGACTGCGTGCGCCGGACGGGGCAAGACAGCACGGCAAAGACAAATAAAAAAACCCCCCTCCCCCTCCTCTCATGGAGGACAACGACTGGCATACCCGCAGCATGTTCCACTCCGCAGGGTCTGTGGGCAGCGGGCTGATGTTCCGGTTCTGCATCACGTGTGGGGGAGATGCCGTCCCTGCCGTGCTGGGGCCCCGCTGCTGCGCCTGCTGCATCTGCATCTGCTGCTGCTGCCGCAGCTGCTCCAGCTGCGCCTGCTGCTGCTGCATCTGCAGCATGTTCATCTGCATCTGCTGCATCTCATACTGCTGCTGCTGCAACGCCTCCGGATGCCCCGCCACCGGCGACGGCGGCGACCGCGACGCCGCCCTCTGCACCGCCTCCAGCCGCAACGCTTCCTCCGCCACCTCCTCATCACCCACTTTGCTCTCGATCTCCCGCAGCTGCTCCTGCAGCCGGTGCAGGTGCTGCAGCCTCCGGTTCTCATGCTCCACCTGCCGGTCCCCACCACCACCGCCACCACCGCCGCTCTCCCCCCCAGCCGAGGCCCGCCTCTCCTTCGACCTGCGGTAGCGCTGCAGCTTCGCCTCACCCGACTGCGGCGCACCGCTAGTGGAAGCCTGATGGGGCTGCGGGTGGCGGGACCAGGGTGCCAGCACTGCTGACACATCCTCGAGGGAGAGGTGGGGCCGCGGCGCCGCAGGCACCGTCGGCGGGGTGCCTGAGAAGGAGTAAGGCGCAGGGTCAGCGGGGGTGGGCTCCGCAGTGCGCTGCTGGGGCTGCTGCTGCTGCTGGGCGTGCTGCAGGCCGGGCAGGGCTGCGAGGTGCTGCATCGCCTGCAGCTGCTGCCGCCGCTGCTCCTCCTGCTGCAGCTGCTGCAGCTCCTGCGCCGCGCGCCGCCGCTGGATCTCCCCCAGCACATCGGTGCGGCGGTGCTGCTGCAGGGCATCCTGCTGCAGCGCCTGCTGCTCCTGCAGCCTCCGCAGCTCGTCCTGCAGCATCGCCACCTCGGCAGACGGATCGGCAGGCGGCCCCAGCGCAGCCGGCACCGCCTGCGGCGGTGCGACAGGCGAAGCGCTGCTGCCATACGCACCCCCTGCAGCGGCGTCTGCGACATACGACCTCCGCTGATCCGCCGTGACCTGCGACACCTGCGTCTGCAGGCTCTGCAGCTGCTGGTGCAGCTGCGCGAGCTGCGACGCGCCGCCCCCGCCGGGGGGCTCCGGCGGCACACCCGCCACCCCCTGCAGCCGGTCCACACTCGCAACCCTCGTCGGCAGGTCGGGCGGTAGCGCCTCCGCCCCCGCAGGGCGGGCGGGCGACCCCGGCAGAAGGCCATCTCCAAAGAAGGGGGGTGGGTGCGGCGTGTCGTGCGCTGGGGCTGGCGGGAGGCGGGGGGGTGGCTGCTGCTGCTGCTGGTGTTGTTGCTGTGGCGGCGGCTGTTTCTTCGCGAGGGCGCGCGCGTCGCATGGGTATTCCATCCAGCCTGCGGATTTCGACTGGAGGTCCAGCAGGTGCACCGACCCGACCCCCCCGCACACCGCGAGGTGGCTGTCGTGCACCACAGCGAGCAGGCGCATCGACTCGAAGGAGGGGATGCAGAACTCCCTCACAGGGGCCCATATCCCGCTGGCGACATCCCAGGTCCACGCGTCGTTGAGGATGGCAGCCTCCCCGGTGGTGGGGTCGACGGACATGCCGCCGAAAACAAACATCTCAGACATGCACGTCAGGGCGACGTGCATTGCTCGGGGAGGGGGCTGCACCACGCCAGCCTTAGGCGTCAGCACCCTCCAGGTGTAGCTCGCTGTGTCGTAGGAATAGACAGAGGCGCTGAGGGTGGCGGAAGGGGGCGCGTCTGGCGATTCGTCCTCCCCCTGCCCCGAGACGTCAAACCCTCCATAGACGATGAGGAAGTGGCGGAAAACACATGTGCTGTGCCCCCACACCATGGGCTGCACCGGGTCCACCCGCTGCACGCACCTCCATGCCCGCGATGTCACATCCAGGATGTAGAGGTTGAAAAACCCGCGTGACACGTCATCCCTCACTGCAGAGACGGTGTGCTGGCACGCCCTCCCGTTTGCAGTGGATCTCCCACCGATTACATACATCTGCCCGTCAACCATGGAGGCTGTGTGGTGGGATCGGTGCCCCGGAGACTCGCCGTGTGTGGGGACAGCGCGCCAGACAAAGGTCTGCAGGTCCAACTCATAATACGGTGTTGCATCGGCAGCGGATGTGTCAGTCAGCTCCCCCCCATACACCAGCATCGTCTCGCCGTAGCACACCGCTGAGTGGTAGAGTCGCGGAGGCGGTACGTCTCCCTGGCAAACAGTCTCCCGCCAGTCGTTCGTCCTCAGGTTGAGTATCCACACCTTGTGTGCGACAGCCCCGCCGTACACCACCATGCCCTCTCGGCTGGCAATGCACGACGTGCCATCGCTTTTCGCAGTCAGCCCACCGCTCGGCGCCATGATGAGGTCTGGCAGGCACAGCGAGGTGTGGTGGCAGTTCCCGGTGGTTGTGTGTGTGGGTGGTGGAGGGAAAGAGAGAGGCGTGAGGGTGGGGCTTCACAGCTTTAGCTCGGCGCAGGGTGTGGGGCAGGTGGGGTGGCCCATGTGTGGCCCTGCCAAGGCCGGGGCTTCCTGCTGTGGGGTGGGGTGGTGGTGGTGGGCACCACGGACTAGTCGGGCAGTGACGGGTGGGGTCGACTAGTCGGGACGACGGGTGAAAACTCGACAGGCGGCACCCGTCGACTCGACGGGTGGACCCGTCGAGTCGACGGGTGCCACCCGTCGGCACGACGGGTGAACCTGCTGAAACGACGGGTGTTCCAGCCATTTCCTGTTGATATGGGCCAATTTCCATTGAAAACTAGGGGAGTACCTTGCATGGCATCAGGTTATTTTTCACGCCGAGCTATCTTCCCTGCACAGACCCACCCCCCATTACTTTCTATTTACAATTCCTAGTTGGTGATGGGCCTCAAGTGCATGTGCGACGGCTGTTCTCGTGGATTTTCATTGTTCGAGGGATCTTGACTCTGACAAACTGTGTCAGTTTGACGGAGCAACCTACTTCATGAAGCTGATCACTTTTCTGCCAGGCAAATTTTCGCCCCAGCCCCCAACCCTTGCACAACCCACAAGGCAGTCTCCAAGATACCGTACCCTCATCATCACCCAGGCCAAGATACCCCAAGATACCATCATCACCACCCAGGCCACCCAGACGAGCCACACCAATCAATGCCAGCGGCAAAGCGTACTGCAGCGCAGGCCCTCGCCAGCGCTGTGGACATGACGGTGTTTGTACGTGCTTGGATCAACACGTATGTTGTCGAGCGTGATGCTGATGGGTTGAGCCACATGGCCCTGAAGCAGCTTCTCGGCAAGCTGACGGATACTACCATCAAGTCGACTGATCCCATCATCAGTCTTGCCCTGTACAAAAAGTATGAGAAGGTGGGGGGTGGGGTGATCAGCAAGTCGACCGCGAAGGATGGTCGCACGATGTACGCTGCCCGTGTCAATAGCGGGTCAGACATCGAGTTTGTCGGGTTGGGCCTCCGGAAGAGCAACGGGAAGGACCACCCGACAGGGCTCAAGGAGATGGCCGACGCCTGCCCCGCGGCACTGCAGCTATGGTGAAGCTGTACGAGGCGGAGAAGAAACAGGCACAGAAGACCCAGCAGAGCAGGCTGGCCGTAGGCATTTTCGACGGTGCCTTCGCAACACGGTTGGTGACAGTTGCCGATAAGCAGAAGGATGAGTACAGAACGTGGTTCACGTTCAACTTCCTGAAGCAAATCGCAAGAGTGCAGAGAGGGGTTTTCGAAAAGGCGAACGTGATGTTTCGGCTCGCCTGCTTAGGGTAGCAGGGGACCATCTTGAGCTGTGGTCGGCATTTAGTAAGATGGGGTCATCTTCGCACAGGAGCGCGTTTTGTACCACACCACGAAATGACTGGTTGAAACAGCTCCACGCCTGCCACAGGGCTAGCATCCAGGAACTTCATGAAGCTGGGTTTGAGAGCCTGTACGCAGGGGTCACCCCCCCCTGCACGACATAAACGGGTTCATCGCAATACTCGCAGAGATCTTGCCTGATGGACCTGCCGTGCAGAAGGCTGTCCTTGGCAGCTCAACGTGTTCCAACATGACGGGAAACCAGGCCAGAGATGTTCTGAGTCGCTTACTCACCATTACCAAGACGAAGGGGGTGCAGCATCTACTCTGTATTGCAATGGAAATGCTTGTGCATTTCCGCTACAACGACATCCCCATCAAGTACCACCAGGAGGGAAAGTGCGCGAAAGAGTTCATCTTCTCGCTCATCGCAATGCACATCCTTGTGTTTGTCCTGGAGTGGGTGTCACCTGGGAGAACATCCGAGGGGCGTGGTGTTACATATATCCATTCGATGAGCCACTGGTTTGATCCAGAAGATGCACACCCCCTCGCCCTGAGTGACGAGGAACTGGAGAGGGGGAATGGCGTCCCCAAACGCCATGCCCTGAGGGTGACATCGCAGCAGACCGCCGAACGGGACCTGCTGCTCTTCGAAATGCAGAGGACCAAAGGCAAGGGGTGCGGCCTGCTGGACCAACCGAGCACCCCGACCCTCCTGAAGTTCGGCGCGATAAAGCTTTGCTGCTGTGTCACTGCGAGGAACGCTTGTTGGAAGGGAGCAACGGCAGCACTGCAGCGGAGACTCGAGTCCCTCAGCCTTGGATCTCACGTCACAAAAAGGGGGCGATGGGGCCAACAATTTCTGGGCGACCCGGAAAACACCACTCCAAAGGCAACGCTGCTCGCATGCATCTGCAAGTCCAAATCCTGGGGCAACAGCGAGGATGTGCCAGAAGTGCCAGAACCAACACCATCCGGTACAGTGCCTGTGCAGCAGCATATCTGCATTGTGTGCTCCAAAGTTGTCCACACGAGAGAAGCACTGTTTGCGCATTATGATGCTGCACATCGGCCACAAAACAACGCGCCGTGTCAGACCTGCACTGTCACATGCCAGGAGTGCGGCAAACGGGCAAAATCGAAGGGACTGAGCCAGCACTACCTCAGTCACCATTCGCGCGTGCTGACACAAAAGCGTTGCTGTGTTTGTTTCGAGCTCTTTAAAACCACTGTAAAGCGCGACGAGCACATGAGATCCGCGCACCCGTAAGTGAGGGGGGGGGGGTGTTTGGCAGTTCAGGTACGTAGGTGATTTTGTTTGTCCTCGAGAGCGGAGTGACGTCGTGGGAGGGAGTTGTTTTACCAGGCCCCCTGCCCACCTGGATGGCTCACCCCCCTCCTGGTGGTCCACCGGTGGGCAGCCCCTTCACCAACTAGGAATTGTAAATGGAAAGTAATGGGGGGTGGGTCTGTGCAGGGAAGATAGCTCGGCGTGAAAAATAACCTGATGCCATGCAAGGTACTCCCCTAGTTTTCAATGGAAATTGGCCCATATCAACAGGAAATGGCTGGAACACCCGTCGTTTCAGCAGGTTCACCCGTCGTGCCGACGGGTGGCACCCGTCGACTCGACAGGTCCACCCGTCGAGTCGACGGGTGCCACCCGTCGTTTCACCCGTCGTCATTTCACCCGTCGTCCCGACTAGTCGTCCGGGCGACTAGTCCGTGGTGGGTGCGTTTGTGGGGGGGGGGGGGGGTAGGGAAAACCTTAACCCTTTAGAGACGACGGGGTAGCTAATTAATTTTCGAAATTTTGGGGTTCGCACTGTGACCGTGAGTAAGTTGGATGGATTTTGGTATTTTCCAGGATTTTTCTTTATGGTGAACTTGGTTAGTGCAGTTCTTGTCAGGACAACAAGAGAAAGTCC
This sequence comes from Rhynchopus euleeides, assembly GCA_963210315.1. Classification (NCBI taxonomy): domain Eukaryota; phylum Euglenozoa; class Diplonemea; order Diplonemida; family Diplonemidae; genus Rhynchopus; species Rhynchopus euleeides. The sequence goes on from OY723277.1 coordinate 632,764, forward strand.
CGAGAAGAATAATTTGTCTATTTTTTCTGCAGTGGCAAATCGCACCTCGTGAAAAACCCTTGAAATCCCGAAAAATTCGTTTGTGACTTGCCAACCCAAATCTGTCGTGAATCTGACGCCCGCCCCAGCCCCGCTGATGATTTCTCGGGCACAGTTGTCAAAACCCTACTCTCGGTGGCCAAACAATTGCCGGATGGTGGTGTTCAAAGCATGATAGTGCCGATAGGGAAAACCGGGTATTTTGGCGGTATTTCCGGGGTAAATGTCACCTACAGAGCCCCCCTATACCGTATACGTAAATATTATGGAACGTAAATATTATGGAACGGGCCCATTTTTGCCCGGTCCGTTCCATAATATTTACGTTCCAAAATATTTACAGGGCCAGTCGGGGACTCGGTGGTGAGGATGGCTTGCCTCAGGAATCGCGCGAAAAGTGCACGAGTAGGTCCCGTCAGGGACTCTGTATGCCGTCCGATCACCTGGTCCAAGTCCCCGAGTCGCAGAAAGCCCTGTAAATATTATGGAACGGAAAAAATCTGGAACGCCAACCCACCAGCGTTCCAAAATATTTACGTTCCATAATATTTACGTTCCAAAATATTTACGTACCTGGGACCCCCCGTGTTTAAGTCCCCCCCCTGGAGGCGATTTTCGGCCGGGGGGGACTTAAACACGGGGGGGGCGGACCTAAACACAGGGGGGGCTTAAACACGGGGGTGGCACAGTGGAGACCAAGAAGACCTCTTCCTCTGCTGTCGTAGGGGGGTAATTCCGGTCCGGATGGACTTTTGGCACCCCACTTTTCGACTCTGACAGCACCTGGAGGGCCTAGGGGCCACCTGATGACCCTCCAGACCAGCCCACCCCCGTGTTTAGGTCCCCCTGTGTTTAAGTCCCCCCCCTGCCAGACCCCCAGGGGGGGGACTTAAACACGGGGGTAAGGGGGGGGGACTTATACACGGGGGGTCCCAGGTATACGGTATATAGGGGTGGGTGGTAGGTCTGGACAGGGTGTCAACTTGCCTTCTGCCATCCAGAGGGACGAATTGACGTCTTTTTTCAAAAACTTTTTTGTCGTGAAATGCGCTGTGCGTGCCGTTTTCGAGACTGTCAGGGGTTTTGCGAAGAAAAAGTTTCTTCTTGGACGAACGCGACAGGACATTTTCCAGCTAATTAGCCTTCGGCGGTCATGGGGTCTGGGCCTCCCCATCCCCACTGGGGCCACTTCAGCCTCCCGAATCCGCGCGAAACGGCGAAATTCGGACAGAATCAGTCCAGAACAATTTCAGGTAAAACCAGACAAATGAATCGCCCAACTGAATCGTGCTAGCTAAACTCCGGAAAGAAGTGTCTTTTTTCGTTGAACGCAGCCAAATATAAGGCCTAACCTGTTTTGGCGCACGGGTGTGATGACAAAAGGGAAAAGTGCTAGCACGAACATGATGTTGGTCTTCTGGTTATGTCTGGTTTCTTAGAACACTTAACGTGTATGCAAAAACCAGACAAATGAATCGCCCAACTGAATCGTGCTAGCTAAACTCCGGAAAGAAGTGTCTTTTTTCGTTGAACGCAGCCCAACCCACAGGGACCGCGTAGCGGAAAGAAAGACAAGGAATTGAAAGGGTACACCACACTTGAAATGTTTAACGCGATATGGCTGCAACCGCCGCGTATCTCGCAGGGAGGGGCGCCAGGGGGACAGGGCACGGCGATGCCACAGTGCCTCGGGTAAACTCGTCTGCTCTCTGTGCATGCGTAGGCACCCACTGAGCGGAAACGGAGATGCCCGCACCGTCCGCGGTGTCAAACAAGGCACACAACAAGTCATTCGCGAGGTAATTCTTGCTGTGGCCCTTGTTGATAGCTGCCACCGCTGCCGTGTTGTCCACCTGCAACCCCAACGCACAGCCCGGCCGCGTAGCGGCTGCGAGGCGTGTCGCCTGGAGCGCTGCGAAGAGCTCTTTGACATATATATGGTGGGCGAGGGGTTCATCAAAACAGCCCTGGACAATCGGCTCGGGGTCTAACTCCAGAAGGGCTGCCCATTCTGTGTCGGAAGCGTCAGACCACGCCGTGACCGAGGGCCCCGAAGCCCCTGCCTCAACCCACACATTCTGGCCCAGATCGGCCGAAATCAGAGAAAGATCAGCGAGAACAGAGGGGGGGATGTCGAGAGGGCGGTCCCACTGCTCCGGTTCCGCAACCAGCTTGGCCGCGGATCTCCTGAGGAAGGCGAGGGAGGCGCGGAAGTAGCAGAGACGCCTCTGGGTCGAGAACAGAAACCAAATCATACCGCCGAAAACCTTGTAGAACTCCCGGGAAGTAGCCCTGTTCTCGCGAACCGCCGCCACGGCCGCCGAGGCAAGGAATTTCGACACCCAATCGGGGTCCGACCTGAAGCGCTTAGGCGACGACTCCAGATCAAATTCCAACCCCAAGGCGATGAACCGCGACTGCGGTGTGCCGAACTCCGCACCCTCGTTGAGCTCGGCGCCCACCGACTCGGCCTTGCCGAGGAATCGGGCGTATCTCTCGGCTGCATCCTCCCGGCTATCTCCAACCACAAACCAGTTGTCCACCCAAGACAGCCCATCCTCCAGGGGGAGAAGCACGCGTGAGGCCCTCTGCGCGATGCACGGCGCCCAGCTCCAGCCCATGCACATCACCCGCAGCGAGGTGCGCCGAAACGGGCCCCGCTCCCCAGCCAGATTCACCCCGAAGAAGTCGCGGACCCCGTCCCCCAGGGGGAACTGGTAGAACCAGCTCTTCCCGTCAGCCTGCACCACGAATTCGGCCGCCAGGAACCTCCGGACCACCTCGTGGATCGACGGGAGGAGCATCGGTGGCGGGTCCCGCATCAGCCGGTTCAGCTTTCGCCCGTCGCATACCAAACGCAGCAGCCCGCTCTTTTTCTCCACGGTGAACGCCGGGAGGACCACCTTCGGCGCGTCTGCCAACCCCAGCACCCCCCACTCCGAGAGGTTATCCCAGTGCCGCAGCATGTGCCTCGAGGTCCCGCGCGAAAGAGGCCTGTCGCCCAGATCCACGCCCGGTCGCATGGCCCGCAGGAAAGCGCCCCGGTCCCGAATCACGTCGATAACCCCTGACAGGATCCCCTCGGAATCCAAAGCCTCTAAGGCGTCGAGGTTCAGACGTGACGTCGATATGGGGGCCAGCTCCCCCGTGGGGCCACCCCGCGCCGAGGGCGGGCCAAGATGCCGCCCCTCCACCGTCACCCGCGCTTCCCTCGCGTACGTCGCGTTGACGTCCGGCGAGTAGGAGTCGTCGCCGACCCTCCGAGGAAGAGGAGGAGGAGGGGGCGGCCGTGGCGGCGGTGGAGGCGGAGGCGGAGGTGGAGGCGGTAGCGTGGGAGGCGGCCTGGGCCGAGGGGTCGCCGGCGGGGAAGGCGTGCCTGGGGGCTCGTACGCCACGCACGCCGTCCTCAGGAGCTTCCCAGGGAAGGCAGGGCAAAGAGCGACCCCCGGGATAGCCCCCGGTCGAGCACCATTGATGTGGAGGCCGTCTGCCTCGCCAGCTTCAGCTTCCCCGCCGGGAGGTACCTGGCCAGGGCGTCCAGGGAGCTGTGGCGGGACAGCTGCCGAAGCGACTCCAGGCACAGCCCCTCTTGCAGGAGCTCCGCCAGAGCCCCCCGACGGAGGGAATGACCACTCAGCTCCGGGTCCTCCTTCTTCAGCGCCGCCACGATGCGCCGGTAGGTCGTGTCGACCACCAGCGCGCCCGCCGCCCGCCCCGAGATCGCCTCCCGCAGCACCTCCGTCCAGCACTCCGAGAGGAACAGGCCCGTCGTGACGCCCAGGCGGAACGGGTCGCTCTTCGTCTCCGCCCAGTTCACGGCGACAAACTCGCTCTGGAAAGCGATGTCCCCGCACTTCAGGCGCACCACGTCCGACACCCGCGCCGCCCCGCACCACCCCAGCACAATCGCGAGCTTCGTGTCGCGGTCGACGTCCTCCCGGCCCACCACTGCGGCCACCTGGGCGGATGCTGCTGGCTTCGCTTGGTGCTGCGGTCGGAGGGCCCCCAAGCGCTTCAGACCTCGCTTGAAGTCTTGGAGCAGCTGGGAGTCCACCACAACCCCCATGCGGCTCATCGCGGCGACCGCCCTCGATACGTACTGTAGGGCGGAGGAGGGCCGGAGTGGGGAGTCCGCTTCGGACATGAGCCTCTGCACCCAGTAAATGATGCAAAGATCCCACGGCAAGAGCACACCCGTGGTCTGCTCCCACTCGTGCCGGAACTGGAGGAGTCGCCGGTGGGGCCCCTCGAGCCCCCTCCACGTCGACGGTGCCAACGCCTCCCCCAGCGTCTTCACCGCGCGCTTGGCGATCCGCTGTGCCTCTCTGGCGGTCAGCGGGTCCTCCTGTGCCCGTCTCCTTCCCACCCGCGCCGTGGAGAGCACCCCTATGCTCTCCAGCATCGCCGTGAGGGGCGAGCTCACTGCCTGTGGCCCCCCCTCCTGCTCCGCTGGCTGGTGGGGTGGCCCTGCTGCGGCTGTGGCTGCGAGCTGCGTTGCTGTTGTTGTTGTTGTTGATGTTGATGCTGATGCTGTGGGTGGTGGACCTGGGGGGAGCGTGGCTGGCGGGCCCGTGCCTTCTCCTTTGCCGCCCGGAGGTACGGAGGAATCTCCGGCTTCCCGAAGAATTCCTCCTCCATCGCGGAGGCCGCCTCCCATCCGCCCCCCAACACGCCCTCGTTGAGGGCTTCCAGCCTGCAGAACTGGTTCTGCATCAGCCGGACCAGGAGGTCGTCGTAGTCCTCCGGCTCCTGCAGCGACGGCAGGCTCGTCATGATGAGGTTGATATCCCTCATCCGGGCCTGCGCCTCGTGGGCCTGCGGGCGCAGGGCACCCCCCGCCCGGGCCCCCAGCAGGGCGTCGTAGCGGCGCAGCTGGTGCAGGTGCACCAGCCCCAGCGTGGCCTCGTCCGCGTGCCACCACTCGTCCACGTCCAGGGGGTTGAGAGCCCCGGCGCCCCTGCGGCTGTCGCTGCTGCCGGCTACGCTGCCGGCCCCGTCCCGCTGCTCCGGCTTTCCGGCCCTCGGTGCTCCGGCGCCGGCTCCGGAGCCCGTCCCGTTTCCCCGCAGGCGGGCCAGCTCCGCCTGGAGGTCCGCCACCTCCCGCATCCGCCGCACCTCCTCCCGGAGGGAAGCCACCTCGTCCTGGGGGGCTGCAGCCCGGCTCGCACCTGCCTCAGCCCTTACCCTCGCGTGCTCCGCGAGGGCCGTCTCCCGCTGGGCCTTGGCCCGCTCCTCCATCACCAACGCGGCGTTCCGCGTCTTCTCCCTCTCGAGGGCCAGCTCCGCCTCGAGGCGGGCTCTCACCTCCGCGTGCCTGGCGGACTCCTCGGCGACCATGGCCCGCGCCTGCGCCTCCGTGACGGCGTTTGAGGCCGCCGCCTCCACCGACGCCACCTTCGCGTCCGACTCCGCCCCCGTCACCCGCTGTGCCGCAGCGGATTCCACCTTCGCCGCATGCGCCGCTGCATTCGCGGATGCGATGTGCATCCCCGCCGCCGCCTCCGCGTTGGCGGCCCTCGTAGCCGCCCCCGCCTCCACCCCCGCCGCGTGCACCCTCGCGTGCGCCTCCACCTGCGTGGCCCGGATGTCGGCCCCCGCGACCTCGCGAGTGGCCACCTCGCGGGCGTTGGCGGTGGTCACTGCCGCCAGCGCCTGCCCCATCGCCATCCCGAAGTCGCCCGCCGGGAGGGGGGCGGACAAGGCATCCGGGTTGCCCGCGCCGCGCCCCACTCCGGACAGCACCAGCTCCGAGTTCTGCACGCCAGGCATCGGATATGTCGGGGGTTGAAGGGTGGAGTAAAGAGAAGGGAGTAGGTGGGAGTGTTGAACCACGAAAATATTTTTCGTTGAACGCAGCCAAATATAAGGCCTAACCTGTTTTGGCGCACGGGTGTGATGACAAAAGGGAAAAGTGCTAGCACGAACATGATGTTGGTCTTCTGGTTATGTCTGGTTTCTTAGAACACTTAACGTGTATGCAAAAAAAATCGATCAAAAAGGTGAAAATTGTAGCATTTTACTTGGAGTTGACATATTTTTACCCATTTTCCAGAAAATGGCCAAAATCGCGGACTTCTCGAATTTTCGAGTTTTCCCCCCTGGTGGGAACATGCTTTCTGGAAACTGACATCATCAAGCACATACACTCGTGAAATGATCTTCAAGAACCCTTTTCACGGTAAAAAAAATCTCCAAAAAGGTGACATTCAAAGGTACTTACTCGTGAACCCCAAAAATAAAGACTTTTCTACGCATATATGCGTAGCTCGGTCCTAAAGGGTTAAGGGGTAAACTTTACGGGATTTTTCATATAGGCGAGGAACACGCACAAAATGGCTGTAAACCTGAAACCCCGGCCCCTGGGAGTATTTGGGGGCGGTCTGGGTGGTTTTTGGGGGTATTTGGCCACTTCTGAGCCAATCCGTGACCATGCTCAAAAAAGTGTCATGGTTTGGTTCCGGCCCCCTCATTTGAACCACCCTTCCGAGCCCGTCCCGCCCTACTTGCCCGCAACATTCCGCCTTTTCTTGTCTTGGGTGGGCACTGATGCCTTCGGTTCAATTTGGGAGCAAATGCGTGCAAGCTTGGGAAGGAGCGTCTTCTCGCCGGCATTTCCTGATAACACTTGCTGCAGCGTACACCGACCACTGCGCCTGCCGGTTTGCACACCGAATAAGGCTTTGGAACCCACACCGGCATATTTTCCAAAGACGCCAGCCCCAAAATCCACTCGCGCACCGTCTCCAGCCTCTCCTTTCCATCTGCGGCTGAGTTCCCCAGCATTCTGACCGTCGTCCGGCATCTCTTTTAGCTCTTGCAGTGCTGCAATGAAGAGCGCGTAAGTGGGGGTGATGGTGCAGATGACGAGGATCATCGCCACTGAGAAGTGCCACTGCAGTGCCGTAGAGCCGGGGTGACACAGGTTATACACCACACCCACTTCGCTGTTGCCGTTACCCCTGATGAAGTCCCCAATGCATCCGACACGTCAGGGAGGGCACATAATATCGCCTCCCGAGCGACGCCCTTGCATTCGCAGACACACCTGATCTTTGTTGAGGATGTCGGCAGAAACCTGACAGAACACTCGCTGAAATACCATTTTCTTGGCCCGATAGCACTCAGATGTCTCATCAGAGGCGGCAGAACGTGGTACATGACGGGGGATGGTGATGACGCAGGTGACAGGGTGCTCGGGAGACTCACCCGGGGAGGGGTTCGGTACCAAACCATGACACTTTTTTCAACACAGCGTTTCAGCCGCGTTCCGGGGCACCAAAGTGGGTGTCCCACACCCAGGGGCGGTTTTTGGGGTGGTCTGGCCACTTTTTCAGCATTTTTGGGGGGTTTCTGGTCGAAAATTGCCTATGTCGAAAAATGTCGTAAAGTTGAGGGATTTCGGTACCTTAAGACGGTCCCTAGGCATACAGTGCAAACGATAATTATTATCGCATATATACCAGATACGATAATTTTCGGAAAATTGTCGCATACGATAATTCATTATCGCATACGATAATCCATTATCGTATGATGCGATAATGGATTATCGTATACGACCAGATACGATAATTATTATCGTATGCGATAACATACGATAATCCCATTATCGTATGCGATACCCACCTGATTTTGCCCGAAACCAATCACCGAAATCTCCAGTTTACCACCGCCAAACGCCACCAAACCCCGCCAAGGGCCACAATCAGCCACAAAATAGAGATCACTACCATTCTCCCAGCCCCAGGAAGGGTAAGATGAGCCTGTGGGGTCCGGTGCTGCAGGCAGGGTACGCGTACTGGTCTGTGTCCGGGCTGCTGTGGTCATCGACAAGGCTGTGTGGTCTGTCCGAAGGAGGTGGATGGTGGTCTCCCTCAGGTGGATCGCGTCTCTCCGATCCTGCATGGGCTCAGGTGTCTCCAGATGATCATCACCCCTTGCCTTGCTGTCGGTGAGGATGGCGCCCGAGCTCCGCCTTGTAGCGCAGCGGAGTCGTGCAGGTCAGGCAGGCTCCTTGAGGCCTCCGAGGTGATGTGCGCCCCACCCCGTGGTTCCTTGTAGAGTTGCAGACAGGTCCGTGCGCACGGTGGGAGCGTTCGTATCGCCCGTTCCGTGCCAGGTCCTGAAGAATACCTTTGGTTGAGTATTGCCTCTCTCGGGTTCAAACCCCATTCAAGGTCCTTCGCTATGTCATCACTGGTCGTCAGTCAGAGGGGAAGAACGGTGTTCCTCACTTTTTCACTGCTCACGGGAGCGAAGGCCAAGTCCAACATAAGTGGTAGCCTTGAAGAGAAATCTCCTGATCTCTCCAAACATTGCACCGAAGACCACACCTGCCTATCAGGTTCTTCCCCATCAGTCGAACAGTCTTTCTTGTTCATGTTCTGGGCAGGGTGCTCTGTCTCGGTCACCCCGACACCTGCTTCAACTAGGCTAGCCCAACGTCTTCCCTCAGTGTTCTCACAGGGGTGTCCTCAGTATCTGGGTCCCGACGGCAAGGCAGCGTACCAGTCGGCTTTGCGAACCCGCAACAGGCTGTACTGGTGGTTGCATACCGCCACAAGTATGACCCTGTTGCTGCGTAGTCATGTTTTCCATGAAGTGGGGTGGCGACAGGGTGTAAGTCACGAGGGGAAGGGCATGTGGAACGGCCACTGCCCAATCCCCAGAGTCCTCTCCGCCCCACTGTGCCTGAAACTTCTTCAGACAGACATAGTGATGTGCATGTCACGGCACTATGTGTGTTGTGTCTCTGCCACCCATTTGTGAGGGACATTCTACACTTCTGAGTGAAGCCCCCCGTCACCAATAATTCAAAGAAGCAAAAATGGCAGCTTCCGGCTCCACTTTTACCACTTTTTCAATGTGTTCTGGGCTGATTTCTGGTTTTCCGAAAATCTCAAAAAATTATCGCACCATTATCGTATATTATCGTATACGATAATATACGATAATGGGAGTACGATAATAATTATCGTTTGCACTGTATGCCTAGGGGGGGGGGGGTTTTGCCAATCGGGAGGTTGGGCGTAGATATTTATGTTGGGAATTGTAATTTCCTCCTCTCCCTTTTATCAGAGGGACCCCCCACACCCCACCCCACCCCTGCGGCTGACAAGTCTGAAGAACAAGCCACCTCAGCAGAGTGCTGAGGCTGTCGCCAGCACCCAGCAGCTGTGTGGGTGGTCTGGGTGGGATATCGAGGCAGGGAGGACATCCGCACTTCCAGCCAGCAAACACCCCCCCCCCCCCGTTGGTGTGCCGGTGGGGAACATCGCCACGCTGGGTGTCACGTTGAGCCTCAGTATGGCACAGCAACCTGCAACGCCACTCCCCAGTGTGTTCGTGACAGCTATGGCTGGCGAGTTATCACCTGGCACTGCCACCGGCGCCTCCACTGCCGCCGACTGCCCCCTGGGGGTTCTGCTGTTGCGGCTGATCCGCCTTGTGTATACGATGCAAGGAGAAGCGTCGTCGTGGCTCTGCGGTGTAGCCGCATCGCCACGTTCCGGCTGCATCGCCCCATCCATTCCTCGACAGACTGTCGAGAGAGACGAGTTCAACACAGGTATGATCAAGGTTGGAAAGTTCTGCGCCTACCACCGGTGTGTGGGAGTGGAAAGGGAGGCAGGGGAGACCAATGTGAAGCCGCTGCCTGTCAAGCTGCTGGAATGGGCGAAAGCCTGCGTGCGCAGGAATCAGGACAGGTGTGCGCGTGAGACCAGTTCTCTGGGGAGATATGCTTCGGCTCCTGCTGACTGGCAGTACTACCCTGGTGCAACAGTGCGGTTGACAGGTGGCGCAGGCACCAGCAAGAATATGGGGGCACAAACTCAAACACACACACCAGACTGCAGAGTCGATTGAAGCTTCCGACTGAGACATGCCTTAAAACCGGGGAGGGGGGCGGGGGTCAGCAACCGAGAACGTGCGGCTTTCCAAAGGGGCGTGGGGGGGTGGGGATGGGATCGGCCTCGACACATTATCATTCTTCTTCATCCGATGCAGTTCTTTCGGGTTTTGATCTGTGAAAAAAAAGCAAATCGTACAATCTATGCAATACGGCCACATTTGCAACCCGGGTAACAAGTTGCCACTACACGCTACACTGCCCTGCCAGGACTGATAACATCGCAGCGCCACGCATGTTCGATGATTGGCACTGGGACACCACCACCACGCTGCAAGACAACCACGGCACTGCAAAGGTGTTCAAAGGAGAGGCCTGGACACCATCGACAGCTGGCCGTGGCATCGCCCTGTGAACATGTTTCCCGATGTAACAAAACCACCGCAGGAGTCGAGGAGACTTGAAGTCATTCTATAAAATACCTACAAAAGGGGGGGTGGGTCAGTGGGGCTGAAAGGTTTTAACGGCTCTCTAGTACACATCCTTTATCGACAGCACCACCACCACCACAAACCTCCGCCCATGCAACTCTTGGTTAACACCTGGAAACGCACAGCAGCATTTTTGAACTGCTGATGCTGACGTGCAAAACAATCGGGAAATAAGAATAAAACCACTGGTGCGTCTCTCCCATCACACTGCGTGAGTCACACCCACACACGCGATGCAATGACCCACCGCATACAAACCCCCTCACGAAGGAGGGAGAAGGGACCGCTTCACCTGCAGCCTCTCCCCCCTCCAACCACACAAAGAGCATCCACAGGTGGGATATAGTAGGGAATTAGGAAGGCGTTGTGCGCATTAGCAGGCGGTGGGGCAAATGGAAGAACGGCAGGCCTGTTTCCGTTTGCCTGGCTGCAGCACACTGCCCTGAGGGCTTGGTGGACCATCCACCCACATCTGCACCGCCTCACTGCCTCTGGGTAGGGTCAGTCAGGCGCAGCACGTCAGATGTCCGCTGCCTGGCCCTTGCGAGCTCCTCTGAGATCGCGCCGCCACCTGCGCCTGGCTTGTGCAGGCCTGCGTGCTGCGTCCGTTGGGGCGTCTCTGCCCTCTTGCGAAGCACCTTCCGCTTGTCGGGGAACTGCTCGTGCACCTGGGTGACAAGCAGGTTCCGGTCCTTGCGAGATGACTGTGTTGCAGAAAGAGGCAGTGGTGTGGTTTGGCTTTGGGTTGGAAAAGGATGGGATGGTCAATCGATCACATCGCATCAAGATGACAAGACACCGGCATGATATGCGGCAGCCTGCCGATTTACATACCGTCACACGGCTGAACCTGGGTGTCGAGGACCCGAAAGCAAAATCGCCCCTGCCGCGCCGCCTGTCGGTCTCCGTGTCCTCGCCACTAGGTATGTTGCGCATCTGTGGGAGGCAGGGGTGCGGGGCCTGAGGACCTGCATGCAGTGACAGGCATACCTTGTGGAGGGCGCTGGTCTGCAGCACGTTGCTGCCGTCGAGGGTGTCGGCAGTGGAGGTCGACGGGTGGTCGTAGAACCCCCGTGTGTCGAAGCCGTGCACCTCACCCGGGCGGTCCTTCAGCGCCTCCATCTCGCGCTGCGTGTTGCGCAGCTGCGACATCAGCGCATCCACCTTCGGGCTGTACTCTCCATGCTGGCGCGGGGGCGACACACGCACCTCCTCCGTCAGCGAATTCACGCGGCTCCGCAGACTCGTCGTCACCGATGGCTTCTGCGGCAGATAAAATGTGTGTGTGGGACAGCAGGGCTCGGTTCTCTCGGGAGGGGGCACGGTGCGATGCCACCTCCAAATCCCAGAATACACCCAACTCATTCTCTGCTATCGACACACACACCCACGTGAAGCTTTTTTTGGAGCAGTGCAGACAACACAGCACTTGATCTTGGTGTGGTCTCCACTGAAAAAAACACCCCCCCACCTCTCGCACCGCACCACTTCCCGAACACCATACCAGAAGCTCGTTGAGCGCGTTGGACTGCACACTCGTTGGAAGGAATGAGGGGACTGTAAACAGCGGCTTGGCCGCCGCCGCCGCCGCAACCGGCGCAGCCGCCCTCACCGGAGACGACAACGGCACATCTCCCACACCCAGCGGCTGCACCTGCACCGGCACCGGGAACGGCACGGCATGGGGGGGCAGCCCTGCCGCACCGCCTGCCGTCGACACCGACGATCTGCAGAGGAGCTCATCCCGCAGCTGGTTGGACTCCGCCACGGCGTGGTCCAGCTGCTGCCGCAGGTAGGCTGTCTCCTGCTGCGCCCTCTCCCGGTCCGCCTTCAGCGCGTTCATCGAGCCAACCTTCCGCCTCAGGTCATCCCCTTGCGCCTCCACCTGCGACTCGTGGCTCCGCCGTATCTCAGACAGCACCCTCTCCATCTCTGTCTGGCTGCTGGCCAGCTCCCGGCTCAGCTCCTCCACACGGTGCTTCTCGCTGTCCCGCTCCTCCGCCAGCTTCTTGATCTCCGCCACCACCTCGTGGATCAGCTCGGGGGGCGTCACCGCCGCCGGCACCAGAGGCACCCCACCACCGCCACCCCCACCCGCCGGCAGCTCCACACCGCCCACACCTGGGGCGACCCCGCTGGGCACCGGGAGCTGCAGGGCGGAGGCAACTGAGGTCCCCATGTCAACCCGCAGCTTCTCAAAGCTCGGCTGGAGCAAACTCTGCACGAACACCGCAGGGTCCGCCCTCACCGCAGGGTGCGCCGGGGGGCTCGGCTGCCTCTTCGGGCTCTCCCCCCGAGCAGCCTGGGGGGGACTCCGCATCCGCTGCTGCTGCATCTGCTGCATATGCGCCATGCCCCCCCCTCCCGGGGGCAGCCGCGTCGGCGCGACAGGCGGGCTGCCCCCCCCACCACCGATGCCACCTCCCCTCCGGGAATGCGGAGACCGGACCGGGGAATGCAGCGCGGCAGGCGTTGTGGTGGCACCACCACCACCGCCAGCAAACCGCGCCGCCTCCACAGCGCTGCTGTGGTGCGGCATCGGTGGGGAGGGGATGGACGTGGCAGAGGCGAGGTGCTGCGGTGTGGCGGCAGCTGCCGCCGCCGCAGTCTCCTGCCTCCGGAGATACCCCCTGCTGATCGGGCTGATCGAGGCATGCCTCCGCGACACCACCTCCGCCTCGTCCCGCCTCAGGTCCCGCCTCTCCGGGATAAAGCACTCCTCCGTATAGCTCCGTGGCGCCCCCTGCTGCTCCATAGCAGGCTCGGGGATGCCATGGTGGTGCCGGAGTGGGGCCTCCTTGATTCTAACCCTCTCCGACCACTGCAGCATGCTCTCCGCCCGTCGGGCAGCCTGGTCGGCAGGATGGGGTGGCTGTGTCGGTATGACAATCTGCCTCCTCTCCACCTTCTGGTTTTTAAATGCCTTCATCGGACTGAAATGCCCGTCGTCATCAATATACTCATCGTAGGTAAACTCCATCGGGTTTGTCGTGGTGTTATGCGGAACCTCCGAGACGGTTTGCAGCGTGGTGTGCATGTGGCCCCCTGGCAGCTCCAGCACAACACTCCCGGAGGCTGCCATGTCGCGCGTGGGGGACATCATAGACACAGAAGGGGGCTGGAGATGCGCCGATGCGGGTGTCGGCTGCAGCAGGGAGAAACTCATGTCCCCGCCCTGCATCCCATGGGGGCCCATATAGGGGGACTGCTGGGCGGAGGGGGAGTGTACCCTAGGCTGCCCGATGAAGCGCCCCGCGCTCTGGATCTCGGCGGAGTTGTGGAGGGCGGCCTGCTCCAGCTCCTTGACGCGCTGCACCGCCAGCATCTGCTCCGTCTCCCGCTGGATGAGCGCGTCGCGCGCCGCGTGGGGTGGATCCTGCCCCAGGGTGGCGGAGGAGGCGTTGGCTGGGGCATCGCCCGGCACACCCGACGCCCTGTGAGGGCTGCCCCCCGTGTCTGCCTCTGCCCACAGCTTGCGCTGGCGGGCCCACTCGAGGCTGAACTCCATCTGACGCTCCTTATCGAGTGTGCGGAGCTGGTCGATATGCATCCTCCTCTCCCGATCTTCATGGTCCAGCTCCCTGTGCAGCTCATAATACGCCGAGGTGCGGGTTGCGTGATACCACTCGGTCTGCTCCATGTCGCGGATGGCTTTCCGCTCGATCCTGGCCTCACGCTCGATCTGCTCGCGCCCGTCTGCCTCCGACTCATGCAGGTCGCGGTCACACTTCATGACGTGGAGGCGCTGCTCCACAACCTGGCGTTCTTTGTATTCCCGGAGCCAACCGTCTTCATTCTGCTCCTGGGCAAGGCGGTGTTGTCTGTCGAGCTCGGCCTGTTCGAGGCGTGCTGTTTCCACCAGGAGCTGCTCGCGCTCTTTGATGAGCTCTTCACGCTCAGCCTCTGCAGCGCGGCGCAGATCGGCTTCGTCAAGCAGGCGCTGCGTGATGAGCTTCTCGTCGTCCTCCAGCCGCAGCTGCTCCCGGATGCGCAGGTCCTGCTGCCGTGAGTCGTCTGTGTAAACAGGGCGCGGCATGGCGGCCGCGCCGCTGAGGTCCGGCGACATGACATGGGCGATGCCCACCCCATCGGAGGCGAGCGGTGGAAGCCCGTAAGACGGCGGGGTTAAGTGAGGCGACCCAGGCTCGCGCAGAGGGTCCATCTTCCCACAGCCCCTACCCCCCCCCGCGCCAAGGCCTGGAAGGGAGTTGTGTGTGACAGTGGGGTGGCGGCCACGTATTGTGTGGGGAGATCCTGCGCGGATCATAGCCCCACCGGGGGCGGAGCCCCCGCCGCCGGAGGCCACGGTAGGGAACGTCTATTCACAGGTTGGCATGATCCATGTCATGTCAAGCGCCTGACCAAAGTTGGTGGGTCGTTGGGTCGATGGAAAAAGTGGGGGGGGGGGGGGGGTAGGCCCCCAGATGTCCTTGAGAAAAACTGTAATTTTTTTGAAATATCCAGGTCTGGAGGTCAACAGTGCCAACCCACCCCCAAACCCACTCCGGATATGAATTTCCGGAGGTTTTTACCCACTTTTGGGCCCACCAACCCTCATTTTTGGCCATTTTTTGGCATTTTTCTCGCTTTTCTGGGGTGAGTCCTGTGCAAGGTGGTTGCAGGGTCATTTTTGGGTAAAAATGTGCATTTTAACGCACTTCTACTGGTCCTAGAGGCCCTGGATGGTATACAATGTACCCCAGGGATGCCTAGGGTACATTTTTCACCCGAAAACCACCCAACATGGGGTCTAGTCGCCCAAATTTTATCATTTTTTCGTAAAATTGGGACATTAACCCCACATGGGCGAAACCCCCATTTTTCACAGTTTTTTCAAAATATCGGACCGAATTTGGGCAATTCGGTGGAGAAAACCTGTTCCGACAGGCCCATACACCCCTTTTAGGGCATTCCCAGTGGTTTCTGGGTGGTTATAGGGTTATAGGGTGCCTACAACATGGCTGCAGGATGTGTGCAGGGTCCTCCAACATCGTTGCAGGGTCCTTTTTTTGGGTAAAAAAAAGGCATTTTCACACACTTCTACTGGTCCTAGAGGCCCTGGATGGTATACAATGTACCCCAGGGATGCCTAGGGTACGTTTTTCACCCGAAAACCACCCAAAATGGGGTCTAGTCGCCCCGATTTTGTCATTTTTTCATAAAAATTAGGACTTTTACCACACACGGGCAAATTCCCCGTTCTTCACAGTTTTTTCAAATTCTCGGACCGAATTTGGGCAACTCGGTGTAGAAAACCTGTTCCGACAGGCCCATACACCCCTTATAGGGCAGGCTCAGTGGTTTCTGGGTGGTTATTGGGTTATAGTGTGCCTGCAACATGGTTGCAGGATGTGTGCAGGGTGTGTGCAGGGTGGTTGCAGGGTCCTTTTTTTGGGTAAAAAAACACATTTTCACGTGATTCTACTGGTCCTAGAGGCCCTGGAGGGTATACAATGTACCCCAGGGATGTCTAGGGTACGTTTTTCACCCGAAAACCACCCAAAATGGGGTCTAGTTGCCCCGATTTTGTCATTTTTTCATGAAAATCGGGATTTTGCCCATAATGGGCGAAACCCCCTTTTTTCACCGATTTTTCAAAAATTCGGGCCGAAAATGGGCGACTAAGTGTGAAAAACCGGTTTCATTGGGTCCCCAGACATATTTTTGAGGCGGGTACACCCATTTTAGGTGCCAATAACCCTTGTTTGGGGTCGGAAAAATTTTTATTACAAATTTTTCAAGTACATCTGGTCCCCTAGGGGGGGGGGATCGGTTTTGGTGGGCCGATGGGTCATAGTTAGGGTTTTGACGGGTAAATACATTTCCAGCCAGAGTGAATCCCTGCCTCGCTTTGAACGACATTCGAACGATTCTTGGCTGTGTTCGCAGCGCCCCCTGGTGGAGAGGTTGCTTTGCTTCCACAGACCGACATCCGGTGTGCTTCTGCAGTGACATCGCAAGGCGGGGGGTCCAATCTGTTGAACAACATCCGAACCGATATTTCGGCAGCCCCACCGAAGGGGCACACACAAAGATATTCAAAGAAAGAACCGCGAAGCGGTGTGGGAAAAGCAGCACACAGACATGCCAGAGGGGGCTGCAGAGGCTGCAGGTCAGGGCGTCCCCAAGCACAAAGCGACGCACTTCCCTTGATGCGGCTACGGATAGGCTTGGCACTGTCTACTGCGGCAAGGGGTGTCGGGAAGGGAACTGGTTCATGCACTTCTTGTGGAAAACCTGGGCACAAGGGTAACTCAGGCAATACCATCACAGACCAAGGCGTTGCGACAGGCAGCGCACCTTGTGTGCAGCCCACGGATGTGCATAGCAGGACATCTCGAATGCGATGCACACTACAGCGAGGAGATGGAATGCACAGTCAACCCGTGACACGAAGGTGGCCCCTGCTACTACACCACTAACAACAAGAATTATGACGAATCTGAATAACAAAATATCCACGGAGTCGGATGTCTGGACGTTCCACACAGGCATCAGGATGCTGCGCAGAGACACACCGTCCGCCAGCAGCCTTTGTGAGAGGTGATTCGGGTCGTGTGACCGCAGGCGCTGTACCTGTTTCAGGAAATGTGGCGTGTGCCATCCTAGGTCGGACAGCATCTGCCAGTGCCACAGGGTCCACCCCACACTGCCGCCGTTCGGCGGTCATTGGGTCCCGGTCGAAGGCTTGGATGAATGCAGAGTCGTCAAAAGCGTCGCACTCCATGAACCTTTCCAGGTTTCGCGCGATGAACTGGCAGCTGCGGGACCCTGCGAGGCACTTCCGCCGCATGTCGTACTTCTGCGCCTCTGACAGCAGGCGGGCCAGCACACCAGGCCTGTCCAGCACACCCGACAGCAAGACGACAGCCTGCCCTTCGTCATGTCTGACCAAAGCTCTGACGACGTGCCTGTGGGGTGCTGCAGGGGTGGGCAGTCCCCACCACCACACGCTGCCCCTCCTGCACCTGCAGGTCACGCAGGGTTGTCCCGTTGCCAGCCTGCCGCGTGCATGGCGCGTATTCGCAGCTCGCCCAACGTGGTATCGCCTGTCACAGCCACAGGCACCACCACTGGCAGGCGCAGCCGCAGCGTGGTGTAGTCTGCAGGCACGGGCTCCTCAGCCCCCAAGTGCAGGGCACTTGACAGTGTCGCAAGGGACTCTTGTTCGCCACCCGCCGACACGTACACACGTCGCTCTGAGAAGATCTCACACACTTTCGACGAGCGGAAGAGCACGGCAGGTCCATCCACCGCAAGTATGCAGCGCAGGTGCAACGTGGCAGTACTGCGCATGGTGCACTCGGCATCCACCTGCGCTGCGGGCCCCAGCAGGACGGTGTGTGTGGCGCGTGTCTGGGGGACGTCGCGCAGGCGCGGCAGGTCGTCGGCACGCAGCAGCTGCACCCGACTCTATCTGCTCACACTTATTTGCACTAGCCAGTGTAGGGCACGGCCGAGTCCGCCGTCGTCAGTGGTGGTGCTGTCCCCAACCCACGTGCACCGCAGCCTGCCCGCGTCGTGCCAGTCTGCCTCTTGCGACGGCAAGGATCCGCAGATGAACACATCCTCTGCTTGCGGGTGCCGCAACGTGCAGCAAGGTCCCCCGTAGGACAGCAGGAGGAACGGCGTCCCGATGAACAGCAGCAGGGCAAGAGTCGGGAACCCGCCCCCCCAGCGACACCCATGCCATTGCGCTGCAGCTCGCGGCCCTTGGGGAAGGGCATGGCCAGAAGGGGCAGATGGGGGCGCCAGCGTCTGCGTGTGTCTGGGGTGGGGGCATTGAAATAGAAGTAGAAAGAACCACAAGAACGATCACCCTTCACTCGCTATGCAGGTTGGTGGGAAGAGGAAGGTGGGGGGGGTCTGTCTGAGCTCCAGTGCTATATCCGGCCTGTGCTGTGGTGTCACACTGTCTGGGCAATGCAGGCTGTGATGGCGCGCATAAACGTTATTGGGCGGGGGCGTGGGGCGCGTGTGTGGGTATGTGCCTCTTTCAACATCTTCAGGTCACCACGAGGCAGCAGCGACAGGGGGCGGGGCGAGGTGGGGTGGGGAGGGGAGCGGAGCGGAGGCGGCTTCCCAGCCCCCAGCTGCGCCTTCTCCCCCTCCCCCCTCCCCCCTCCCCCCCTCCCTACCCGTCTCTCACACAGTCAATACACACACACACACACACATTTTCCTCCCTCTCCAACCCCACCCGTGACACCACCAGGGTTTAGCTAGCCCTGGTCCGATTATCCCCGGTTCTTCGCTGAAGAGACGCGGCCGGGGGGAGGGGTACGAAGAGTACGCGTCGAAACCGGTGTCACGTCGTGTTGGGGAATCCTTCGGGAGTGCGATACTGAAGGGGAGGTGCTACTGCCCGTGCAGGGCGACACCGCCTTAAAACTTTATAACCACACACACACACACCCGTGGCGGGGCTTGAAGCTTGAAGATAACAGGGAATCTTCGCCCAGAAATGCATAACGGGTGTAGGGGAGAAAAAAAATGAAGCTGCCTCACAGAGCCTGGCTCTCTGTCAGGAGCGGCATGCCTCCTTTCTGACACAGAGCGCTCAGGCGGCTCTCTCCCACACACCCCCATCTCAACATAGCGTGGTGCTACGCAAATTCTCTGGTTTCAAACACACCTCATACCAACAGCCTTCGCAACTTACGTATTGGATCCGCCACGGCCTGGGTCCCCTTTTTTTTGTGTACCTACCCCCCCCCTTGTAATTGTCCGCCCCCCCAAACCCCTTGTAATTGTCCGCCTCGGGGCCTCCTCGGGGGGCGGACAATTACAAGGGTTATACTGGGTACTAAGGCCTGCAGTGCGAGTGGTTGGCCTGCGTGACAAGGGTCTCTTAATCACCCCTCGCTACTCCCCTATCACCCCCTGGGGGGTGGTAGGGGTGAGTAGCGAGAACCCTGGCCACACAGAGCGCACAAACACTATGGAATGTGCCTCTGTTGTGTTGTGTGCACGCTGCAGCCAGTGGTACAGGCTAATCCCTTGTAATTGTCCGCCTGACCTTGTAATTGTCCGTTTCGGCCAAAAATGCCAAAATAGGGCGGACAATTACAAGGGGGTGGGTAGGTAGAGAGCTTTCCTATCACTCAGTGGGTGTTGATCACCACCACCTGCTGATTCCGTTCTCTCTTCAGACTGGCTTGGCGGGACCACGGCTGGCTGGCCTGCCGTTTTGGACCTCTTTTGAGATATCCGTGTGCCGCCCCACCACTCAAGGGAACCCCCGCTACCGCCGTCAGATAGGCAATGCAATAAACGCAGGGTTGGGTGAGGTGCCAAGGAACGTATAGAACGAACATGGCTCAGGGGATCAGTCGCGGGATGGAGAGACGGGTTGCTGTCAAGGGGTGGAGATGGAGAGCAAAGTCGAAAAAAAGCAACCACAGGCCCCTCCGCCCAGCCATCTGGTGGTGTTAGGCGAAATCATGAGTATGGATAGAGTTGGAAAGACAACGGGGCTGGCACAGCATGTCCAGCCAGAACAGCAGGAAGACGGGGGCGGGCAAACCGAGAGCCACACAAAGACATGCCCAGCAAAATATCACGATAGCTCTGGGCTGTGCAAAAGGGACCCCCCAAAAGTTCTGGAAATCTGCTATCGGCTGTCATGGGTTTCCAGACCAGGGGGCCCCCCCCAGTCACGGTTCAGAAGCATCAGGCATGCTGCACAAAAAAGGAAAGGGGGGGGGCGGGGGAGTGGGAGGGGGGAGGTAAAAAAACCAGAACGAAAGCGGGTGCACGCATGTCAATAAACAGGGGTTGTCCAGTGGTTGGAACGGGTCACAACACACCACCTTACACCCCTGCACAGGACAGAACCAGAGAAAGTGCCGCCACACGTTGGGGCGCTTCCGCACAGACCACTCTGGCGAAGAAGGGAGTCATGCGCGCATGCAACGCTTATCGCGTCTCCATCGGTGCCTGCAGAATAATCCCGTCAAACACATCGTGCGCATAAACAAAGGTTTGGAGAACTTCTTTCTGAAGGGAGATGAATTCTCGGGGGAGGGGAGGTAACCCGGAGAGACGGTGGACCAAAGGCGTGGCGCCATAGAGCCTGTCATTCTCCGGACATCCCGTGTGACAAACACCGCACCGGGACCAGGCAGCCGTGTCGTCGCAGGGCCAAACAGGTCAATAAGGGGTCCTGAAAGATCCACGCAAGAGTCTGAGAAGGTAGGGAGGGTGGAGAGGGGAGCGAAGACAGGAGGGGCTTCTTGAGAGTATAATTATAATATGCGGATTACGCTCAAATGCGCCAAATGCAGAGCAAACCCAGTTTGGAGAAAATACATCCATACCGCTCGATGCGTCTCACGAAAGTTGTTGCATTGCACGCAGGCACCGCCCTCGGGGGTCTTCTGACCACACGTAATGATGCATCGCTCTTTCAACCAATATGCCTTGTGTGGCTCGTTGGTAGGAGGGGAGGAGATAATCGCTATGGATGATGTGGCATATTCCGGGAAGGGATGCCTCACACCCCACACGTACGCACACGGCGTGAAGCTGCTGTTTGGAAGACGCGGTGACACCGCAACATCGTCTCAGGAGAGCCAAAGAGAGAACCCCGAAGGGGCTGTGCCTCTAGCCCAGGGACATTCTTTTCGGAACGTCTCGGGTCAGGAACAAAACGGGGGAAGAATCGTTTGGAAAAATAATGACAGGGGGGGGGGGGGCTTTTTGGTGCTTGTTGATTTTTTTTGGGGGGGTGTCGATTCTGGACAAAAAATAATTTTTTTCAAAAAAAAACCGAAAAATCGGGGGAAAATGCTGAAAAATGGCAAAAAAAAGAGTATGGGGAGTTGGGTCCAGTTTAGCAAAGTCGTCATATTTTTCGGGTGTTTTTTTGAATGGGACACCCGAAGAACCCGTTGAGACGTGAATGACATCGTGAACATATCTGCCAGAGAATCCTCAAGCTTGGTGCCTCAAGAACGTGGGACAACACGGCGCTGCAGGCGCATCCTGGGCCGCAGACCAGCAAGCCGGCAAAATAGCCAAGGCCGCCTACACGGCGAGCCTTCTACAGATTCCAGATTGCTCAAACGAGCGTGTCCAGGAAGCTTGAGCTTTGGGTGGGGACGGGATGAAGTCATGGGGGGGGGGGGGGGGGGCGGGGCGGGGGTGGCTGGGGGGAACCTCTAGAGGTAGGTGACAACCCATTGGTGGCTGGGGGGAACCTCTAGAGGTAGGGGGCAACCTATTTGTGGCTGGGGGGAACCTCTAGAGGTAGGTGACAACCCATTAGTGGCTGGGGGGAACCTCTAGAGGTAGGGGGCAACCTATTTGTGGCTGGGGGGAACCTCTAGAGGTAGGTGGCAACCCATTGGTGGCTGGGGGGAACCTCTAGAGGTAGGGGGCAACCCATTAGTGGCTGGGGGGAACCTCTAGCGGTAGGGGGCAACCCATTGGTGGATGGGGGGAACCTCTAGAGGTAGGGGGCAACCCATTAGTGGCTGGGGGGAACCTCTAGAGGTAGGCGACAACCCATTAGTGGCAGGGGGGAACCTCTAGAGGTAGGGGGCAACCCATTGGTGGATGGGGGGAACCTCTAGAGGTAGGTGGCAACCCATTGGTGGCTGGGGGGAACCTCTAGAGGTAGGGGGTAACCCGTTTGTGGGTGGGGGGAACCCCTAGAGGCAGGGGGTAACCCATTTGTGAGTGGGGGGAACCCCTAGAGGTAGGGGGTAACCCTTTTGTGAGTGGGGGGAACCCCTAGAGGTCGGGGGTAACCCATTTGTGGGTGGGGGGAACCCCTAGAGGCAGGGGGCAACCCTTTTGTGAGTGGGGGGAACCCCTAGAGGTAGGGGGTAACCCATTTGTGGGTGGGGGGAACCCCTAGAGGCAGGGGGTAACCCATTTGTGAGTGGGGGGAACCCCTAGAGGTAGGGGGTAACCCGTTTGTGGGTGGGGGGAACCCCTAGAGGCAGGGGGTAACCCATTTGTGGGTGGGGGGAACCCCTAGAGGTAGGGGGTAACCCGTTTGTGGGTGGGGGGAACCCCTAGAGGCAGGGGGCAACCCTTTTGTGAGTGGGGGGAACCCCTAGAGGTAGGGGGTAACCCATTTGTGGCTGGGGGGAACCCCTAGAGGTAGGGGGTAACCCGTTTGTGGGTGGGGGGAACCCCTAGAGGCAGGGGGTAACCCATTAGTGGCTGGGGGGAACCCCTAGAGGTAGGGGGTAACCCGTTTGTGGGTGGGGGGAACCCCTAGAGGCAGGGGGCAACCCTTTTGTGAGTGGGGGGAACCCCTAGAGGTAGGGGGTAACCCATTTGTGGGTGGGGGGAACCCCTAGAGGCAGGGGGTAACCCATTTGTGAGTGGGGGGAACCCCTAGAGGTAGGGGGTAACCCATTTGTGGGTGGGGGGAACCCCTAGAGGTAGGGGGTAACCCATTTGTGGGTGGGGGGAACCCCTAGAGGTAGGGGGTAACCCGTTTGTGGGTGGGGGGAACCCCTAGAGGCAGGGGGTAACCCATTTGTGGGTGGGGGGAACCCCTAGAGGTAGGGGGTAACCCGTTTGTGGGTGGGGGGAACCCCTAGAGGCAGGGGGCAACCCTTTTGTGAGTGGGGGGAACCCCTAGAGGTAGGGGGTAACCCATTTGTGAGTGGGGGGAACCCCTAGAGGTAGGGGGTAACCCGTTTGTGGGTGGGGGGAACCCCTAGAGGCAGGGGGCAACCCATTTGTGAGTGGGGGGAACCCCTAGAGGTAGGGGGTAACCCATTTGTGAGTGGGGGGAACCCCTAGAGGTAGGGGGTAACCCATTTGTGAGTGGGGGGAACCCCTAGAGGTAGGGGGTAACCCATTTGTGAGTGGGGGGAACCCCTAGAGGTCGGGGGTAACCCGTTTGTGGGTGGGGGGAACCCCTAGAGGTAGGGGGTAACCCATTTGTGGGTGGGGGGAACCCCTAGAGGTAGGGGGTAACCCGTTTGTGGGTGGGGGGAACCCCTAGAGGCAGGGGGTAACCCATTAGTGGCTGGGGGGAACCCCTAGAGGTAGGGGGTAACCCGTTTGTGGGTGGGGGGAACCCCTAGAGGTAGGGGGTAACCCATTTGTGGGTGGGGGGAACCCCTAGAGGTAGGGGGTAACCCATTTGTGGGTGGGGGGAACCCCTAGAGGTAGGGGGTAACCCGTTTGTGGGTGGGGGGAACCCCTAGAGGCAGGGGGCAACCCTTTTGTGAGTGGGGGGAACCCCTAGAGGTAGGGGGTAACCCATTTGTGAGTGGGGGGAACCCCTAGAGGTAGGGGGTAACCCGTTTGTGGGTGGGGGGAACCCCTAGAGGCAGGGGGTAACCCATTTGTGGGTGGGGGGAACCCCTAGAGGTAGGGGGTAACCCGTTTGTGGGTGGGGGGAACCCCTAGAGGCAGGGGGCAACCCTTTTGTGAGTGGGGGGAACCCCTAGAGGTAGGGGGTAACCCATTTGTGGCTGAGGGGAACCCCTAGAGGTAGGGGGTAACCCGTTTGTGGGTGGGGGGAACCCCTAGAGGCAGGGGGCAACCCTTTTGTGAGTGGGGGGAACCCCTAGAGGTAGGGGGTAACCCATTTGTGGGTGGGGGGAACCCCTAGAGGCAGGGGGCAACCCTTTTGTGAGTGGGGGGAACCCCTAGAGGTAGGGGGTAACCCATTTGTGGCTGAGGGGAACCCCTAGAGGTAGGGGGTAACCCGTTTGTGGGTGGGGGGAACCCCTAGAGGCAGGGGGTAACCCATTTGTGAGTGGGGGGAACCCCTAGAGGCAGGGGGTAACCCATTTGTGGGTGGGGGGAACCCCTAGAGGTAGGGGGTAACCCGTTTGTGGGTGGGGGGAACCCCTAGAGGCAGGGGGCAACCCTTTTGTGAGTGGGGGGAACCCCTAGAGGTAGGGGGTAACCCATTTGTGAGTGGGGGGAACCCCTAGAGGTAGGGGGTAACCCGTTTGTGGGTGGGGGGAACCCCTAGAGGCAGGGGGCAACCCTTTTGTGAGTGGGGGGAACCCCTAGAGGTAGGGGGTAACCCATTTGTGAGTGGGGGGAACCCCTAGAGGTAGGGGGTAACCCATTTGTGAGTGGGGGGAACCCCTAGAGGTAGGGGGTAACCCATTTGTGAGTGGGGGGAACCCCTAGAGGTCGGGGGTAACCCGTTTGTGGGTGGGGGGAACCCCTAGAGGTAGGGGGTAACCCATTTGTGGGTGGGGGGAACCCCTAGAGGTAGGGGGTAACCCGTTTGTGGGTGGGGGGAACCCCTAGAGGCAGGGGGTAACCCATTAGTGGCTGGGGGGAACCCCTAGAGGTAGGGGGTAACCCGTTTGTGGGTGGGGGGAACCCCTAGAGGTAGGGGGTAACCCATTTGTGGGTGGGGGGAACCCCTAGAGGTAGGGGGTAACCCGTTTGTGGGTGGGGGGAACCCCTAGAGGCAGGGGGTAACCCATTAGTGGCTGGGGGGAACCCCTAGAGGTAGGGGGTAACCCGTTTGTGGGTGGGGGGAACCCCTAGAGGTAGGGGGTAACCCATTTGTGGGTGGGGGGAACCCCTAGAGGTAGGGGGTAACCCATTTGTGGGTGGGGGGAACCCCTAGAGGTAGGGGGTAACCCGTTTGTGGGTGGGGGGAACCCCTAGAGGCAGGGGGCAACCCTTTTGTGAGTGGGGGGAACCCCTAGAGGTAGGGGGTAACCCATTTGTGAGTGGGGGGAACCCCTAGAGGTAGGGGGTAACCCGTTTGTGGGTGGGGGGAACCCCTAGAGGCAGGGGGTAACCCATTTGTGGGTGGGGGGAACCCCTAGAGGTAGGGGGTAACCCGTTTGTGGGTGGGGGGAACCCCTAGAGGCAGGGGGTAACCCATTTGTGGGTGGGGGGAACCCCTAGAGGCAGGGGGCAACCCTTTTGTGAGTGGGGGGAACCCCTAGAGGTAGGGGGTAACCCATTTGTGGCTGGGGGGAACCCCTAGAGGTCGGGGGTAACCCGTTTGTGGGTGGGGGGAACCCCTAGAGGTAGGGGGTAACCCATTTGTGGGTGGGGGGAACCCCTAGAGGCAGGGGGCAACCCTTTTGTGAGTGGGGGGAACCCCTAGAGGTAGGGGGTAACCCATTTGTGGGTGGGGGGAACCCCTAGAGGCAGGGGGCAACCCTTTTGTGAGTGGGGGGAACCCCTAGAGGTAGGGGGTAACCCGTTTGTGGGTGGGGGGAACCCCTAGAGGCAGGGGGCAACCCTTTTGTGAGTGGGGGGAACCCCTAGAGGTAGGGGGTAACCCATTTGTGGGTGGGGGGAACCCCTAGAGGCAGGGGGCAACCCTTTTGTGAGTGGGGGGAACCCCTAGAGGTAGGGGGTAACCCATTTGTGGGTGGGGGGAACCCCTAGAGGTAGGGGGTAACCCGTTTGTGGGTGGGGGGAACCCCTAGAGGCAGGGGGCAACCCTTTTGTGAGTGGGGGGAACCCCTAGAGGTAGGGGGTAACCCATTTGTGAGTGGGGGGAACCCCTAGAGGTAGGGGGTAACCCGTTTGTGGGTGGGGGGAACCCCTAGAGGCAGGGGGCAACCCTTTTGTGAGTGGGGGGAACCCCTAGAGGTAGGGGGTAACCCATTTGTGGGTGGGGGGAACCCCTAGAGGCAGGGGGCAACCCTTTTGTGAGTGGGGGGAACCCCTAGAGGTAGGGGGTAACCCATTTGTGGGTGGGGGGAACCCCTAGAGGTAGGGGGTAACCCGTTTGTGGGTGGGGGGAACCCCTAGAGGCAGGGGGCAACCCTTTTGTGAGTGGGGGGAACCCCTAGAGGTAGGGGGTAACCCATTTGTGAGTGGGGGGAACCCCTAGAGGTAGGGGGTAACCCGTTTGTGGGTGGGGGGAACCCCTAGAGGCAGGGGGTAACCCATTTGTGGGTGGGGGGAACCCCTAGAGGTAGGGGGTAACCCGTTTGTGGGTGGGGGGAACCCCTAGAGGCAGGGGGCAACCCTTTTGTGAGTGGGGGGAACCCCTAGAGGTAGGGGGTAACCCATTTGTGGCTGGGGGGAACCCCTAGAGGTAGGGGGTAACCCATTTGTGGGTGGGGGGAACCCCTAGAGGTAGGGGGTAACCCGTTTGTGGGTGGGGGGAACCCCTAGAGGCAGGGGGCAACCCTTTTGTGAGTGGGGGGAACCCCTAGAGGTAGGGGGTAACCCATTTGTGGCTGAGGGGAACCCCTAGAGGTAGGGGGTAACCCGTTTGTGGGTGGGGGGAACCCCTAGAGGCAGGGGGCAACCCTTTTGTGAGTGGGGGGAACCCCTAGAGGTAGGGGGTAACCCATTTGTGGGTGGGGGGAACCCCTAGAGGCAGGGGGCAACCCTTTTGTGAGTGGGGGGAACCCCTAGAGGTAGGGGGTAACCCATTTGTGGCTGAGGGGAACCCCTAGAGGTAGGGGGTAACCCGTTTGTGGGTGGGGGGAACCCCTAGAGGCAGGGGGTAACCCATTTGTGAGTGGGGGGAACCCCTAGAGGCAGGGGGTAACCCATTTGTGGGTGGGGGGAACCCCTAGAGGTAGGGGGTAACCCGTTTGTGGGTGGGGGGAACCCCTAGAGGCAGGGGGCAACCCTTTTGTGAGTGGGGGGAACCCCTAGAGGTAGGGGGTAACCCATTTGTGAGTGGGGGGAACCCCTAGAGGTAGGGGGTAACCCGTTTGTGGGTGGGGGGAACCCCTAGAGGCAGGGGGCAACCCTTTTGTGAGTGGGGGGAACCCCTAGAGGTAGGGGGTAACCCATTTGTGAGTGGGGGGAACCCCTAGAGGTAGGGGGTAACCCATTTGTGAGTGGGGGGAACCCCTAGAGGTAGGGGGTAACCCATTTGTGAGTGGGGGGAACCCCTAGAGGTCGGGGGTAACCCGTTTGTGGGTGGGGGGAACCCCTAGAGGTAGGGGGTAACCCATTTGTGGGTGGGGGGAACCCCTAGAGGTAGGGGGTAACCCGTTTGTGGGTGGGGGGAACCCCTAGAGGCAGGGGGTAACCCATTAGTGGCTGGGGGGAACCCCTAGAGGTAGGGGGTAACCCGTTTGTGGGTGGGGGGAACCCCTAGAGGTAGGGGGTAA
The DNA here is from genome assembly GCA_963210315.1 of Rhynchopus euleeides. Classification (NCBI taxonomy): domain Eukaryota; phylum Euglenozoa; class Diplonemea; order Diplonemida; family Diplonemidae; genus Rhynchopus; species Rhynchopus euleeides. The sequence continues at coordinate 660,186 of OY723277.1, forward strand.
CCCATTTGTGGGTGGGGGGAACCCCTAGAGGTAGGGGGTAACCCATTTGTGGGTGGGGGGAACCCCTAGAGGTAGGGGGTAACCCGTTTGTGGGTGGGGGGAACCCCTAGAGGCAGGGGGCAACCCTTTTGTGAGTGGGGGGAACCCCTAGAGGTAGGGGGTAACCCATTTGTGAGTGGGGGGAACCCCTAGAGGTAGGGGGTAACCCGTTTGTGGGTGGGGGGAACCCCTAGAGGCAGGGGGTAACCCATTTGTGGGTGGGGGGAACCCCTAGAGGTAGGGGGTAACCCGTTTGTGGGTGGGGGGAACCCCTAGAGGCAGGGGGCAACCCTTTTGTGAGTGGGGGGAACCCCTAGAGGTAGGGGGTAACCCATTTGTGGCTGGGGGGAACCCCTAGAGGTCGGGGGTAACCCGTTTGTGGGTGGGGGGAACCCCTAGAGGTAGGGGGTAACCCATTTGTGGGTGGGGGGAACCCCTAGAGGTAGGGGGTAACCCGTTTGTGGGTGGGGGGAACCCCTAGAGGCAGGGGGCAACCCTTTTGTGAGTGGGGGGAACCCCTAGAGGTAGGGGGTAACCCATTTGTGGGTGGGGGGAACCCCTAGAGGCAGGGGGCAACCCTTTTGTGAGTGGGGGGAACCCCTAGAGGTAGGGGGTAACCCATTTGTGGGTGGGGGGAACCCCTAGAGGTAGGGGGTAACCCGTTTGTGGGTGGGGGGAACCCCTAGAGGCAGGGGGCAACCCTTTTGTGAGTGGGGGGAACCCCTAGAGGTAGGGGGTAACCCATTTGTGGCTGAGGGGAACCCCTAGAGGTAGGGGGTAACCCGTTTGTGGGTGGGGGGAACCCCTAGAGGCAGGGGGCAACCCTTTTGTGAGTGGGGGGAACCCCTAGAGGTAGGGGGTAACCCATTTGTGAGTGGGGGGAACCCCTAGAGGTAGGGGGTAACCCGTTTGTGGGTGGGGGGAACCCCTAGAGGCAGGGGGTAACCCATTTGTGGGTGGGGGGAACCCCTAGAGGTAGGGGGTAACCCGTTTGTGGGTGGGGGGAACCCCTAGAGGCAGGGGGCAACCCTTTTGTGAGTGGGGGGAACCCCTAGAGGTAGGGGGTAACCCATTTGTGGCTGGGGGGAACCCCTAGAGGTAGGGGGTAACCCATTTGTGGGTGGGGGGAACCCCTAGAGGTAGGGGGTAACCCGTTTGTGGGTGGGGGGAACCCCTAGAGGCAGGGGGCAACCCTTTTGTGAGTGGGGGGAACCCCTAGAGGTAGGGGGTAACCCATTTGTGGCTGAGGGGAACCCCTAGAGGTAGGGGGTAACCCGTTTGTGGGTGGGGGGAACCCCTAGAGGCAGGGGGTAACCCATTTGTGAGTGGGGGGAACCCCTAGAGGCAGGGGGTAACCCATTTGTGGGTGGGGGGAACCCCTAGAGGTAGGGGGTAACCCGTTTGTGGGTGGGGGGAACCCCTAGAGGCAGGGGGCAACCCTTTTGTGAGTGGGGGGAACCCCTAGAGGTAGGGGGTAACCCATTTGTGAGTGGGGGGAACCCCTAGAGGTAGGGGGTAACCCGTTTGTGGGTGGGGGGAACCCCTAGAGGCAGGGGGCAACCCTTTTGTGAGTGGGGGGAACCCCTAGAGGTAGGGGGTAACCCATTTGTGAGTGGGGGGAACCCCTAGAGGTAGGGGGTAACCCATTTGTGAGTGGGGGGAACCCCTAGAGGTAGGGGGTAACCCATTTGTGAGTGGGGGGAACCCCTAGAGGTCGGGGGTAACCCGTTTGTGGGTGGGGGGAACCCCTAGAGGTAGGGGGTAACCCATTTGTGGGTGGGGGGAACCCCTAGAGGTAGGGGGTAACCCGTTTGTGGGTGGGGGGAACCCCTAGAGGCAGGGGGTAACCCATTAGTGGCTGGGGGGAACCCCTAGAGGTAGGGGGTAACCCGTTTGTGGGTGGGGGGAACCCCTAGAGGTAGGGGGTAACCCATTTGTGGGTGGGGGGAACCCCTAGAGGTAGGGGGTAACCCATTTGTGGGTGGGGGGAACCCCTAGAGGTAGGGGGTAACCCGTTTGTGGGTGGGGGGAACCCCTAGAGGCAGGGGGCAACCCTTTTGTGAGTGGGGGGAACCCCTAGAGGTAGGGGGTAACCCATTTGTGAGTGGGGGGAACCCCTAGAGGTAGGGGGTAACCCGTTTGTGGGTGGGGGGAACCCCTAGAGGCAGGGGGTAACCCATTTGTGGGTGGGGGGAACCCCTAGAGGTAGGGGGTAACCCGTTTGTGGGTGGGGGGAACCCCTAGAGGCAGGGGGCAACCCTTTTGTGAGTGGGGGGAACCCCTAGAGGTAGGGGGTAACCCATTTGTGGCTGGGGGGAACCCCTAGAGGTCGGGGGTAACCCGTTTGTGGGTGGGGGGAACCCCTAGAGGTAGGGGGTAACCCATTTGTGGGTGGGGGGAACCCCTAGAGGTAGGGGGTAACCCGTTTGTGGGTGGGGGGAACCCCTAGAGGCAGGGGGCAACCCTTTTGTGAGTGGGGGGAACCCCTAGAGGTAGGGGGTAACCCATTTGTGGGTGGGGGGAACCCCTAGAGGCAGGGGGCAACCCTTTTGTGAGTGGGGGGAACCCCTAGAGGTAGGGGGTAACCCATTTGTGGGTGGGGGGAACCCCTAGAGGTAGGGGGTAACCCGTTTGTGGGTGGGGGGAACCCCTAGAGGCAGGGGGCAACCCTTTTGTGAGTGGGGGGAACCCCTAGAGGTAGGGGGTAACCCATTTGTGGCTGAGGGGAACCCCTAGAGGTAGGGGGTAACCCGTTTGTGGGTGGGGGGAACCCCTAGAGGCAGGGGGCAACCCTTTTGTGAGTGGGGGGAACCCCTAGAGGTAGGGGGTAACCCATTTGTGAGTGGGGGGAACCCCTAGAGGTAGGGGGTAACCCGTTTGTGGGTGGGGGGAACCCCTAGAGGCAGGGGGTAACCCATTTGTGGGTGGGGGGAACCCCTAGAGGTAGGGGGTAACCCGTTTGTGGGTGGGGGGAACCCCTAGAGGCAGGGGGCAACCCTTTTGTGAGTGGGGGGAACCCCTAGAGGTAGGGGGTAACCCATTTGTGGCTGGGGGGAACCCCTAGAGGTAGGGGGTAACCCATTTGTGGGTGGGGGGAACCCCTAGAGGTAGGGGGTAACCCGTTTGTGGGTGGGGGGAACCCCTAGAGGCAGGGGGCAACCCTTTTGTGAGTGGGGGGAACCCCTAGAGGTAGGGGGTAACCCATTTGTGGCTGAGGGGAACCCCTAGAGGTAGGGGGTAACCCGTTTGTGGGTGGGGGGAACCCCTAGAGGCAGGGGGCAACCCTTTTGTGAGTGGGGGGAACCCCTAGAGGTAGGGGGTAACCCATTTGTGGGTGGGGGGAACCCCTAGAGGCAGGGGGCAACCCTTTTGTGAGTGGGGGGAACCCCTAGAGGTAGGGGGTAACCCATTTGTGGCTGAGGGGAACCCCTAGAGGTAGGGGGTAACCCGTTTGTGGGTGGGGGGAACCCCTAGAGGCAGGGGGCAACCCTTTTGTGAGTGGGGGGAACCCCTAGAGGTAGGGGGTAACCCATTTGTGGGTGGGGGGAACCCCTAGAGGCAGGGGGCAACCCTTTTGTGAGTGGGGGGAACCCCTAGAGGTAGGGGGTAACCCATTTGTGGCTGAGGGGAACCCCTAGAGGTAGGGGGTAACCCGTTTGTGGGTGGGGGGAACCCCTAGAGGCAGGGGGTAACCCATTTGTGAGTGGGGGGAACCCCTAGAGGCAGGGGGTAACCCATTTGTGGGTGGGGGGAACCCCTAGAGGTAGGGGGTAACCCGTTTGTGGGTGGGGGGAACCCCTAGAGGCAGGGGGCAACCCTTTTGTGAGTGGGGGGAACCCCTAGAGGTAGGGGGTAACCCATTTGTGAGTGGGGGGAACCCCTAGAGGTAGGGGGTAACCCGTTTGTGGGTGGGGGGAACCCCTAGAGGCAGGGGGCAACCCTTTTGTGAGTGGGGGGAACCCCTAGAGGTAGGGGGTAACCCATTTGTGAGAGGGGGGAACCCCTAGAGGTAGGGGGTAACCCATTTGTGAGTGGGGGGAACCCCTAGAGGTAGGGGGTAACCCATTTGTGAGTGGGGGGAACCCCTAGAGGTCGGGGGTAACCCGTTTGTGGGTGGGGGGAACCCCTAGAGGTAGGGGGTAACCCATTTGTGGGTGGGGGGAACCCCTAGAGGTAGGGGGTAACCCGTTTGTGGGTGGGGGGAACCCCTAGAGGCAGGGGGTAACCCATTAGTGGCTGGGGGGAACCCCTAGAGGTAGGGGGTAACCCGTTTGTGGGTGGGGGGAACCCCTAGAGGTAGGGGGTAACCCATTTGTGGGTGGGGGGAACCCCTAGAGGTAGGGGGTAACCCGTTTGTGGGTGGGGGGAACCCCTAGAGGCAGGGGGTAACCCATTAGTGGCTGGGGGGAACCCCTAGAGGTAGGGGGTAACCCGTTTGTGGGTGGGGGGAACCCCTAGAGGTAGGGGGTAACCCATTTGTGAGTGGGGGGAACCCCTAGAGGTAGGGGGTAACCCGTTTGTGGGTGGGGGGAACCCCTAGAGGCAGGGGGTAACCCATTTGTGGGTGGGGGGAACCCCTAGAGGTAGGGGGTAACCCGTTTGTGGGTGGGGGGAACCCCTAGAGGCAGGGGGCAACCCTTTTGTGAGTGGGGGGAACCCCTAGAGGTAGGGGGTAACCCATTTGTGGCTGGGGGGAACCCCTAGAGGTCGGGGGTAACCCGTTTGTGGGTGGGGGGAACCCCTAGAGGTAGGGGGTAACCCATTTGTGGGTGGGGGGAACCCCTAGAGGCAGGGGGCAACCCTTTTGTGAGTGGGGGGAACCCCTAGAGGTAGGGGGTAACCCATTTGTGGGTGGGGGGAACCCCTAGAGGCAGGGGGCAACCCTTTTGTGAGTGGGGGGAACCCCTAGAGGTAGGGGGTAACCCGTTTGTGGGTGGGGGGAACCCCTAGAGGCAGGGGGCAACCCTTTTGTGAGTGGGGGGAACCCCTAGAGGTAGGGGGTAACCCATTTGTGGGTGGGGGGAACCCCTAGAGGCAGGGGGCAACCCTTTTGTGAGTGGGGGGAACCCCTAGAGGTAGGGGGTAACCCATTTGTGGGTGGGGGGAACCCCTAGAGGTAGGGGGTAACCCGTTTGTGGGTGGGGGGAACCCCTAGAGGCAGGGGGCAACCCTTTTGTGAGTGGGGGGAACCCCTAGAGGTAGGGGGTAACCCATTTGTGAGTGGGGGGAACCCCTAGAGGTAGGGGGTAACCCGTTTGTGGGTGGGGGGAACCCCTAGAGGCAGGGGGCAACCCTTTTGTGAGTGGGGGGAACCCCTAGAGGTAGGGGGTAACCCATTTGTGGGTGGGGGGAACCCCTAGAGGCAGGGGGCAACCCTTTTGTGAGTGGGGGGAACCCCTAGAGGTAGGGGGTAACCCATTTGTGGGTGGGGGGAACCCCTAGAGGTAGGGGGTAACCCGTTTGTGGGTGGGGGGAACCCCTAGAGGCAGGGGGCAACCCTTTTGTGAGTGGGGGGAACCCCTAGAGGTAGGGGGTAACCCATTTGTGAGTGGGGGGAACCCCTAGAGGTAGGGGGTAACCCGTTTGTGGGTGGGGGGAACCCCTAGAGGCAGGGGGTAACCCATTTGTGGGTGGGGGGAACCCCTAGAGGTAGGGGGTAACCCGTTTGTGGGTGGGGGGAACCCCTAGAGGCAGGGGGCAACCCTTTTGTGAGTGGGGGGAACCCCTAGAGGTAGGGGGTAACCCATTTGTGGCTGGGGGGAACCCCTAGAGGTAGGGGGTAACCCATTTGTGGGTGGGGGGAACCCCTAGAGGTAGGGGGTAACCCGTTTGTGGGTGGGGGGAACCCCTAGAGGCAGGGGGCAACCCTTTTGTGAGTGGGGGGAACCCCTAGAGGTAGGGGGTAACCCATTTGTGGCTGAGGGGAACCCCTAGAGGTAGGGGGTAACCCGTTTGTGGGTGGGGGGAACCCCTAGAGGCAGGGGGCAACCCTTTTGTGAGTGGGGGGAACCCCTAGAGGTAGGGGGTAACCCATTTGTGGGTGGGGGGAACCCCTAGAGGCAGGGGGCAACCCTTTTGTGAGTGGGGGGAACCCCTAGAGGTAGGGGGTAACCCATTTGTGGGTGGGGGGAACCCCTAGAGGTAGGGGGTAACCCGTTTGTGGGTGGGGGGAACCCCTAGAGGCAGGGGGCAACCCTTTTGTGAGTGGGGGGAACCCCTAGAGGTAGGGGGTAACCCATTTGTGAGTGGGGGGAACCCCTAGAGGTAGGGGGTAACCCGTTTGTGGGTGGGGGGAACCCCTAGAGGCAGGGGGTAACCCATTTGTGGGTGGGGGGAACCCCTAGAGGTAGGGGGTAACCCGTTTGTGGGTGGGGGGAACCCCTAGAGGCAGGGGGCAACCCTTTTGTGAGTGGGGGGAACCCCTAGAGGTAGGGGGTAACCCATTTGTGGCTGAGGGGAACCCCTAGAGGTAGGGGGTAACCCGTTTGTGGGTGGGGGGAACCCCTAGAGGCAGGGGGCAACCCTTTTGTGAGTGGGGGGAACCCCTAGAGGTAGGGGGTAACCCATTTGTGAGTGGGGGGAACCCCTAGAGGTAGGGGGTAACCCGTTTGTGGGTGGGGGGAACCCCTAGAGGCAGGGGGTAACCCATTTGTGGGTGGGGGGAACCCCTAGAGGTAGGGGGTAACCCGTTTGTGGGTGGGGGGAACCCCTAGAGGCAGGGGGCAACCCTTTTGTGAGTGGGGGGAACCCCTAGAGGTAGGGGGTAACCCATTTGTGGCTGGGGGGAACCCCTAGAGGTAGGGGGTAACCCATTTGTGGGTGGGGGGAACCCCTAGAGGTAGGGGGTAACCCGTTTGTGGGTGGGGGGAACCCCTAGAGGCAGGGGGCAACCCTTTTGTGAGTGGGGGGAACCCCTAGAGGTAGGGGGTAACCCATTTGTGGGTGGGGGGAACCCCTAGAGGCAGGGGGCAACCCTTTTGTGAGTGGGGGGAACCCCTAGAGGTAGGGGGTAACCCATTTGTGGCTGAGGGGAACCCCTAGAGGTAGGGGGTAACCCGTTTGTGGGTGGGGGGAACCCCTAGAGGCAGGGGGTAACCCATTTGTGAGTGGGGGGAACCCCTAGAGGCAGGGGGTAACCCATTTGTGGGTGGGGGGAACCCCTAGAGGTAGGGGGTAACCCGTTTGTGGGTGGGGGGAACCCCTAGAGGCAGGGGGCAACCCTTTTGTGAGTGGGGGGAACCCCTAGAGGTAGGGGGTAACCCATTTGTGAGTGGGGGGAACCCCTAGAGGTAGGGGGTAACCCGTTTGTGGGTGGGGGGAACCCCTAGAGGCAGGGGGCAACCCTTTTGTGAGTGGGGGGAACCCCTAGAGGTAGGGGGTAACCCATTTGTGAGTGGGGGGAACCCCTAGAGGTAGGGGGTAACCCATTTGTGAGTGGGGGGAACCCCTAGAGGTAGGGGGTAACCCATTTGTGAGTGGGGGGAACCCCTAGAGGTCGGGGGTAACCCGTTTGTGGGTGGGGGGAACCCCTAGAGGTAGGGAGTAACCCATTTGTGGGTGGGGGGAACCCCTAGAGGTAGGGGGTAACCCGTTTGTGGGTGGGGGGAACCCCTAGAGGCAGGGGGTAACCCATTAGTGGCTGGGGGGAACCCCTAGAGGTAGGGGGTAACCCGTTTGTGGGTGGGGGGAACCCCTAGAGGTAGGGGGTAACCCATTTGTGGGTGGGGGGAACCCCTAGAGGTAGGGGGTAACCCATTTGTGGGTGGGGGGAACCCCTAGAGGTAGGGGGTAACCCGTTTGTGGGTGGGGGGAACCCCTAGAGGCAGGGGGCAACCCTTTTGTGAGTGGGGGGAACCCCTAGAGGTAGGGGGTAACCCATTTGTGAGTGGGGGGAACCCCTAGAGGTAGGGGGTAACCCGTTTGTGGGTGGGGGGAACCCCTAGAGGCAGGGGGTAACCCATTTGTGGGTGGGGGGAACCCCTAGAGGTAGGGGGTAACCCGTTTGTGGGTGGGGGGAACCCCTAGAGGCAGGGGGCAACCCTTTTGTGAGTGGGGGGAACCCCTAGAGGTAGGGGGTAACCCATTTGTGGCTGGGGGGAACCCCTAGAGGTCGGGGGTAACCCGTTTGTGGGTGGGGGGAACCCCTAGAGGTAGGGGGTAACCCATTTGTGGGTGGGGGGAACCCCTAGAGGTAGGGGGTAACCCGTTTGTGGGTGGGGGGAACCCCTAGAGGCAGGGGGCAACCCTTTTGTGAGTGGGGGGAACCCCTAGAGGTAGGGGGTAACCCATTTGTGAGTGGGGGGAACCCCTAGAGGTAGGGGGTAACCCGTTTGTGGGTGGGGGGAACCCCTAGAGGCAGGGGGTAACCCATTTGTGGGTGGGGGGAACCCCTAGAGGTAGGGGGTAACCCGTTTGTGGGTGGGGGGAACCCCTAGAGGCAGGGGGCAACCCTTTTGTGAGTGGGGGGAACCCCTAGAGGTAGGGGGTAACCCATTTGTGGCTGAGGGGAACCCCTAGAGGTAGGGGGTAACCCGTTTGTGGGTGGGGGGAACCCCTAGAGGCAGGGGGCAACCCTTTTGTGAGTGGGGGGAACCCCTAGAGGTAGGGGGTAACCCATTTGTGGGTGGGGGGAACCCCTAGAGGCAGGGGGCAACCCTTTTGTGAGTGGGGGGAACCCCTAGAGGTAGGGGGTAACCCATTTGTGGCTGAGGGGAACCCCTAGAGGTAGGGGGTAACCCGTTTGTGGGTGGGGGGAACCCCTAGAGGCAGGGGGTAACCCATTTGTGAGTGGGGGGAACCCCTAGAGGCAGGGGGTAACCCGTTCGTGGGTGGGGGGAACCCCTAGAGGCAGGGGGTAACCCATTTGTGAGTGGGGGGAACCCCTAGAGGTAGGGGGTAACCCATTTGTGGGTGGGGGGAACCCCTAGAGGTAGGGGGTAACCCGTTTGTGGGTGGGGGGAACCCCTAGAGGCAGGGGGCAACCCTTTTGTGAGTGGGGGGAACCCCTAGAGGTAGGGGGTAACCCATTTGTGGGTGGGGGGAACCCCTAGAGGCAGGGGGTAACCCATTAGTGGCTGGGGGGAACCCCTAGAGGTAGGGGGTAACCCGTTTGTGGGTGGGGGGAACCCCTAGAGGCAGGGGGTAACCCGTTTGTGCGTGGGACCATTTGTGGTAAATTTACTGGGTTCTGGTGCCCACCGCCTCCCCTTTTGAGCGTTTGAAACAGCGTTTCCGGGACCCGGCACTGCTCGCAGTGGGCTCAAATGTCCAAAAACGACCCATTCTGGACCCCCCAAAAAAAATATGCGAGCACCTCCCCCTTGGCACGCCGGTCTTACGACAACCCTGCCTATTTCTGGTGCTGGGAAAAAAACGGGAAAAAACGGTGTGTGTGATCTTTTCGTGTGTGTTTCTTTCGCTTTCTTCTTTTCGTTTCTTGTCTTGCTTGTCTCTTGTACCTTGTATTCTGTACCAACTAGCCCAGACAAACAACAGCTGCAAAGATTCTCGGTCCGGATGTCCCCCAAAAAAAGAAAAAAACGGAAAATCAGGGTGTCGATTTTGGGATTTTCCGTTTTTTCGTTTTCCGTTTTTTTTCCGGATTTTTTTCGTCGAATTTTGACCAAGTCGCAGCCAGCGCCCACAGGCGGAAAAAACGAAAAAAAAGGAAAAAACGGAAAAAAACCGAAAAAATCGACACCCCCCTTGGGGGGGTTTTTTTTTAAAAAATTTGCGCGCCCAGAGAAACACGAGGAGGAGTAGCACACGCCAGAATATTCAGCCACTCACCTCGCACCTTCGAGACGCACCTTCCCTCTTTGAAGCAAGATTTTGCAACACCACTGCGCATCAGGCTTGCACTTCTCATGATGGCAAGAGCGATAATAGAGAGAAAGAAACGTGCGCATGCCGCGAAGGCCTCAGAAGCGAGGCTGCCTCGCGGCCCAGGCTTCTCTGAAGGGAGGTGTAGGTGCGTCTCCACCGCCCATTGTCTGGGCTGCGGAACCCAAAGTTCGATGAATCAGCCGCACAGGGTACAGACTCGGGGTGGGTTGGGGGAGGCGGGGGGGAGGGGATGGCAGCCTGGTGGCTTGGCACACACGGTTCCGACAGGGTCGTCGTCAGGCACTATGGGTATAGTGGGCAGGTTGAAAGGTGGCGGTTGAGGAGGACACCAGAGAAGGGGGAGGGTGGGGGAAGCCAAAACAACAACCACGGAGTGATGCCGTGTTGCCTTCAGTATTTACATCACGCCCTCTCCGGGGGGTTGATCACGGCACGGCACACTCAAGGCGGGGCCAAAAACGATTCGTCTCTGGCGTGCAAATGATACTTCCCCGATGACGACGCGGCACAGTTTGATTTGAAGGCAGCGGTATCTCATGGCTGCTGGGGACAATCAGGACTTCGTCTCTTCGGGGGTCCTGCTGCAAAACCCCGGCGGAACCCCTGGGGGTGATAAGGCGCCAATAACCTACCAGACCTGCAAGGGTGCGCTTCAATAAAACCGACATATCGCTCACACTTCACGGCGAGCGGCAAGCCAACTTGCTGCGGGAGACCCCCACAGAGGGTTTGGGTTGGGGAGGGTAGAGAATTGCATTACAAATGAACTGGGGGAGGGGGTTTCATTACTAATATTATCCGCGTCTCGTTCCTGCGGGTGGTGGGACTTGAACCCAACGACGCACGCATTGCCACCGGGGAGGCTCCGTTGCGCGCACCCCCCCCAGTGGACATCTGTCCCGCCTCGCAAACATGTGGATCATTCACCTTATCCCTCATGTGATCGCCACTGTGTTCACACAATTTTTTTTTTGCGACCTGCACCGTGTCGTTTTTTGTTTCGTTTTGTGTTATTGTCTTGTTTTGGGATTGGGGGGCGCCCCTCGTCGTGTTACACGTTAAGGGACTCGGTACAGGCGAGGATCAGTCCTCTGTGAGGCACTCCTACGCGAGCCTTCTGGGTTTCCCCAAATGACCCCCGTTTGCGGGCCGCTTCAGGCGCTGCGTCGCCTCGGCGGGGCTCTCTTCCCTCGCAGTGTCGTGGGTATGGGGAGGGGGGGGGGCAAACTGGTTTCGTTTTGTTTTTGTTTTGTGTGGCTGTGCAGCTGCAGTCGATGGCCGCAGGTTGCACCACCTGCTACTTGTTCCGCCTCCTGATCCGGTGGGCGGTGGGGGGGGGGGTGACTTGATAAGAGCAGTCAAAATGATACTTGGGGGGGGGGGGGGGGGGGGGGGGGGAGGTTATGGTTTTTTTTCTCTTCGCTGTCATGATCTTCCGTCCGCCGCCTACGGGTCCCTCGGCAGGGTCGTCAGCATATCCTCGAAGGCGGTGACGCCCGCTATGCCTACCTCCTTCAGGTAACTCACTGCTTCTGCTGGGCGACGAAAGAGCAGCTTCCTGGGGTCCGTCGTGCTGAGGGTTTTCTCACGCTCCACCTTGAGGTCGTCGCAGCTGAAGATATGCTCTATATCGCAGCTCTCTTCACAGAAGGGGCAAGGCGGCGTGTTCTCATCGTCCTCTCCTCTGCGGAAATCCCAACAACACAATACCAACCTGGACCGTGAGCTCTTGACAACCGTGTCGGGTGAATGTGCTATGTCATTTGGCCTCGTTGGTATTGAGTTCAAAAGGAGCAGATGTGCCCCACCGAACCCTGTGCAGTTTGATGATTCATGCGAGCCAATCACGCATTGACGTCCTGTCAAACGTCGGCCCAGCGTGCCTCAACGCCTGGCCTACCGGGAAGACACACCGACCACATCACACTGCATCAACAGCAACACCGAGGCCGATGAATCAGCTTCTTTGAGTGATTGTTGGCCTAACGAACAAGCTAGCAACGGAATGCTAAGGAGGATCCTTGAAATCGGTAGTGGACAGTAGCGGACAGGGCGGACATTTCCTTGTGGAAAAAGTGCCCGAAAAAAAAAATTCGAAAAGGTCCCCCTTACAGAATTAGCCTTTTTTCAAAAAATCGGAAAATTTCGGACCGCAATTTGTACCCAAGAAAGTGCCGGATTTTCGGACTTGGTCCGATTTGAACGATTTCCGTGCCTCTTGCAACCCCCATGAGGGGCGGCTGCTGTTTCGGGTTCTTCCGGTGGTACATGCTGGGGTGTCAGGACAGGGAATCCTGCTCGCTGTACCCGGTGATCCCTGACGCAGCCAGGAAGTGGAGAGCCTTGGAACCCTGGTTGAGGCCTGTAACACCCGGCCTTCCTGCCACTTGTGGCATTGTGGAGTGGAGGTGGTTATGGAGAAGGTTCTCTCTCCGTCCGGTCGAGCACAACCGTCCTCTCCAGCCAGGGGTCATCTACTTTCCAAACAAGGGCCAGGAACATGCTCAAACAAACCAATTGATCAGAAAATCTGGCTTGCCGTGGAATCATTGAGCATTGGGGAGTGGTTTGCCCCCTTGCTGCGTATGACATGTCCATTTTTGACGATTTTTGGGCAGAATTTGGTGCGTGGGACCTTTCGATTTTCATGATTTTTTCGTAATTTCGTGGGGACCGGTACCCCATTTGAGGGCCAAAAATCTCATTTCCGAGGCCTGGGAATGGTCGCAGTGGCCTCAGATGTCCAAAAACGTTCAATTGACCTCTCCTCGAAAAAAAATTCGAAAGGTCCCCCCTACTGGCACCCCGGATTAGGACATGTCTCTGGGGGTGTCCGGGGGGCATTTTTGGCCCATTTTTGGCTGGGGAAAATGGGCCATTTTTCACGATTTTTTCGGTTTTTTGTCCGGACCGGTACCGCATTTGAGGGGCCAAAATCTGATTTCCGAGGCCCGGGAATGGTCGCAGTGGCTTCATTTGGCCAAAAACGTTCAATTTACTCTCTTGGTGTGAACAAAATAATTCGCGCATGTGGGTGTGGGTGTGGGTGGGGTGGGTGTGGGGAGGTCACTAAACAATGAAGCGAAAAACCAGAGCCATACGAGAGTTGATGGCATGCACACATTAACACATGAATCGCTTTGCCGCAGCACACTACGCGCCCTGCTCCTGACAGTCGCCTAGGCACGGGGGCCTGAGAAAACCTGCCGGCAGTCACAAAGCTTCCTTCGCTTCGGGGAGAGGTCATGTCGAAGCTGCAGTTCGAAAGGGGGAACGGGGTTCGTGTTTTCGTGGGGATCTGGGGGGGGGGGGGGGACAATAGGGTGGTGGCGGGGTGTGGGGAGAGAGTTGAGCGAGTACACAATGATTTGGGTTGAGAATTGACGAACAAAAAATCGTACTCGTTCCGCTTTATTATAGGCACCCTGTCCAGCAACTGTGGGAGAACAGTTCCGGACAACTTTTTGTTGAGCGCACACTTGCTGTCTCAAGGCTGTGTTGAGGCCCTGTGAAGTGGCATGAAGATGCTAATCCAAAAGCTTCAGTAGTACGATTTCCTTCGTTACTTCGCGACTTCGCTACGCTTCGTCGCTCGTAACTAGTAAAAAAAAACTTAGTAAAAAAAACGTCGGGCGGGGGGGCATTTTTATTCGCATTCGCATGTTCTGTCGCCTTGTTGCTGGATGATTGCAGTTGAATCGTCTCTCCCATTTGTTTCCACTGCAACCACCGAACACACCACCTTCGATGTCTTTCATTGCCACCGCAGTGTTAGCAGCACCGCTCTTTCAGCGGCCGTCGTCTAACCAAACCAGTATTGCGCAATTGCAAAAAACCCTGTCAGGCGGTGAATGGTGAATGCCTAACCAACTGGCTGGTATGCGCGACCCACACTGCAGGCTGACCCAACGACACAATACACACACAGCGGGGGCTATGTGATATGGCGTGTCACTGTTTGTGACGCCTATTTTGAGGTGGGCGCACTTTTTTCTGCTGTACCGAGCGAGGGGCGCACACCCACACCGCCCCCAGCGAAATGCACCCAGCCTGTGGCAGCATGCAAGGGCGGGAGACCGGGGTTTTCATCATTCGCGCACATCTCATATTTCGTTCCCGAGTGACAAAAAAATAACGAAAGAGCGCCCGAAATAAAATTATTCGGAATCGTTCTAAAAATAGAAGGGCTGCTCTTACAAAAGGATATAGTAAATCAGCACCATCGCTGTGAGACGATGGCCGTTGTGGGTTGAGGACCGGGATGAGTCATTCCCTGCAGACGCATGGCACCGCCTCAGAAAGGGAAGGCACACACGTTGGCAGACGAATCATCTGGATGGGCGGCTGCAAGAAGGAACAAGAACAGCCCAGGCAGATGCCGATCATATGGCTGTGGCACAATGATGATGCGATACTCTGCAATCCACACACACGCGTGAATGATATTTTTTTGATGTAGTGTAGAGCACACCTCTCTTTGGTGGTGTCTCCACTGTCAGACACACGGGTATTTTTTGTCGATTTAGTTCAGAACTGTTCTGTTTTTTTTGGTTCGTTCGCCGCATCAGCACGGCCAGATCTGTGTGAATTGACACCCAAAGAAGAAGAAAAACTGAACGCATGAATGCATCTGGGATGGTTTTCCTGATGAGATTGAGGCTGGCGGCTGACCAAGAGTGATGGCACTAGATGGGGCGTGCGCCTTCCCCAGTTCCACCAGTGCCCCTTGGACACTCCATCTCGGCTGGGATGTGACATGAGCCACCGACGCGCTGTCGGAGGGGGTCCGACCGGCAGAGACTGGATGTGACACAGGCAGCCGGAAGATTACAGCAATACACATAGCAGTTGGGGTGGACAAACACGTGGGAACAGCACGGAGGGGAATACACAAGCATCCTGGTTCAGCAGCAGAGCTGCACAGGAGGGTGGGGGTGGGTGGGGAGTGTGGCTGGTATTCCTGGGGGGGGGGGGGGGGGGGGGGGAGGGCAGGGTGCGGCCGCAACTTCGCGCTGCCGCCCCACTCCCCCTTTTCCCCCCAACGACAAGTAGCCACCGAAGCACTGTTGGTGCTGTTTGGACACACCCCTGTTCTGAAAAAGAGGATCAGTCGGGGACCGCAACAGCAGACACATGCCAGCCCCGCTGGCAAAGCCTGACCGGGTCGCAGTGGTTTACAGCACGCGCCATGTCACTCTGCGTCGAACAGGGGGGGGGGGGGCCCTCCCAACACACATTTGCACTGAAACCTCCGCAGACCGTTGCAGAGGCGAGGGGGAGACAGCGCGTCAGGGGAGAGGAAGGGGGGGCCGTTCTGACGGGGGTTGGGCTCCTGATCTGCCCCGTACCAACCTACCACGAAGGCGGCACTGGTGGCTTTCTGAAAGTGGTTTGGTGGTGTGTGTGTGCGTTTGGCTGGTTGTGACAGTGGAGATCACACCAAGAGCGAGTAGGTGCTCGGTATGATATACACCGACGTAAAGGGGGGCCTTCGGTCAGAAGTGCAGAAAAGTGAGCCGCCTCACAAGAAGAGGGGGCAAACTGACACAGTTTGACACAGAGGGCGAAGCCCCCACAGAAAAAGACTCGCGTGTGTGTGTGGGCTGGTTGTGGGTTGTGTGTGGTGGGGGGGTGTGGCGATAGCCTAAAGTAGCGATTGAATTCTGGCACGCACAACCGTGTTGTGTCACGAGGCGATCGGACAGCGACGCACACAGGAATTCAGAGCATGATCTTCTGGGCCCTGAAGGCGGTGTCGCCGCAGCCCAGTAGTTCAGCGACCACAACCTGCCGCACCGCAGGCGTTGGGGTCAGGGTCAGTTCAACGGAAAAAAGATTGCAAAAAAAGACTTGGAGTTGCGTTCTTTGTTTGTACGAACGGTGCCTGCTTGTGCATGTGTGCAGATACCGAACGCTGCCACGAGTCTTTTTAGTTGGAAAAACGCGTTGTTCTGACAAAAAAGACTTGGAGTTGCGTTCTTTGTTTGTACGAACGGTCATTCTTTTTAGGTACTCACCCCCCTCCCTTTTTCTTTTACTGCTGTAAGGCTCACAGCCTCGTGTATTGATCGGCGACATTCTCAGCCGTCGGAACATATTCAGGTCGGACCTCGCACTCGTGATCCTCGAGCTGGAACCGGATCAGATCCAGCCAGTATTGGCAACCCTCAACATGCGTGATGCCCTTCTTGATCGCACCAATCACAGCTTGGTTGTCGCTGTAAAGCATGATGGAATGCCCCTTCCAACGGGGCCTGTTGCACACACATTTAACCGCCTTGTAGGCAGCAAACAGCTCCTTTCTAAAGATGGTCGCTGATGCAAGATCACCCCAGAACTTCCCGTGGTGAACATTCATGTCCTCCAGCACGACTGCCCAGCCTGTAAGGCTGGCATCACAAACAACCTGGACCACAGGCCGTGTTACCGTGACCCAGGAGCGCCACGCGTTCTCTGACAGCGAGTCAGTCTGGCATCGTAAAGCTACCCGTGTGGTCTGCTCCATTGGGTAGTTCTCGTCCCATGCAATCCCGCACCGAGACGTTGTTGACATCCAGGTGAGAATGGGCAATGCCCCATATAACGAGAGGCGTAGCGCATGGAATCGCCAGAGCAGAGCACCACAAAGACGCCACCACAATCGCAGAGGCGCAGCATGTTGTAACAGGAGAAGTTGTGCCGCCGGCAATGTCTTCGCCACCCACGACGGATCCATCCGCCAGCGTCGTTGTCGTAGATCCACCTCGATTCCCAGCAGGGTCGTATACGCAGCTGGGGCTTCCTGAGCTCCGATGCAGATGTTATACTTGGCGCAGGTCGATGTGAACACCCTGTGAACTTCCGCCAGCTGTAGACTATTCCCACTGAATATCGCGTTGTCAATCCAGGCAATCCCTTTCGTGTGTGATACATCGCAAGCCATCCGCACCAACTTCAGAGTCAGTGCCTGAGCCGCTTGGGGTGCCGGCGAGTATCCCATCGGGAGGCGAGTCATTCGCCGGTGCAAGTTCCTAGCCCGGAAGGCAAATAGGTGGCGCACCTCCTGCGGCAATCCGAACTGAAAGAAGAAACTCTTAAAGTCGAACTGCAACACCAGCGTTCCGCTAAACACCACCCTGAGGATTTCGTCGTATGAGGGGAGGATGCAGCGGGGAAGGGTCGACATATCGAGAGCCCGATTTATCACACAGCATGACATGATGAAACGCAATGTGCCCGGTGCCTTCTTCGGAACACAGAACACACCCTGATACCAGGCAGAGGATGACACAGCCTTCGGGAGTTTCTCCGTAATCCCCAAGACATCCAACCGTTCCACGTGCGGCAGGATCTTCATGTTCATGGGTCCGGGACGTGGTTGCATCGACACATCGACCTGTCGCTTCAAGAATGCAGGATCGCAAAACCACTGGAAGTTGTCCCGGAGATCAGGGAAATCTCGAAGGAGTGCGTCAAGGTGCAGCACGGTTGGTGTAGCCTCCGATATGACTCCCTCGTAGCTTGCTCGAGGGGAAGATGTGAATCGATGGTCAGCCCAGGCGGAAGCGTAGTCGTAGCTTCGCAGAAGGAGGCGGATAGGGCCAGCCCGGTATAGGCTCTGCACCGAATCTAGCGAATCCCCCGATGTACTCACTGTTGAAGAAGCCGTGTCGCAGTACGGGTCTCCTGCGTCGACCTCCAGAGGTGGTGAGGGAGATACTGCTCCGTCGAAGCCGAGCTGCGGTGCCGGGCGAGGCGTTGTGCCGCCTCCTGCCCCGCTGAGTCTGCTGTCTTGTGAAGGGCACTCCTCCGTATCCCGTGGGAGAGCGCGCTTACCGACACCCGCAGGAAGTCGTTGTATCCCTTGTAGGTGAGGCCCTGAAAAAGGGGGGCCTCCGGGCACTGAGCCGTCCTGTCCGCGATCCACGCACGGAGGAGTGGGATGTATTTGCCGACTGACGGCAAGAGGAGGGCCTGGCCTCGGTGGTGCAGATCTGTCTTTCCCCCGTAAAAAACAACCATCATGTCGCCGGATGGGGGGAAACTCACATGGCTGCACAGCAGCCTTTCCAGATCGCTCCAGCGGCAGCCCGTGCTCCACTGGAACGCCAATGCGACAGCTTGGAGGGTGAGAGGGGGTCGGAACACTGCATTGAAGATGGCATTGGGATGGATCACCACCTTGTTGCGGGGAGGGGCGAGTGGGGCCCTTTGGTATGTGGCACGGCGGAATGCCTCGGCTGGGGGGATCTTCGCCATTGCGTGGTAGGTCATGTACTGACGCACGCTGGCATCCGAGAATCTGGGGTTCTGCTTCTGCAGCAGACGAAGCCACATTAAAAAAGCCATTTCGGGGTGCAGGGTAGGGATCTCGCGCTGAGCCTGCTGACGGAACTGATCCGCTCTCGCCTCCACTGACAGCATCGCGTTCCGCGAGGACTGACGGTAGCACGACGCCAGAAAAACTGTTGTCTCGTCTTTCAGAGACGACAAATCCTCGACTGAGAGGGTTGGCGCCGGCTTCCGGATCTGGTGCCCCTCCCGCATGGGGGCCCAGAAATCCAGTCAGTGCGAGGGGTGCTTCGGGGGGGGTGCGTGAAAACCCTTCCGCTTGTTGCCGGCCTGACGGGCGTTCTGGTTGCCCTGATGCGGCTGCTGTTGCGGATGGTTCCCCCGAGCCTGAGGACGGAACTGCCGGGCGATCTTCGCAGCATCAGAGTGGGCAGACACCATCCTCTCCCGCGTCAACTCCCCGAAGGGGATCGCGGCGAGGCGGGTCTCCAGTTCCGCCGCCCCGAGCGATCCCTGGTCCCTACTGCAAGACCCCGACACCAGCTCGTCCCGCAGGAGGAGGGCCTCCAGACGCACCACGATCGTGTGCAGCACCTGGGGGATCGCCGTTGCGACCCCCGAGAAGAGAAGCTGACGCAACACCTCCATATGTGCTCTACGATCGTGGTACGGCCCCGGCGTGGTCGCACTGGCAGGGCAGGGCCTGTGCCGGAGCGTCAGGTGCACCCAGAGGCTCTCAATGTCCCCCGAAGAGGACAACAGGGGGAACCAGGTAACTACTCTTGTGTAGTCGACAGTGTGCGTCTGCTGCCCGTAGTAGCCTGCCGGCACCCCGGCATGACCCGGTGCACCCCAGCTCCCGTGAGGTGTACTGAACACCGAGGGAGAGAACAGCCCTGTGGAACTGGGGTGGGTGGGAGAGGAACCCCACTGAGGAGCCCCCTGAGCCCCGGCCCACGGCGCTACTGAAGCGCTGTGTTGAATAGGGGGGGCCTGCCCCGGCGTAGTACCGGGAGGGGCCGGCCAGCCTGACACTGAGCCAGGGGAAAAGAACTGGGAAGGGAAGGATCCCGTGATGTGTGCTTGCCCCGGCACCCCACTGAGTGGTGCGGGCCCCGCTGACACTGAGCCAGGGGGGAAAGCATGGGTGGCCTGTGCGGTACTGAGTGTCGTGGGCCCCGACCCGGAGCCCGGTAGGGGAGGTTGAGCCGACTGTGGAGGGGGAGGGGGGTGGGAAGCAGAATTATTCTGGAAGGGCACAGTGAACCCAGCAGCAGCCTCTGCAGCCTCCTCCGCGATCTTCTCCTCCGGCTCTGCATCCGGCTTCGCAGCAGCACGGTCACCCACAGCATCTTCCCCATGATGCACGGCGAAGGCGCACGATGGGCAGCACCACGGAGCGTCAGACGGGGGCTCGAGGAACTTCGCAAGAAGATCATCCTCGCCGCTAACCTTCTTCCACTCAGGACACTGAGCCCGGCCACGCCCACCACAGCGCCAGCAAGACCGGCTTTGCGCGGCCTTGTGCTCAACCCCACACGAAGCGAAACAACAATTCGTGCGGGGGGCGGCCTTCGGCGCATCTTTCGGCAGTGCAGGGATATGGATGTCACTCCATTTCGCCTCACGCAGCTGCGACATCTTTACCTGGACGAACCCGGTTTTTTTTTGTACGAACGGTGCCTGCTTGTGCATGTGTGCAGATACCGAACGCTGCCACGAGTCTTTTTAGTTGAAAAAACGCGTTGTTCTGACAAAAAAGAAAAGAGGGATACCTAAAGAAGGGCAGGTTTGTTGCATCCTGCCCACTCGCATGTAAAGAAACCGCAATAAAACAGAAGTCTTGAAATCGTACTCCGTTCGCTATCATAAGAGAAACACCCTGCCCAGCAACTGCATCAAACGCAGATCCCCGGGATTTTGGTTGAGCTCACACACTCCTGTGGTAAAGGCTGTGGAAGCCCCTGTGAAGAAGTGGCGGGGAGGTGTGATCCTTGCAAAGCTTCAGTTGTACAATATCCTCCGTTACTTCGCGACTTTTCACTACGCTTCGTCGCTCGGAACTGGCAAGAAATCGTACTCCTTTCGCTTTATTATAGACACCCTGTCCAGCAACTGTGGGAGAACAGTTCCGGACTACTTATTTGTTGAGCACACACTTGCTGTCTCAAGGCTGTGTTGAGGCCCTGTGAAGTGGCATGAGGTGCTAATCCAAAAGCTTCAGTCGTACGATTTCCTTCGTTACTCCGCGACTTCGCTACGCTTCGTCGCTCGTAACTAGTAAAAAAAAACAAGGCTGTTGTTCAGCCGATAGGCTAAATACTATTGACTATTGAGGGATGCAGGATCCCGAAAAAAATTTACTCAAAAGTTATCAGGGGGGGCCCTCGCTACCAAGTGTGACTGAGTGAGAAAAAGTGAGAAGTCAGCCACGTTTGGCTGAAAACTGACGACTCGTGACTCACAGTGACTCGTAGCGAGGTCCCCCAGGAGGGGGAAAAAAAAGACTTGGAGTTGCGTTCTTTGTTTGTACGAACGGTGCCTGCTAGTGCATGTGTGCAGATACCGAACGCTGCCACGAGTCTTTTTAGTGCGAAAAGCTAGCTGTTCTTCCAATAAATTTACCCACTTTTTTCCTTCAGTGGCCCAAGGAGCAATGGGCTTTTTTTTCCACCATTTTTGGCGAGAGAAAAAGTATGAGGTACGGATGCACTCAAACAATGCGAGAATGCGGTTTTTGAAGGGAAAAACCCCAGAGGGAGAGAGGGGGGGGGGGCGACCCCTTCCCCACCACCCCAGAATGGGAATATTACAGGAATAGTTGCCTTTGCCTTCATATTGTCCCGAGACATAGCATCACCCACCAGGAGTCTCGGAGACGAGACAATGCCGAAAAGGAGTGCAAAGGTGGCAGGGGAGTACTGGGCACACCTGAAGGAAGATGCGTCACGTGCCCTCACCGGATGTCCGCCTGCTGTTGCTGCTGTGCTGCAGTGCCTCGCAACGACGGTCATTGCCACATTTTCTGGCAGGTTGGGCCAGCTCCTGCGCGGGCTCAGGGAGGAAGGCACTCCCATGGATGCCCCTTCCTGGCTAGGGCTGGCTCTGGACTGTATCCAGCAGCTTGCTCGTCGCTACCCATCCACCCTCGGGCAGCTGGTGAAGACGACACGGTCGGGCGTGGTGGTAGACTGTGACACCTGCTGCAGGACTTGGGAAGCAAAACAGGGCGAGACATTTGCGCTGGATGGGCTGAAGGACCTCGCGGATCTCACCACGACCAAAAAGGTGAAGTGCAACACCTGCGGCGGGGAGGCCACTTCAAAGCTCGCTGCTTGCCGCTTCGCGGAAGTTCTCTTCGGGGTTGTCGATCGCTTCGATAGTGCCGGCAAGAAGGTCAAGACGGCAAGCAGCATCCCCAACGAGCTTGAGCTGTTGGAGGTGGTCCCCGGGGAGATCGCTAGCGCGGAGCCGACCACGGTGACGTACCGGCTGACAGCCTCGTCTAGTGCTGCGAAGGGGCCCGATCAGCAGTCCGCAAAGTACGAGACGCAAGCCGCTCGGTTCCATGGCAGTCGCGTGCTGAAGTGGGTCGTGACAGGGACGGAAGATGCGCGCACCACCACCAACAACCCGTCTGCAAGACCCTCACAGAAGGTGCACTTTGCAATGTACGTTCGGGAAAATGACGAGAGGCCACTCGGTGTTGGCAACGACACCGACTACGACAGCGATTTTGATTGTGACGAGGAGAACACGCAGACTCAGGCGCAGCCTGAGTCTGCACAGCCTGCGTGTTCTCCTGGTGATCGGTGCTGCACGACTAGAACTAGATTCGTGGTGCCGGGGAGGTGTTGGGTATGAAGACCGTTCAGACCTTTTGATTTATCTGGATTCATGGTGTGGGAGGAGGGCAGGGGGGGTCGCAAACAGCCGTCGGAAGCTGGGAAGACGGGAAACCGCGGCAAAAAAAAACGGTGTGAGTGAAGGAACTCCTGGACCAAAAAAGTGGGTAAATTTGTACTAAACCCCCCCCCTGTATAATGTTAAATAACGCGTAATATTAAATAGCGCATAATATTAAATATGACGCATAATATTAAATATAACGCATAATATTAAATGGGGGTCTTCGCTCCGGGTCAATTTGGGTCAACTTGGGTCAATTTGGGTCACCCTGGGGTTTTTCACCTTAGGAAAATGGGGGGCTTCGCTCCGGGTCAATCTGGGTCAGCTTGGGTCAGTGACCCGGAGCGAAGCCCCCCCCTTAGGTGACCAAAAATAGGTGAAAATTTTTGCCTATTTTCCCTTGTGTCAAACTTGGAGTCTGACCCAAAAATCGGAATCTGTGACCCATGGTTTATATGGGCAAACCTGAAAATTTCCGACTTTTTCCTCAATTTTTCCCACTTCCTGGCCATACCTTTCCCGACCCAAAATCAAACAAATGCAGCGGAAAATGGCCAAAAATAGGCCAAAAAACCCCAAATTTTTTTCCGGGGGGCTTCGCCCCCCGGACCCCCCTTGCGTGGGGGGCTTCGCCCCCCACGCCACACGCACCTCCCGGCCGGTGGCCGGTTCGGTCGTCGTCGGCTGCGCTCAAAGGGCGTGCGGTAGCCGACGCCCTTTTGTGCTCGCCTCCTCCTCCCACACTTCAGTATGTCGTTTCAGGTGAGTCCGTGTTCCTGCTTTGTTCTTCTGTCGACTGGGACGGGCCAGTCCTCGTGGGTTGCCGGCCGGTGTGTCCTCCCCCGGGACCCCCTCCTCCTCCCGCCACTTGCATCTGGTTCAACTTCAGTGAGAGCTGAGCGGGAGCCATACTTGCTCTCTTGGACCATTTGTCCGCAGTCCTGCATCATGAAGAGTTCGGTAATGCCCAGTCGCAGCCATCCCCCGACCCAGGTGTTCTGCCGTGGGCCCGGTCACCATCTGTAGGTCACCCCGTCACACACCAGTGGGCAGGCCCTGTCAACGATATCGATGTGACTGCTCTTGCCGCAGGGCAACGGATGTGGGCCTGCATTGCATCCTGTTGCCGCTCAGTTCTGTTCCCACCGGAGCTTGTTGTTGCGCCGCAGGTCGAACAGCCTTTCGTGTGGTCGGCGCTGATCTTGTATAGAACGTAGGCAGTAGGCTGCTGTGGGTGACCTGCAGGTTACCCGTCCCTTTCGTGCAGGCAGCGCGAGAGGTGCGATGTTTATGTGTGGGAGCACGGCAGCTGCCCCACACTCCATTCTGCTCTCTTGTCTGCTGTTTATGTTGAACAAGGTCTGGCTGCCAGTGATCTCGCTGGGGGTCGGGCAAGCTAAAAAAGAGGTCGGGCACAGGGTGGCCGAGCTCGCGAGAAAAAAAGTGCAGCCCAACCCCGCCCCGACTTCCCGTGGTATGATGCAAACAGGATCGAATGCACGGCCACAGAACATTTTCACCCAATTCGAGAGGCACCGGATGTTGCTGCCTTTGGTCGTCCTGCTGGATCAAAAATCAGGAATCCAGCCCCCCAGCCGCCGGAGGCCACGGTAGTGAACATCCTGAAAGTCTTCGAAGGCTAGTCCCCACACCGGTTGGTGCTGTTGCACATTCCAGGCGGGGATGGTCCTTCGCTTGGGGCATGATGAGGTGCGCTTCGATGAACACCATCAAGCCCCCAGCATGCCGTTGGGTTTTCATACGCTGCGGCGCATGAAAACTCGGCCACAAGGCCGAACCCAAAAGCCCCAAAATCTGACCCGGGAGGTAGGGCCGAGGGTAGGGCCATGCCACCCCTGGCGGCCCACCCTCCCAAACAATTACAGAAAAAGGGAGGTAGGGCCGCGGCCCCCTGCCAGCCCTGGCACGGGATCACTGCTGGCGGGTAGTACAGGCTCGTGGCCCTCCTCGTTCCGATAGCCCCTCGGACATCCAAATGATTCACGTGCAGCAGCCCATGCGCAGAGAACGGTGTGCCGTCTTGTACAGCAACTGTTGGACAACTGTTCAAATCGTTTTTCACCAAAAAAAATCACTCTGCGGGCCAAGTCGAAGATTTTTCTGGGGACTTTTGGTGTCCCCAATTTTTCAATTTTCGAAAAATATGCTCACTTTGCTAAACTGGACCCAACTCCCCACACTCTTTTTTTCCGACTTTTTCACGGGGGTTTTCCGGTTTTTTTTGGTTTTTTTTGGCGGATGGAGCGAAGACCCCCAATAACTCGTAATATTAAATAGGGCGTTTTTGGGGGTTTTTTGGCCGTTTTTTTCGGCTAGTAGGCCAAAAGAGGTCATCTCCGGGGACGCACAGTGTCTGTACATGACGTAGGTGACTGAAAAAATCCTATTTTCAGCACCCGTTGTTCGCCAGCGGTTTTTTGCAAGTGAGTCCTGATAGCAAACAGCCCAGAACTCATAATATTAAATATAGGCGCCCAAAACTCATCATATTAAATATAACTCATAATATTAAATATACGCATAATATTACAGGGGGGGGTCAAATAAACGTACTTAGTTGAATAGTAGTACTTAGCCGAATAGTAGTACTTATTTTTTTGGGGCTCTGGGGCACGTTGGGCCGTTGAATAGTAGTACTTACTTTTCACCCTTTTTTTTTGGGGAAATTTTTCGTTTTTTTTGAGATTTTCTTTTTGGAGACACACAAATCTGCAAACTTTGGGGCAAGGAATGGGGACAACGGGGTCTATTGGTGCCACTTAGGGGAACCAGGGTGCACGGGGTCCGTAGAGGGGGGAAGTGACCTACGCTCAAAGATATGTCGTGACGAAGGGAATCGGGGCATCCCCCCTCAGACACATACGGACGGGAAACCAGCGAACCCGCAAACTCCTGCGGTCCAGAGGCATCAGAACCACTGCTGAAGACCGCAAACCCGGAAACCCGCAAACTCCTGGGGTCCAGAGGCGTCAAAATCACTGCTGAAGAGCGGCGCGCATTAAACGACTCCTCATCTACGGCGTCCGCAGTCCCTACCACCAACGAGAAGATGTGGACGGATGACCCCAGACACACCTCACCATAGATGTAGCCTTCGAGGACCAGCTGAGCCCACCCCCCACCCCCCGCAGCCCCCTTCCCTGACGTTGTTTGACATTCTCTCCTGTTGTGCAGCACTGATCAACACACGCCCGCAAACCCGCAATCCAACTGCCCAGATTTCACCATCCACCAACAGAGCCAATAGCTTCGGCTGGTGTCCGACATAATGATGACGTCCGATGCTTTCATGTGCCTCCTGCTGATGGAATGCCTCCTGTTCAAGATATTCGAGGATGGGCCACCGCCATGCGCTCCCCGGCCTTCCTTCAACCAACTGGCCCGGGCCAGGGCACGCTGGTAGCCGAGCGCTTGCGGGATATGGGGTACGTGCTGAAGGTGTCGGGTGAGGAGGACGGGTTCGTGAAGAGCTCCCTTTGTCCGGACCTCACCTTCGCACCAAGCACAGAAACATACCCTGAGGCTGGTGGTGCGGACCTTGAACCTGGGTTGGACGGGAAGGCAAAAGAGAGCACAGAGAAGCAGTCCACCCAAAAGAAAGTTGTGTCTCAGCCAACCCAACAGTCAAGCATCTTGGCATGGGCGAAGCCGGTTCGTGTGAACTCTCTCACAAAGACACAGCCTTCCCAGTCCTCCCAGTCCTCCGAAAAGAAGCGCGCAGCGTCCCCGACCACCCAGACTCCCAACAAACACCGCAGGCTCTGCAAAGGGTGTAGGAAGCCTGGGCACAACATGCAGACTTGCCCCAGCAAGCCCAAGAACTTGAAGAAGAAGTAAGTTGGGGCGTGCTGGTTGTGGCTTGTCTTTTTCACATCTTTTTTTAAAGCATCAACGCACCAACCAACCACCGACAGTGAAGCTGACAGCTCTGATGAACTGTGTATGCTTTCACTAACTCAACAAGAATGTCAACCAGGGGGGGGGGGGGGGGGCAATACAAATCAAAACGGTACGAAACCAAATGAGGGGCGAGTGGTAGGACGAGAACAGAGCGGATACTCGACCGGAAGGCAGAAGAAGTGAGAGACGGACGACAGCAGTGACCAGCGCGCCCCTGGTGGACCAAACAGCCCCGCAGAGCCCCTGCAAACAGCGTTTTTAGGAAAAGTTGAATAGACGTACTTAGTACGTCTATTCGCTCGCAAACTATTTATTAATTTTCTGGCGAGGTCGATTTAGGCCCGCGCGTTCGCCGAATAGTAGTACTAAGTACGTTTATTTGACCCCCCCCTGTAAATATTCTATATTTAATATTATGCGGGGGGGGGGGTTTTATTTAGAATTGGCCAAAACCTGGAAATGGGCACTATTTACAGGGGGGGGTCAAATAAACGTACTTAGTTGAATAGTAGTACTTAGCCGAATAGTAGTACTTATTTTTTTGGGGCTCTGGGGCACGTTGGGCCGTTGAATAGTAGTACTTACTTTTCACCCTTTTTTTTTGGGGAAATTTTTCGTTTTTTTTGAGATTTTCTTTTTGGAGACACACAAATCTGCAAACTTTGGGGCAAGGAATGGGGACAACGGGGTCTATTGGTGCCACTTAGGGGAACCAGGGTGCACGGGGTCCGTAGAGGGGGGAAGTGACCTACGCTCAAAGATATGTCGTGACGAAGGGAATCGGGGCATCCCCCCTCAGACACATACGGACGGGAAACCAGCGAACCCGCAAACTCCTGCGGTCCAGAGGCATCAGAACCACTGCTGAAGACCGCAAACCCGGAAACCCGCAAACTCCTGGGGTCCAGAGGCGTCAAAATCACTGCTGAAGAGCGGCGCGCATTAAACGACTCCTCATCTACGGCGTCCGCAGTCCCTACCACCAACGAGAAGATGTGGACGGATGACCCCAGACACACCTCACCATAGATGTAGCCTTCGAGGACCAGCTGAGCCCACCCCCCACCCCCCGCAGCCCCCTTCCCTGACGTTGTTTGACATTCTCTCCTGTTGTGCAGCACTGATCAACACACGCCCGCAAACCCGCAATCCAACTGCCCAGATTTCACCATCCACCAACAGAGCCAATAGCTTCGGCTGGTGTCCGACATAATGATGACGTCCGATGCTTTCATGTGCCTCCTGCTGATGGAATGCCTCCTGTTCAAGATATTCGAGGATGGGCCACCGCCATGCGCTCCCCGGCCTTCCTTCAACCAACTGGCCCGGGCCAGGGCACGCTGGTAGCCGAGCGCTTGCGGGATATGGGGTACGTGCTGAAGGTGTCGGGTGAGGAGGACGGGTTCGTGAAGAGCTCCCTTTGTCCGGACCTCACCTTCGCACCAAGCACAGAAACATACCCTGAGGCTGGTGGTGCGGACCTTGAACCTGGGTTGGACGGGAAGGCAAAAGAGAGCACAGAGAAGCAGTCCACCCAAAAGAAAGTTGTGTCTCAGCCAACCCAACAGTCAAGCATCTTGGCATGGGCGAAGCCGGTTCGTGTGAACTCTCTCACAAAGACACAGCCTTCCCAGTCCTCCCAGTCCTCCGAAAAGAAGCGCGCAGCGTCCCCGACCACCCAGACTCCCAACAAACACCGCAGGCTCTGCAAAGGGTGTAGGAAGCCTGGGCACAACATGCAGACTTGCCCCAGCAAGCCCAAGAACTTGAAGAAGAAGTAAGTTGGGGCGTGCTGGTTGTGGCTTGTCTTTTTCACATCTTTTTTTAAAGCATCAACGCACCAACCAACCACCGACAGTGAAGCTGACAGCTCTGATGAACTGTGTATGCTTTCACTAACTCAACAAGAATGTCAACCAGGGGGGGGGGGGGGGGGCAATACAAATCAAAACGGTACGAAACCAAATGAGGGGCGAGTGGTAGGACGAGAACAGAGCGGATACTCGACCGGAAGGCAGAAGAAGTGAGAGACGGACGACAGCAGTGACCAGCGCGCCCCTGGTGGACCAAACAGCCCCGCAGAGCCCCTGCAAACAGCGTTTTTAGGAAAAGTTGAATAGACGTACTTAGTACGTCTATTCGCTCGCAAACTATTTATTAATTTTCTGGCGAGGTCGATTTAGGCCCGCGCGTTCGCCGAATAGTAGTACTAAGTACGTTTATTTGACCCCCCCCTGTAAATATTCTATATTTAATATTATGCGGGGGGGGGGGTTTTATTTAGAATTGGCCAAAACCTGGAAATGGGCACTATTTACAGGGGGGGGTCAAATAAACGTACTTAGTTGAATAGTAGTACTTAGCCGAATAGTAGTACTTATTTTTTTGGGGCTCTGGGGCACGTTGGGCCGTTGAATAGTAGTACTTACTTTTCACCCTTTTTTTTTGGGGAAATTTTTCGTTTTTTTTGAGATTTTCTTTTTGGAGACACACAAATCTGCAAACTTTGGGGCAAGGAATGGGGACAACGGGGTCTATTGGTGCCACTTAGGGGAACCAGGGTGCACGGGGTCCGTAGAGGGGGGAAGTGACCTACGCTCAAAGATATGTCGTGACGAAGGGAATCGGGGCATCCCCCCTCAGACACATACGGACGGGAAACCAGCGAACCCGCAAACTCCTGCGGTCCAGAGGCATCAGAACCACTGCTGAAGACCGCAAACCCGGAAACCCGCAAACTCCTGGGGTCCAGAGGCGTCAAAATCACTGCTGAAGAGCGGCGCGCATTAAACGACTCCTCATCTACGGCGTCCGCAGTCCCTACCACCAACGAGAAGATGTGGACGGATGACCCCAGACACACCTCACCATAGATGTAGCCTTCGAGGACCAGCTGAGCCCACCCCCCACCCCCCGCAGCCCCCTTCCCTGACGTTGTTTGACATTCTCTCCTGTTGTGCAGCACTGATCAACACACGCCCGCAAACCCGCAATCCAACTGCCCAGATTTCACCATCCACCAACAGAGCCAATAGCTTCGGCTGGTGTCCGACATAATGATGACGTCCGATGCTTTCATGTGCCTCCTGCTGATGGAATGCCTCCTGTTCAAGATATTCGAGGATGGGCCACCGCCATGCGCTCCCCGGCCTTCCTTCAACCAACTGGCCCGGGCCAGGGCACGCTGGTAGCCGAGCGCTTGCGGGATATGGGGTACGTGCTGAAGGTGTCGGGTGAGGAGGACGGGTTCGTGAAGAGCTCCCTTTGTCCGGACCTCACCTTCGCACCAAGCACAGAAACATACCCTGAGGCTGGTGGTGCGGACCTTGAACCTGGGTTGGACGGGAAGGCAAAAGAGAGCACAGAGAAGCAGTCCACCCAAAAGAAAGTTGTGTCTCAGCCAACCCAACAGTCAAGCATCTTGGCATGGGCGAAGCCGGTTCGTGTGAACTCTCTCACACAGACACAGCCTTCCCAGTCCTCCCAGTCCTCCGAAAAGAAGCGCGCAGCGTCCCCGACCACCCAGACTCCCAACAAACACCGCAGGCTCTGCAAAGGGTGTAGGAAGCCTGGGCACAACATGCAGACTTGCCCCAGCAAGCCCAAGAACTTGAAGAAGAAGTAAGTTGGGGCGTGCTGGTTGTGGCTTGTCTTTTTCACATCTTTTTTTAAAGCATCAACGCACCAACCAACCACCGACAGTGAAGCTGACAGCTCTGATGAACTGTGTATGCTTTCACTAACTCAACAAGAATGTCAACCAGGGGGGGGGGGGGGGGCAATACAAATCAAAACGGTACGAAACCAAATGAGGGGCGAGTGGTAGGACGAGAACAGAGCGGATACTCGACCGGAAGGCAGAAGAAGTGAGAGACGGACGACAGCAGTGACCAGCGCGCCCCTGGTGGACCAAACAGCCCCGCAGAGCCCCTGCAAACAGCGTTTTTAGGAAAAGTTGAATAGACGTACTTAGTACGTCTATTCGCTCGCAAACTATTTATTAATTTTCTGGCGAGGTCGATTTAGGCCCGCGCGTTCGCCGAATAGTAGTACTAAGTACGTTTATTTGACCCCCCCCTGTAAATATTCTATATTTAATATTATGCGGGGGGGGGGGTTTTATTTAGAATTGGCCAAAACCTGGAAATGGGCACTATTTACAGGGGGGGGTCAAATAAACGTACTTAGTTGAATAGTAGTACTTAGCCGAATAGTAGTACTTATTTTTTTGGGGCTCTGGGGCACGTTGGGCCGTTGAATAGTAGTACTTACTTTTCACCCTTTTTTTTTGGGGAAATTTTTCGTTTTTTTTGAGATTTTCTTTTTGGAGACACACAAATCTGCAAACTTTGGGGCAAGGAATGGGGACAACGGGGTCTATTGGTGCCACTTAGGGGAACCAGGGTGCACGGGGTCCGTAGAGGGGGGAAGTGACCTACGCTCAAAGATATGTCGTGACGAAGGGAATCGGGGCATCCCCCCTCAGACACATACGGACGGGAAACCAGCGAACCCGCAAACTCCTGCGGTCCAGAGGCATCAGAACCACTGCTGAAGACCGCAAACCCGGAAACCCGCAAACTCCTGGGGTCCAGAGGCGTCAAAATCACTGCTGAAGAGCGGCGCGCATTAAACGACTCCTCATCTACGGCGTCCGCAGTCCCTACCACCAACGAGAAGATGTGGACGGATGGCCCCAGACACACCTCACCATAGATGTAGCCTTCGAGGACCAGCTGAGCCCACCCCCCACCCCCCGCAGCCCCCTTCCCTGACGTTGTTTGACATTCTCTCCTGTTGTGCAGCACTGATCAACACACGCCCGCAAACCCGCAATCCAACTGCCCAGATTTCACCATCCACCAACAGAGCCAATAGCTTCGGCTGGTGTCCGACATAATGATGACGTCCGATGCTTTCATGTGCCTCCTGCTGATGGAATGCCTCCTGTTCAAGATATTCGAGGATGGGCCACCGCCATGCGCTCCCCGGCCTTCCTTCAACCAACTGGCCCGGGCCAGGGCACGCTGGTAGCCGAGCGCTTGCGGGATATGGGGTACGTGCTGAAGGTGTCGGGTGAGGAGGACGGGTTCGTGAAGAGCTCCCTTTGTCCGGACCTCACCTTCGCACCAAGCACAGAAACATACCCTGAGGCTGGTGGTGCGGACCTTGAACCTGGGTTGGACGGGAAGGCAAAAGAGAGCACAGAGAAGCAGTCCACCCAAAAGAAAGTTGTGTCTCAGCCAACCCAACAGTCAAGCATCTTGGCATGGGCGAAGCCGGTTCGTGTGAACTCTCTCACACAGACACAGCCTTCCCAGTCCTCCCAGTCCTCCGAAAAGAAGCGCGCAGCGTCCCCGACCACCCAGACTCCCAACAAACACCGCAGGCTCTGCAAAGGGTGTAGGAAGCCTGGGCACAACATGCAGACTTGCCCCAGCAAGCCCAAGAACTTGAAGAAGAAGTAAGTTGGGGCGTGCTGGTTGTGGCTTGTCTTTTTCACATCTTTTTTTTAAGCATCAACGCACCAACCAACCACCGACAGTGAAGCTGACAGCTCTGATGAACTGTGTATGCTTTCACTAACTCAACAAGAATGTCAACCAGGGGGGGGGGGGGGGCAATACAAATCAAAACGGTACGAAACCAAATGAGGGGCGAGTGGTAGGACGAGAACAGAGCGGATACTCGACCGGAAGGCAGAAGAAGTGAGAGACGGACGACAGCAGTGACCAGCGCGCCCCTGGTGGACCAAACAGCCCCGCAGAGCCCCTGCAAACAGCGTTTTTAGGAAAAGTTGAATAGACGTACTTAGTACGTCTATTCGCTCGCAAACTATTTATTAATTTTCTGGCGAGGTCGATTTAGGCCCGCGCGTTCGCCGAATAGTAGTACTAAGTACGTTTATTTGACCCCCCCCTGTAACCGGATGGCTGCTGTTGTTTGTGCGCCAAATCCGGGCATAACAAGGGCAACTCCGCAGCCTGATGAGGAGGTTGAATTTGTTGCCCAAGCGCTGCCTCCTATCTTTTTGACACTGACAGGATCCCTGTTGCAGTACCGCGGGACTGAATGAAACGTCCCACCGCCTCAGCACGGAGACATACGCACATGCATTCATCATTGTCACAGAGAAACAATCCATGGGCCAGAAGACGGCGGGAGGGGGAACTTGCACCCTCACTCCCTAGTTCTTCATGCCCCACATCGTTGACGCACACACAGTGTGAACTGCTGGCAGTGCCATGGGGAAGCAGCGGGTCTCCCCCGACGATCCCCCGACCGCCCGGAGCGAGCGGGCACAACGATTTTGGATGCGAGAAAAAAAGCCCCCCCCCCCCCCACAGCAGCGTGCCCGGCGGATCAGGCATTGGCCTGTGCCTCTTTGCGCACGCCACTCGTGGGGCCCACCCCCTCGCATATCGTGGCCCTGCATCCAGGGCATCTGCCGGAACGTCACGCGGTGTTCGGGGGGGGGGGGGGGGGGGGGGGGGGGGCGGGGATGGCCCCACAGGGTATGTGGCTTTCGTGGAAACCCGTGCGGCGACACGGTGCCCCCTTTGCCCTGATACTCCTGATGTCGGCGTCCCGCCCCGCCCCCCTCCCCTCCCCTCCCCTCACTCCCGACCCACCCACCCATAGTCACGCCAGCAGGCGCGCTGTTTGTTGTGTTGAATCGCACTGAAGGGGCTGCCCTCCCCTCCCACTGTTTTGATGCAGTATCCGCTGCAACTCGTGGTGGGCGTCATGGCTTGCCACACGAGATGGCGCACTGACTCTGCGACAGACAAGCAGGCGAACCGAGAGCTATGCCGAGGTAAGATAAGGCTGTTGTTTGTGCGTCAAATCCGGGCAAAACAAAAGCAACTCCGCAGCCTGATGAGGAGGGGTTGAATTTGTTGCCCAAGCGCTGCTACTATCTTTTTGACACTGACAGGTTTCCTGTTGTGGTAACAAAACAAAACTAAAGATAAACGGGGCGCCTGAAACAGCGTTGTTAAACTTCTGATCAACTTCTGATAGAATCAATCTCAGGTGGAAGGCCCTGCTCACGTGTGTGGCACTGGGAGCGGGAACCGGGGTGGACGTGGGCCCACCCCCCCCAAATCAAAGAAGAGCAAAGAAATACAAAAAAATACTCAGAGCGAGAGAGAGAGAGAGACGGGTGGAGGAAACACAACAGGGGCTTTGTGTGCAGAGTCATTCCTGGAGGAAACGAGAGGTAAACCGAGAAAAGGAATGGTTTTCGTTAATCGCGCACGCAGGAATCGTTGCACGAAACGCACAGAGAAACACATTGCCTGCAGGAAGTCCGGCCGTGTAATGTAATTGTCAGGCGCTAGACGCTCTCTGTGCGTCACGGCAGTATCGAACACATCACCCCCGTTGCAGTTCCTCCGAGTGGACAATAGTATATGATTCATATTTTCGAAGGGCATCACTCAAGACGAGAAGAATATTCCGGGCAGTGCGGGGGGGGGGGGGGGGGGGGGCAAAGATGGTTTAGGACAAGGGGTGAATAGTTTAGTGCAATAAAATACAATAAAATACAGTATAATACAGTAAAATACAGTAAAATACACAATAAAATACATGGGTGGGCACTACCGTTCTCGGAGAGGGGACCAGTCCTTTTTCCACGACGTCATGCTGATGTTGGACAAACAACCCGCGCACTGGCCGAGTTGCTGCTGCTGGCTCACAGAACAGGCGGGCGGCACGCTGGGCGGCTGAATCTCCATCAGCGAGGACGACGGCGACCTTCTCAAGCAGGCCTGCAGGCCGGTTGATGAGGTGATCCTTCAGCTCATCTCCGGTGCCTGTCGGTCTCCCACGCGTCGCACATAACCCCGCCCTGGGGGAGAGCAACGGCACTCAAGGTAGGGAGCGAGAGGCGTCACAGGCGTAATGCCTCTCACGACGGCCCGGGAACCGCCTCACCTGCTGATACCAAGCGGAGAAGTGGCCCAGTGAGTAACTTGCAAAAGTGTATAGGGCTCCGGCTGCGCGCCGAAAACCGGGGGTAATAGGGGGTAACATTTCGGCCATTTCCCCAAATGGAAGGGCTTTCCCTTCCCACAACACCCCACGCCACGGCCACTCAACTGGGATGGGCAGGGTGGCTCCTCTGCAGGTAATGCCGGGAGCGCACCCCAGAGGGGCGCCCTTCCGGCATTGTTCCCTACTTCCGGTACTTACTGACCCACACGAGCCTACAGAGGGTGGGGGGTGTATTATATGTGTATTGGGGGTATGGAAAAGTCGGTGAAAAAAAATGAGAAAAAATGAGAAAAAATCGGCCGAAATTTGCTGTTTTTCGCTTAAAAAAGAGTGTGGGGAGTTGGGTCCAGTTTAGCAAAGTGAGCTTATTTTTCGAAAATTGAAAAATTGGGGACACCAAAAGTCCCCAAACAAGTCTTCGACTTGGCGCGCAGAGTGATTTTTTTTTGGTGAAAAAATGCCCCAAAAATTGTCGGGTCAAAAGTTGCTGTTGAAGACGGTGCAAGATCTCTGCAGGCTGGGTGGGCGCTACGCTGACGGACAACGACAAGCCGGAGGCTGCGACTGTGAAGAATCCAAAGAACGGCCCGGGTCCTCCTCGAGATGGCGGTGCTGGCCCCTGTTCCCACCGGTGTGACACGGGGCATTCCGGGACGCGATAGCGCTGCTGCACGGATGCCAACGAGGAGGGCCACTCCGAACCCTGAACACCCCGCCAGACCTGCTTGTTACATCACAAACAGCAGACCCAGAGTGGAGTGCCTCGCCCCGGTAAACTCAAACCCTGCCAGATTGACGAGGCCACCACCTCCTGGCACTGCCTGCCCGTGCACGACAGGAACGGGTGACCTGCAGGTCGTCGTGAGCAGGACCATGGCAAACCACTCGAACCTGTGTGGGGTACGGCTGCTACCGCAACTCGTCATGTGCGGTGTGCAGCGGGTGCGGGTGCGCCACGACCGGGTGGTGCGTACTCCTCCAGGAGAAGTGGGCGAGCTCATTCCCGCAAACGCCTGAGTCGGGGATGAACTACCTCCTTCAAAAAGCATCGGAGCACATTGGTGGTCGTGGCGTCAGGGAAACCGACCGTCCTGATGAGAATACGGTAAGTGATGAGAGGATGTCGGCGCCGTTTGCCCACGTCGTCAACTGTGGGGAGAGTCTGTCGGAGGCGAGGCGGGGAGGGCCGCGACACAACACGGGAACCGGGTCGCAATTGAAAAAGGGGGACCGGTTCGCGTGTGGAGGGGGGGTGCGGGGGGGAGGCCCGGCAGGCCAAAGGACCGATGCGCCACAAACCCGCGACCGACGCACCAGACATGTGTGGGAAGGGGGGGTGCGGGGGGGAACAGGATCCCAGACAACAGGACAGACCAGCCAGGACCTCAGCTGCACGAGATACACCCACGCAAACACACATCGCACACACCCTGAATCGGTTTGTGGCAGTGTCGAGGGCTATTTGATGCGATCCCGACTGCGTTGTTATTAGGGCTTAAAGCAGCCGAAGGAAAATCACCTTCGGCAGATCGGGTTGTGATAGGCTTCAGGAAAGGGTATTTAACAAAAGAGACACTGAGTACGCGCGTCGTACGCACCTGCGTGTATAGGATGTCCATACATGCCGCGATGAGCAGTCTGTTTGACCAGTTGTGGAAGACCAGAAAGAATGTGGGACGAGTGATCACCACACTCTCTGGCTGTGACAAAACATACACGCATTAGGCACAGGGAAGTACCAGCCACACCACTGGTGTGCCGGGGTAGTTCCGCGACACCCGCGACTCCCAGGCCGGGCCTTGACGAGTGTTCTCTTTGGCTCGCCCGGTTCAGTATCTCTTTTGCGTACGTCTCTTTTGATACGCCTGACCAGCCTATACTTACCCACCAACCCCGATCCACTAGCCTCATGGCGCCAGGCTGCACCCCCTGCAAGTCACGACCCGCAAACCCGCAAAGACGCACGACTGTGAAGCCGGTCCCCAACCCTGCCGAGTTGAACGCCTGTCTGGCCGGGCCACACCAAACGTCCCACCCCGAAGCTCCGCTAAGCAACGTTTTTCATGAGGCCCACGGTCCTCGTCACTTGTCTGGAGGGGGGCGGGGGGGGGAGGGAGAGAAGCAGGCCGGGGCTTAGTGGTACAGGATTGACGGTGGGTCGTATTTCTTCTGGAGAACCATCGTTCGCAGGCGGTCAGAGCACTGTCGTGAGGAAGGAGGGTGTGTGTAGGGCTGAAACACGTTGGGGGTCCTGCAGTGGGGGGAAAATCATGATTGCATTGTCTCTTGTGTCACAATGTGTGCCAAACTGTGTCGCTTTACAGACATTCAAAGCCCAGAAACGGACAGGCTCTTTTCCACCTTCTGATCCATCGTGATTTCTCAGCGAATAAACCCCCCAAGGCAGGCATGTTGTGTGCATACCTCCGCCAGATCCCGGGGGATCTGCTCCAGCAGCGCGGTTGCCTTCTCCCACTCCCCTGCGATGATGTTGTCGAATGTTTTGTTCCAGTGCACGTAGCTCGACTTCGCATCGATTGCATCCAGTTGGTACATCCACTCCTCCTCCTTCACCGACGCGTTCTGCTTCTTCAGCTCGAACACCTTGATGGTGTGCTTCGACCGCTTCGGGAATGAGATCCCGTCAACCAGCTGCATCTCAAACTGCCCCTTCACATCGCGAGCAGTGTACGAGTCGATCAACCCCCGCCACCCGTGCACCTTGTTGTACCTCTCCAGCGCGACGGACCACGGAATCACATCCGAAACCATAGTCACCTTCTTCAGGCCCTGGCAGCCAAGATGCCCGATCTTGGCATCCCCGGAGCACACTGCGTAGGACAGCTCCGGTGCAGCGGAGCTAGCTGTGGCGAGCCGGTTGCTGGCTGCGAACGCAACCTCTGACGCAGCATGCCTGTGGGTGCTGACGATGGTGTAGGCGTTGAATGCGGCGAGAACCCTGTCCCCTGAGAAGACATCCACCACGCCCTTCCCTTGCTGTACCTCGTGCAGCAGGGTCTGGATCAGCTCGGCATGCCCGGC
This sequence comes from Rhynchopus euleeides, assembly GCA_963210315.1. Taxonomy (NCBI): domain Eukaryota; phylum Euglenozoa; class Diplonemea; order Diplonemida; family Diplonemidae; genus Rhynchopus; species Rhynchopus euleeides. The sequence continues at coordinate 697,215 of OY723277.1, forward strand.
GACGATCTCCGAGGGAGACCGCCCCTGCAGGGAGGCGTGCCAGTTCTTCACGTTGAATGCGATGACCGACACCACCTTCTTCCGCATCACTGAAGCATCGGCGAAGCCAACCTTCCCGGCTTTGGCAAACAGCGTCGACGGCGTCACCGGAGGTGTCGTGCCGGTGCTGCTGGTAGTGTCCATACCCCCGCGCTCCGACGCAGGGGCGGCTGTCCCGCCCATACGGGTGGACCCATCTGTCAGCTCGTCCTCCTTCACCAGCACGTTCTGCGGCATGTAGTGGCGGAACTCCTCCAGGTTGTGGACCATCTGGCGGAAGCTTGCCTGCATCTGCCCGACCTCCACCAGGCGTGACAGGGGCCCATCGATATCCACCGACTCGAGGTCCATCACAGCCACGCAGGCCATGTCCTTTGCGAGGTTGATGAGGGGGCGTGTGATGCGGCGCGTCATATAGACGGATGCCGCCAGCAGGCCCAACACAGCCAGCACCACGATCACCGAGAGCATGAGGATGACGGATTCGGCACGTTCGTTCTGATCGTCCCTGTCGTCTGCGGCTTTCACCCGGATGAGGTTGTTGGAGGTGTCGATGGTGTCCATCACCGCGCTGCGCGGCACCAGCAGCGCGACGTAGAACAGAAGGTTCGCCCTACGGATCGGGGTCACCACTGTCCAATACAGCGTGTTGTTGTTGACCGCCGAAGCCCTCCAGGGGTGGAACTCCTGGGCTGTGGTGTTGGCCATCCCGGCGAACCCGCCTGGCTGGGAGAAGACGTACCGGCCGTGCTCTGCCACCGCCGAGGGGACGCTGCTGTTCTGCAGGTCGGTGTGGTTGCGCACATCCAGCGGCACTGCGACGTCAGCACCCCTCTTCGCAAGGTCTGAATACACCCACACCTTGTCGAAGAACCTGCCTTTGTTGGAGGCGAGAAGGTTCCCCTCCCTGCCGGACCACGGGTTCCTGTCGATGCAGTACAGCAGGCTGCCCACCGGGAGCTCCTGGCTGCTGAAGATGTCAGCCAACCCAGTGCCCTGCAGGGAAGCAAAGACGAGCCCCACCCGCCCTCCCTGCCGCAGCGTGGCATTCGTCATCCCCGGATGCGTGAAGGCGTAAGACACCCAGAGCCCCAGCTGAGTGTGGAACCCTGCCACCGGGGAATACGACACGGTATCCGGATCATTCAGAGGCTCCGAATCGGTGAAGATGTTGTCCTTCCCACGCGCCAACACCTCCTTCAGCTCCTCGCTGTAGACGAACGACTTGGGGAATATGGTGCACTTCCCGCGGCGCACGGTACCCATTAAGCACGGCCGCCCCAGGATATTCCCATGCTGATCGCTGATACCCGCCTCCATAAACAGGCTGTTGTAGCCGAACTCGCCAGACGCCCTCCGCGTCTCAGTCACGGAAAACTTCCCGAGCTCAACGGTATCCATGTACGCGGCTATCTCAGACCCCCATGTGGGCTCAGCTGGTGGCAGCACCCTGGGGTGCGACGGGCTGAAGGTGTGCGTGTAGTACCCAATCTGGTCGGAGCCAAGGGGTGACGTCACCTCGACCTTGGAGCGGATCAGCGGGCGGATGAGGGTGTCGGAAAAGTTGGGCGATGTGCTGACATCAGGGTCCTGCGCGCGGGCCAGTGTCGCGATCTCCTTCAGAAGGGTCTCAGGTGTGTCAAGGTATTTCCCGACACGCTCCTTCACCGTGCCCGTCACGCTGTGGAGGTACCTTGAAGAGACGGCCATCAGGTCATGCTCGCCACTCGCGAGGCACTCTGCAACGTTGTCATCCCCCGAATCCCGCGCCTGCCGCAGCAGGTCGTTCCCCGAAGGGATTGCGATCCCACCGATTATCGCGCCTGTCCCAAGGACAAGCGCCATGCAGATCAGGATGATGCAAGTCTGCAGCCCGGCGGTCATATCAGCGACACCCATCCTGCTCCCCTGTGGCCTTCCTTCCCGCCAGTCGGGGGCGGTGGCGACGGCGCCGCGGACCGAGAGATACCTGGAGAGATCAGACTGCTCTGGGGCACGGTTTGGACAACAGGGTGTGTGGGGTAGGAGGGGGCAGTCGCGTGTCCCCCAGAAGGATAAACTGACAGGTGGTGGTGATAGTGGTGGTGGTGGCGGTGGAGAGAAAAGGGGGGCTGAGGCCGAAGAAAGGCAAAGCGCAGAGCTGAACTCAACTGAGGGGTGGGGGGGGCTTTTTGCGACCTCCCAGCAAGATGGCGCGTGGCTGGCGCCCAAACCTCAAATTCGGGCTGTGCTGGGTGCAGAACTCAATCCAGGCCACATCAGGGGTGACGTTAATATTTTGCCATGCGGCGCCCTTGGGGGCTAGGAGGGGTGCACAACCATGTGCGTGGGTCTTGCACAACCAATACCTACGGACAGGTTTCCCACCCAGAATTACCGAGCTTCGCGAAGACAGAAGACAGCCCTTTTCCCGCCCCCCCCCCCCCACGTGGGTAACGGTTATACGGTTATACAGTATCATTCCTCCACACCGCGAGGCCGGATATCCGAGATGCGAGAGGAGCGGGGAGAGGGGGGGGGGGGGGATTTTACAAATGCCGGTTTCACATCACCCCCACACCACACAGGGAGTGGGGATCGGGTTCGGAGTAGTGGGTGCAGAGCCCCCCCGCACGCCCCCCTCGCCCCCCCCCCCCCCCCCCCGCTACTGCACGTTGAGGCGATCCGCCACTGCCCGACACACGCACACCCATCACAGGTGAAATTGGTTTTTTTGGAAAGTGTCGTGGGTTGGGATAGTCACTGGAACGAAGGGGGGGGGGGTCAGCGCTTCTGGCAGCTGGATGACAGAAATGCCTGCCACGGGTTTTGCGGGTCTCTAACCCAGCCTCCTCACCGACACATCGAGACTCTCGAGACCGTGCCAAACCAAACACTGCCCTCCTGAGGCATGCGATCCCCTCACTTCCGCGCCTTGTCGTAGTTCTCGACAAACCATTTGACGGAGGCCTCCATCGCAGTGGAGAAGTCTGTGAAGGAAAGGTCCGGCATCTCCGCCATCAGCTTCCCGATGTTTGCCGTCTTCTTCATCTGCCCGTCTGCCGCTGTCGTGTCGAAGAGCACCTCGCCTGTAAACCCCATATGCTTGACAACCTCCAGCGCAGCCTGCTTGATCGACACCTCGTGGCTCTCCGGCACCGACACAATCAACGGCTCCACCTTCGTATAGCTCCGCACCGCCCACATCGCAACCCGCGCCATGTCTGGGGAGTAGATGAACTGCCTCAGGGGCGAACCACTCCCCATTACCGTCAGTGGGGTCCCATCCCGCTTCGCGATGTAGCATTTGTGCATGAGGGCCGGGATCACATGCGCATCCTCAAGGTTATAGTTGTCATGCGGCCCGAACACGTTGGTCGGGATCAGGGTGGTGAAGAGGCAGCCATACTGCTTATGGTAGCAGCGTGACATCACCTCTGCAGCCCGCTTTGCATGGGCATAACCGATCATGCCGTCGCTCGGCGCGCCGTCGTGCAACATGCCTTCATCAATAGGGTACGTCACCTTGTTGGGGAAGATGCACATCGAAAGGGTGGTGACCAGCTTCTGCACCTTGTGCCTCCTGCAGGCCTCCATCACGTTGGTGTTGATGGCGATATTGTCGTTAAACATCTCGACAGGGCACCGCAGGTTCATAAAGAGGCCGCCCACCTTCGCCGCGAGATGCAGCACGTGCGTCGGCTGCACCCGCTGGAACAGCGCCTCCACCTGCTCCGCAACGCGAAGGTCGGCATCGCGGCTGGAGGCGAACACCCACTCCTCGCCGCTGGGAGCATCAGGGCCGCCTGCGCTCAGCGCTGCCTCCACAGCCCTGCCGACCAGACCACTCCCACCTGTCACAAGCACCTTCATCACCGCAGGGCTTACTTACTTACCGCTGAGGTGCCTCGAGAGAGGGGGTGGTGTGTGTGTAGGGGTGCGGATGGGGGGCACCTGCGTCGGGGCGTGTGTGCGGAGGGGGGGGGGGGTCGTATCGAGGGTTCGATATCGGGTGGAACCTGCATCCATGAGGGCGCAACACAGGGGGGAGGGGGGTAATCAGCCATTCAGAGGTGGACCTCCACCCTCCACAAACGTTATGCGGGTGATGGGGGGTGGGTCGGGGAGGGGCAGGGAGAGAGGGAGAGAGAGGAGGAGGAGGAGGGGGGAGGGGGCGAGGGTCATCCGATGTGTGTGCAGCTGCAGCATCAGAGATAGGTTGTGTGTGTGTGTTTGTGGTGTATGCGGTGGCCACATTCTTTTTGAGTGGGTCGATCGTGCGAGTATCGCGCATGAGTGTGGACGCACGAGGTTCCCCACACAGTTCGCCCGGTTGGTTGTTTTTTTTGCTTTTGTTTTGCCGGTATATTTTTTTTTGCCTTGTTTTTTTATTGAGGGCCATCGCCGCGGCGTATATCATCAAAGAAACCCCTCTCCCCTCCAACCGCCGCTGCATTTTTACTCCAGACTTTGGTTCTGTTCGCATTTTTTTTTGTTCGCTTGGGTTGTTGTAATTCCCTATCCCGCCCCACACACCCCTCGACCCAAGCCTGGCCTCACACAACGTGCAACGATTCGATCAGGGGTATTCATGACCCGTGCGGAAGAGGCCCGGTTTTGATGAATTTCTCTTTATTGTTTGCGTGAGAGAAACGCCAAACTTTTCCGAAACATGTTGGACAGCTGAGACACATACGTGAACGATGGGGTAGAGCCATCCTTCCGGTTGAAAATGCACTGCTGCCAGCATCTATCTCCCTCTCTCTCTCATGATTGAGTCCTCTCGCTTGTCAAACCTGTCAAAAGGCTGCACCTCGCAGTGTGTGGGTGCAGGGCACAGTGGATAACTGAGCCTCATGACGAGCAGCTGCCCCCACGCACTGTGGCCATTGGGGGATCCACTCTGCGCCGGACACTGTGTCAGTTTTGCCGCAGGGGCGAGCAGAACTGAAAAAGTCGCTCAGCGAAAGGGAGAGAGAGAGAGAGAGCGGATACGTGTGACGTTGCACCAGACCCAGGTCTATTTTCTTGACCCCCCACCCCCACCCCCACCCACCCCTCGGAACGCCGAGCAACTATATTACACATTTTCGTGCGCCTTTCCACTCTGTGCCAGAAAGCTGTGTCAGCGTGGCCCAGATTTTGTGAAAAGGGGAGCAGCACCCCACTTTCTTCCTTTTTGCATATTTTTTCTTGTGCGCATTCCGTGCACCTTTTTCCAATAGCTGCGGGGAGGCAGGGTGGAGGGCCAGTGCTTGTGCTTTGTTCTGGCAAATCCAGACGACCATCACACCCCCGCGGCTGCCCTTTTTTGCTGGAACGTGGGCCAGCAAAAGAATGTAAGAAGGGGAGAGTGGCAGTGACGAAGATAACCCGAGGTCGAACCCCTTCACCCTCGCATGCCCCCAGCGGAAAATCGTCAGCATTTTTTGTTCCTATCTCACTCGAGAAACTGCAGAGTATCCGAAGAATCTCTACGGCGCCCTCTTCTTGCGGATTGGCGCAGCCCACACCCACCACCCGCCACAGCAGCTTTGGATCCGACACACTTTCCGTGAGCACGGTGTGCTTCATCACAAAAAATGTAAAAAGGGTTTGTTTGAGGGTTGCGAGAGTGGAGTGGGAGTGGGGAGCAAAATCGAGAGAGAAATACAAACAGACCCGGATATACTGAACATAACAGACTGTGTTAGGGGGGGGGGGGGTTTTGCGGCTTGTTTTTCTTCTTCTTCTTCTGTTGCTTGTTTGATCCTGTCGGATTTGCTTTGCTTGTTTGTTTTGTATTTTTTGTTTTGCAGTTTTTTGCAGCATCTTTTTTTCCAGAATTTTGTGTTGCTCTCTTCTGGGCATGTTGCATACATTGCTACTCTTGCCCCACCCCTACCCCCCCCCCCCCCACCCCTTTCCACCTTCGGCATTGGTAGCCTTTCCCGATTTCTGGAGGGACGATACACACCAATGCCGCTCACTCCACGAGCCTGCATTTCTTTTGATTTTGGCGATCTTCGCCATCCGGCAGAAAGTTTTTTTTCCAAAAAAAAACAGCATTTTAGACACCCGCCAGTGAAACCCTCCCTTTACAGCAAGGGCCTTTCACCTGACATGCCAAAGCGCTGTGCCAGCTGCAACCTATTCCTTGCGAGGGGGGAAGTATCGCTTTTCTGTACTTCTGGGCGAGAGGGAGCGTCCCATATACACATCCTTCCCTGTGGGTCAATACTCTCCTAACGCCAGCTCATACAAGACCTCCCCCCCCTAGCTAATATACGGGAAGAGAGTGGACATGGGGGCGTGTGTGTGGGGCAGATAAGCCACATCGAAAGGCGTTTTTTTGTGGTTTTTTTTGCACAAAAAAAAGGTGTTGTGCGTGTCGGGTGTGTAGGGGGGGTGTAACGCACGGTAAAAAAAAGAAGAAACAGGAAGTGGAAGGGGGGGGGGAGGGAGCGAGAACGGGAAGGGGGGGGGGCTGGGCTGGGCTGGGGAGGGGCGGGGGGGTCGAGAGGAGGGAGGGGATGCGGATGGGGGGTGGGGTGGGGTGGGGTGGGGAGGTTGCACCTATCGGGCAGGTTTCATTTGTTTTGGCTATCGACGACCCCTGCTGTATCTCCCCCTACCCCCCCCCCCCTAGGGCAGTGAAGGCAAAATACGCGTATTTTTCAGAATCCCGATTTTAAAAATACGTTGAACGTTCAGCGTATTTGAACGTTTCTCACATTGCCTACCGTCTGCAGGGGCCACCAGTCACAAACCCGCCTTTCCTCAAGCAGAGCAAGGGCGAGTTGGTGGCACCAACGACAACCGTGCGGAAGACGTCCTTGGAGCACGATTTTACAGCGACTTGCTTCGCGCGCTCCAGTCGCGATGCAGTCGACAACATATCCCTTGTCCTTTGCTCCATGAAGCGGGCTGGTGCAGTTGAGGTGAACCCCTGCCGGTGGGATATGCCATCCGGTTCTCCCATGCGGGATACCCCATACGTCCTGTACCCGTAGCTCAGGTTCGGCCAGCTCACGTTCGGCCATCCACTTCCTCTACACGACGGACTCCAGCCGGTCGAGTGGGGTAAAACTGGGAGATAGGTCGAGAGGGGGTTGGTACCCCCGCTTTTCCGGAGTTCAACCCTGAAAAGGGGGGGTACCGACCACCCCTTTCCGGGACCCGCCCCTTCTCGGACTACAGAACCTCTTTTTCACCGACTTTTCGCCACGCGTGACACTCTCCATCCCACCGGTGTCCCCTTTAGTGTGTGCAGGGGGCCCACCCCCTACTGCTAGGGGGGGTTTCATGTGGAGAGTGCACCCAGTGGGTGAAAACGCTCAAAAGCCAAAAAAACGTTCAACTTCGACGCATTTTTTTAAAAATACGTTGAACGTTCAAATACGTTGAACGTTTTTTACGTATTTTCTATCACTGCCCTACACGGTGGACTCCAGCGGGGGTAGGGTAACCCTTTTCGGGAGTCTCAACTAGGGGGAGTCCAACTCCCGCTAGGGGGAGTCTGACTCCCCCTAGCGGGAGTCTTTTCACCTATTTTCACTCATTTTTCCCATGATACCTATGCAATGTGGCACTCGTCACTGAAGTACAGCCACACCAAACGAAACGGACGTTTCCACCCATCCCAGCTCGCAGACCTGATTCACAAAAATGGGGAAGACGACAACGAAGCCGGCAGCGAAGCCGGCGGCAAAGTCGATTAAGAAGAAGAAGAGCGCAGAGAGTCCCGAGGCTGCGGAGGCGACGAACATTGTGCATGATTTTTGCACGGCCTTCCCTGTTAAAAAAGGGGGCAGTGTGCTGACACTGGGATCCATTAGAAGGCTCCTAGCAACGGTGTTGAGCAAGGAGCTCCACCAGCACAGCACCCAGGTGGCCAACGCAATCATCGCCATGTCTTCCCTGACATGGATAAGTTCGCTGTCAGGGAAGTCGCAACGATGCGGAAGGAGGGCGCTCTCCGTCATATACAAGGTGGAGGCGAAGTATGGCAAGGTGCAGGATACAAACGTGTCGTCGGGGGCAGCCTGAAGCCGCGAATGATCGCGACACGGGCGAACGGCTTGGCACCGTGGGTCTGGATAGATGCTGGAGTTCGGCCGGGTGAAACCGGAAGTCGCAGCAAAATTTTCCCCCCCAGATTTCTTCCTCAAACCCACCCGTGGGCTGATCCGGCCTTGCACGGTGGACTCCAGCGGGGGTAGGGTACCACTACCGGGTTTAACCCTTTTCGGGAGTCTCAACTAGGGGGAGTCCAACTCCCGCTAGCGGGAGTATAGATCAGCAGTGGGCAACAATGAGGCGATGCGGGGGGCGAGGGCACCGATGCTCACTGTGCGACATCCCAGAAGAACGCTGGTATCAACAGGTGCATCGATACCCGCACCTGACTCTCTCTGAGATGAAAGAGGCTGGCTACCCCTCCCTCTTGGCAGGTGTGCTTCCCAATGCCCGCTACGTCACCCCAGCACTCCATGACTGCAAGGGGCTCGCCATGCGGCTGATCAGGGTACTGGATGACAGGGGTGGAGCTTGGGGGTTTTTTCGGGTCAGCTGACCTGATTTTCTGCAGGCCCTCACAAAAAATCAGGTCAGGGGTAAAAAGAAAAAAATATATAGATTTTCGGGAAACCGGAAAAGTTGGCTCCTCGCCTTGGGGCCTCAAGGTGACCAGGAGGCGTTTCGTGAGCAAAGTGACCCCAGCGACATGAGCACAGGCCTCAAACAGTCACAATAGAGGACAAATGAAGCTGCCCAACCCGTACCGTGCAACAGACGTTTACTACCGTGGCCTCCGGTGGCTGGGGGGCTCCGCCCCCCAGACCCCCCTGTGGCATGTGCCTGTCTTGTACCCAAGCCCTTTACATCAGGGAATCTCAGTATCCTCAGGAGGACGCAGCCAACTCACACAGAATCCGTACGCCCGCAAGTCACAGATGTTCACTACCGTGGCCTCCGGCGGCTGGGAGCTCCGCCTCCCAGACCCCCCCTACGGCATGTGTTTGTCTTGTAACCAAGTCCTTGCGCGTCCGGGGCTGCATATCGGTTCCGGTACCTCGCGGGAGGCTGGGCCCGAGCACTGATCTCTGAGACGAACCGGGGGGGAACCCATAAGAAAAAATTGGCTGACCCGATCTGACCCGATCCAGCCCGCAACCCCATATTTCAAGCTCCACCCCTGCTGGATGAGACAACAAAAAAATATTCGACAAGACCTGTACAAACCTTGCACTGAATGTGTCGCAGCATGGGACAGGTGCTCAGTTCCGGAAGGTCGTGCTTGCCTGTCACAGGACACACCTACAAGGGCTTGTTCCGCTACCTCTTTGTCTCCCTTGCAGACCTCATGCATTTCCGGTATGCAGACATCCCCTGGCGCTTCTGGGGATGCAAGGATGAGTCAGCCCGGATTCCCTTCTTGCGTGCTCGGATCTCAGGGCATATATTTCACTGGTTGATGGAGCATGCCGAAAAGGGATCAACGCGCAATGCCTACGTACACAGTCTCCATCATTGGTGGGCTCCAGAAGATGCAGTGCCTCTGCAGAACAACGACGAATTTGAAGAAGCAGAGAACGGACATCGCAAGAAAGATGCCGTTACAATCGCCAGCTCCGCAACTTACGAGAGAGATCTTGCGATGGCAGAAGAGAAGCGGCGCGCATCGGGCATGCCTTGGAAGGTTGCGCACCTGTCGCAGGACGGGATCCTCGGGTATAGAGAAGTCATCCTGTGTCCGTGTCTGCACACCCGACACGCTCATAGATTGGCTGTGTATGTTCTTTGCACACAGTTGACACAGCTGCAGAAGGGGTTTGTGCACTGCAACACACAGGACTTCGTTGAACCCATCAGCGCGCCCTACTTCCTGTTCCGGTTCCCCGAAGGACACCGCAAATTATCGCTCTGCTTGTGCAAAATGCCAATCCCGCTGGGGGCGACTTTCACACCATTCGTGTCATCCGAGGCGACTTTGAGCACGCTTGACCAACGCGCACAGCAGGAGGGGGATGACAGTTCTGACGAAGAAGATGAGGCCTGCAGGATGGCTTGTCTTGCCCAAGGTGTAACACAACTACGACAGGCGATGGCCGCACTTTGACACCTCAAATTCTAACCGCTCACCTCCGCAGGTGTAGCCGCTACCAGGAGGATAGGTAGGTAGTCCAGAGTCCGGGGAAACTGACAGAAGCAAAACAAGCCCCTCCCCATCCCTCTTCCACCATTTTACCCCCCACGCCAGTAGACTGTAACTATATCATGGGAAAAATGGATGAAAATAGGTGAAAAGACTCCCGCTAGGGGGAGTCAGACTCCCCCTAGCGGGAGTATAGACTCCCGCTAGCGGGAGTCTGGACTCCCGCTAGCGGGAGTCTTTGACACCCGCTCAGACTCCCGCTAGGGCCGCTGGAGTCCACCGTGTAGGGGGGGTCAAATGGGGGTGACAAACACGATTTTTCAAAAAACCGGCGCAGAGGCCCCAAAGCCCCCGTAAACCCTCCAAACCCCCCCAGATCGGTCCGGAAACCCATCGAACCCCACTTTTCCACCATTCCGGGCACCTCAGGTGCCCGAATTGGGGTACCTAAATTTTGTGCCACCGTTTGGTACCGTACAGTGCCACTGTGTGGGAGGTTGGAAAAGAAAATGCCCCAACACACCACATCTGAGGGTTGCAATGCATGTTGCTTGCCAACCACGTCATCCGGTGGGTGTCAGGCGCTATGTAGGTGGCATTAGCCAGGTCTTCGATGTGTTCTGGCTTGTATATATACCTCCCTGCCTGCGGCACAGGCACTGCCTTTGTCCCCCACACCAGCCACAGAGAGCGTATTGTACTCGGTCCACGGTTGCTGATTCATTGTGATGCGTTGTATCCTCGAGTGAACGTCACACACTAGTGGCACCACCACCCGCCATCCGAGAGCTGTATTGACTTTGCGCGCTTCCGTTGTATTCACCTCGCCACGCATATTGCACCGTTCAGTACCAGTGCTCTTGGGCCAGGCAAAGTAGACCGCAGCAACTACCAATTCTGGCACAATGGGTACCACGACAGCGCACTTCATGTGTTCCCGGAATGTACAGCTCGTGTTGCAACAGTCGTTGTCAACACATCCCGGTTGTGGAGCACTGCTGCACAGGAATCACACGACCATCTGGACTGTTCCGTACCTACAGGCAGCCTCCCGGTGCATGGTGGCAGGGAGGTATATATACAAGCCAGAACACATCGAAGACCTGGCTAATGCCACCTACATAGCGCCTGACACCCACCGGATGACGTGGTTGGCAAGCAACATGCATTGCAACCCTCAGATGTGGTGTGTTGGGGCATTTTCTTTTCCAACCTCCCACACAGTGGCACTGTACGGTACCAAACGGTGGCACAAAATTTAGGTACCCCAATTCGGGCACCTGAGGTGCCCGGAATGGTGGAAAAGTGGGGTTCGATGGGTTTCCGGACCGATCTGGGGGGGTTTGGAGGGTTTACGGGGGCTTTGGGGCCTCTGCGCCGGTTTTTTGAAAAATCGTGTTTGTCCACGTAAAAGGGTGGCATTTGACCCCCCCTAACCCCCCCCCTCTCTCTCTCTCTGGGGGGGGGGGGTCTTCGCTGGTCGTTATTCTTCGTCAATCTTCGTCAGTTTTCAGCTAACTCAACAGGAAATGCACCAAAAATGCACTGACAGCGAAGACCCCTCTCTCTCTCTGTTGCAAACCCCCAGATGCCGATGGAGGTGGTGCTGGCGGCGGTGATTTGACAATAAGGGGGGGAGGGGAAGACAGGGTGGGTGGCTGGGGGAATTGTTGTGTGTGTGGTGAAGGTATTCGTGACGGGGGGGGTGGGGGGGATTGGAAGGGATGGGGAAGATACACCAGCCACACCATATATGGCGGGGTGGGGGGTAAGGAGGGGGGGGAGTAATGGGTGGGGGGGAGGGCGGGGGGTATCTCCAGTGTGGGCGCATATCGCAGCGAGGGGCTGTGGGGCTTCGTGCTGTGGCTCGGGAGAACGGTGGAAGAGGTGGCACCATCTGCGATCACCGGAGCGGGGGGGGGAGGAGGAGGAGGGGGCATGGCTATAATAAACGGGGGTGGGGGACCCTCGCTCCCAGGTGTGACTGCATGAGTGCGTTTTTCGTGGACTTTCTGTACGACGCGGGTCCGCTAATCCAACAGAGCAAACGTGACGGAGTGAGAACAAGTGAGCCACGGCCTACTTCCCCTCACTGACTGACGAGCTGTGACTGGTAGCGAGGGCCCCCGTGGGCTGACCTGGGTTTATTCACGCAGAGAGAGCATTGCACACTCTGTTCCTTTGTTGAGCCGCCATTTTTTCCTGTCGTGTTATTTCTAACAAACTGCTCCGGCGCCCCTTTGCCTCGCGGGGGGGAGGGAAGGCGGCAACACCCCACCCCCTGTTTTGTTTCTAAAACGTTTCGACGAGCAGACCCTGGTGTTCGATTTGCCGGATCGTCTTTTTTCGGCAGACCAGATCAGAGCATATTATAGGGGGTCTAAACTGAGGCGATCCCTCACATTTACTGGGGGGGGTCAAATAATTGTAACCCCTACGATTATTTAGCGACGCGGTCTGTATAAATCGGGTGTCCCAAAATTTACAAATTTTCAACGGTGGTGAATAATCGTAGGGGTTACGATTATTCACTTTTGGCAAAAATTTACCCGTTTTGCTGTTCAGAATGTCAATTGGTGGGGTGGGGGTGGGTGTGGGTCGCATTCTCGGCCTGTCTCACCGGCATTCCGTGCACACAGCAACAGCACCGGTGGAAACTGGCCATAGCACCCCGGTGGGCCACCAGGAGGGGAGGGACCCGGTGTGAGGCGCTTGAGTCATCCAGATGGGCACACGGTGGGGTCCGACACCCGATGTCGGACCCTGTGGGTTACCCGTTTTTTAGGTACCCCCCACACCCAGTGCGCGCTCGACCGTCGAATGGTTTTTCTGGTCCCGTGCACTTCCCTGCCTGCCACACCACCCCCTCGACCCCATCCCCAGCACCAGAGCGTCGTTGGCTGGCGTGCGCGGGGCACGCGTCGAATACCGATGACGGGGCCTGTGTTCCTGGGGCGCTGACGAGGTCCGAAGGGATTGACGCCTTGGCTCAGTCCTTACGTTTGGATGAGGGCGTGGTTTTTGACGTAGCGGGAGCCCTCAAGAATACAGCACAGCTGCACCTGCTCTTGCGCCGTCTCCAGTTCGCATAGTCCCTTCGTATGACGGTGACTGGGAGCCCTGGCTGTCCCGATCTATTTCAATGACTGTATCAGTTTCCAGCCTAGTTCCCATGCTTGGGTGCTTGGCTCGGGTGCACCCTTCGAGGTGGTACAGAGAATGCAAAGAGAGTCCACAGGGCGGAGCCCCCCAGCCGCCGGAGGCCACGGTAGTGGACATCTGTTCCTTGTGGGGACTGTGTCCATCTTCCTGAGGTTGCGTATGGGCCACCCCAGAATTTTGGTGCCCCCCCCCCCCCCCCAGGCTCACCTCACTGGCAGGGAACCTGGGGGCGGGGGGGCCTCAAACCATACTCTCTTCCACCCATTAAACTCGGGGCATGTGTGCTCCGACATGTGGGGTGACTCAATCACTGGTCTATGACGACCGATTCTCCACTTTGTACAGCCTGAGTGGGATCCCTGCTGTTCCTGTTGCTTGATCTTCTGAGGAAAAGTCAGAAATTTGGCCAAAAGTGAATAATCGTAACCCCTACGATTATTCAAAACAAATTTACGTATAAATGGCCCAGAAAATGTTGTACAATTAATCGCCCCCTTACGATTATTCGACTACTTACGATTAATTGCCCCCCCCCAGCAGGGGATAAGATAGGTCTGGTTTTCCGGTTTTCAAAACCAGGGTTTCCCGGTTCCCGGTTTTCTGGGAAAAAAAAAAAGGTCGATCTCATTTTTGGCGGTTTTTTTTGTGACTTTGGGACAGTAAAACAGTCAGAAAAAACGCCATAAAAAAATAGAAAGTGACCCCATCGTGATCCGCACAGAGCTCAAATAGTCCAAAGAAGGCAGAGAAGCGGAGAAGAAAAAATGGACCTAGCGGGTGGCCCGGTGGGGCCCGGTGGGTGGTGATGCCCTCGTCATGCAGGCCTCTTCTGTTTTGAAGGTGCACACATGGTGGACTCCAGCCACCCTAGCGAGTGTCTAAGAGGGAGTCTAAGACTGCAGTCTGTACTGGAGACGGGAGTCTATTTTCCAGCTAATTTACGACTCCCGCTAGTTGAGACTCATGGGAGACACACGGTGTACTCCAGCGGAGGTAGGGTAACCTCCGCTGGAGTTCACCGTGTCGTCTGCCTCTGTGCAGCGTCACTCGGTGCCATCGAATACATGGCGACAGCCCACCAACTCGAGACAGATCTGCTTGTCTGGAGGGCTGAGACGAGAACACGAACGACTTTCAAGCAATCTTGAAGGTCGCCAAGCCTATTGGGGGCAACTAACAGATGAGATTTGTTTGTTGCCTGTCGTCACAGCTAGGTGCCCATTTCCTCGATAACGGAATGTGTGCAGAGATCTCGTGGACCCTTTGGCCATTCTGTCGTGCACCCACTCCACCCACAACGCACACCTGTCACGAGTGGTCGCTCCCCCGTCCTCCTCCACCCTGAAGGTTGAACCCTCAAGGACCAGTGATCTCCTGCTGGCCGGGCTGCGATACAGCGAAGCCTTCCTACTTACAAGCGAATCCAGACTGTAGGGAACAGATGATCACTACCGTGGCCTCCGGCGGCTGGGGGGCTCCGCCCCCCAGACCCCCCTGCGTAAAAAAATTGCACCAGACCGGTTTTTTGGCCGAGAGTCCAAACTTTCAAAGCAGCTGCTGCGCCTGCCCCACCAAGCAGCCTCAGTACGACAGGACGCGCGCAGGCACCGGGCCCTCTCAGATTCTGGGAGGGTTTGCGCGGGTCGCGCGCGCCGAAGGCGCGCGCGAAAAATTTTCAAAACCAGAAAAACCGGAAAACGGCGCCAGAAAAAAAGTCTATCTTATACCCTGCCCCCCAGTAAGGAAAAAAAAAGATTTCCGGGAAAAATCCGGGGGGTGGCGGCTGGGCAGCCTTGCAGATGAGAGTGGACTCATGCCCACGGACTGCGAGCAACTTACCCGACTGTTTTTCTGTCCAGTTTCTTTGTCAAACCCCGACAAAACGCAGGCCGCGAAGGGACGGACGTTCAGTACCGTGGCCTCCGGCGGCTGGGGGGCTCCGCCCCCCAGACCCCCCCTGTGCCGTATGCCTGTCTTTGTCACCCCAAACCCTTTGGGGTGACATCAGGGAATGGAATACAGGCCACCCTCGGGACGCAGGCAGCGCACACAGAATCGTACGCCAGAGGAACAGATGCTCACTACCGTGGCCTCCGGCGGCTGGGGGGCTCCGCCCCCCAGACCCCCCCTGTGCTGTATACCTGTCTTGCACCCAACCCTTTGATATTACATCAGGGAATGGAGTGCAGACCACCCTCAGTAGCCTCAGGAGGACGCAGCCAGCTCATGCAGAATCTGTACACCTGCAAGGAACAGATGTTCACTACCGTGGCCTCCGGCGGCTGGGGGGCTCCGCCCCCCAGACCCCCCCTGTGCTGTATACCTGTCTTGCACCCAACCCTTTGATATTACATCAGGGAATGGAGTGCAGACCACCCTCAGTAGCCTCAGGAGGACGCAGCCAGCTCATGCAGAATCTGTACACCTGCAAGGAACAGATGTTCACTACCGTGGCCTCCGGCGGCTGGGGGGCTCCGCCCCCCAGACCCCCCCTGTGCTGTATACCTGTCTTGCACCCAACCCTTTGATATTACATCAGGGAATGGAGTGCAGACCACCCTCAGTAGCCTCAGGAGGACGCAGCCAGCTCATGCAGAATCTGTACACCTGCAAGGAACAGATGTTCACTACCGTGGCCTCCGGCGGCTGGGGGGCTCCGCCCCCCAGACCCCCCTTGTGGCATGTGCCTGTCTTGTAGCCAGGCCCTTGTGCACGGGACTGCGACATGTTGGTCCCGGAGCCCATTTTTTGGACTATCCTCCGGCGCCCGAGGACTGGTCCCTGAGAGAGGAGCCGGGAGGTGACCCATTCAGTGCAAGACTCACTTGCCGGGGGGTCCGTCAAAAAATCGGGGAACGCCTCACATTTAAGCCCAAATGAGCGTAGATTTCGCCCCTATAAAATGCCCTGGACCAGATGACACCAGAAAAAAAACAACACCACCTAGTTCACAACACTGTGCGCCGTGCATATCCGAAAAAAGAAGGAGTGGACCTGAAAGGGCAGGTTTCGCCGGGGGAAAAAATCGCCATAAAAATCGTTCGAAACCCCCTCTCTCCACATGGCACGCGAGGGGGGGCGGGGTATTATGGGTATACGGGTAGCGTGTCACGACAGCAAATATGCAGACACATAATCATAAAACTACACTGGGAGGGGTGGGGGCTCGGGAAAGAGCGGCAATAAAAGAAGATTTGAACTGTGTTTGTTGCGTTGCCCAAACAGTGCACATTCTGTGCAGGGTTGTTTGCACCGAACGCCTGGCACAAGTCATATTTTTGTGCGGAAAAAATAAGAAAGACCGGCGGTTCTGCCAGAACGAAGCCCGAGCCTCTGAGTTGTGCAGCATATTGTGTCCCCTGCTGTCGGGCGGCATTCCTGGCACTTGCTGTTGTTCAACACACCCCCCCCCCCCCTATGGGCTTCTTTCGTGTATTTTTTTGACATTGTCACAAGCAAGCTTTTTTTGCTGGAGCAACACACAAATTTTTCCGATTTGCTCTGAGCGCTCTAAACCTCACATCACACACGTATGTCGGACCTACCATACGTGATACGCGGGCATAGTTCAGGTTCACGCCCTCCCCACCCCGCCCAGGGTGGCCTAGAGTGGGGAGTGGCGCTGGGGAGGGGCCGGTGTCCCACAGAGCCCACAGGGCATCGAACATAGACCACACAGTTGAGCTCTCTCCCGCCTGCGGGTGGCGTCATCGCAGCGCACTATAAACTATGATTGTATTGCCTTGGTGTATTGCACAGGGGGGTAGGGGTAGGGGGGGGGGGGGGGGTTGAGGGGCAGGTGACGCAATTTTTTTCTTCTTTTCTCCCTTCGGCGTCCAAAAATGGCGATGCTGCTGCACTCTCATCAGCTGTTTCGGGAGGGATCGGGTGGAAGGGGGCGTGGGGGGGGGTTTTGATCGTCGAGAGGGAATGGAAAAGTAAATCTCCCAGCACCTTCTCGCAATGTTAGTCCTTTTTGTAGTCACTACACCAGTGGAAGGGGGCGTGGGGGGGTGGGGGGGGACGGTAGTGACGTCAAAAAAAAGGCAAGGCCCTGTCGAGCTGCCATCTCTTTCTCTCTCTCTCTCTCCCCCCTCTTCACTCAAAAAAATCAAGTCGTGTCTGACAACGAGAGAGGGGATGTCTGTTGGGATGTGTGGGAGAGGGCGTGTATTCCCACCACACCCACGCACCATCTGGTGCAATGTTTGGCACATCTGGGAATCACAGGCGTTCAATTCCTCTCCTGGAAAACGGGTTGAACAATGGCACAGATAGATCGAGCCGGGAAACTGTCCCGGAAGATATGTTGCGGAAACATGTGGATTGTTCAGATGAATAGGAGGAGACACGCCGCAGGAGCAGTTTGCTGTCTGTGCTCTCATTGTCGTGTGAACTTAACCACCATGTGGGGTGGGTGACTTAAACTATAACAAAAACACCCCGGCAACGTCGTGCACATTGAGAAGGGGCGGGGGTGAAGCGAAATGAGAACTTACAAGGGGTGCACAAAGGAAACTAGTAACTGTTCAAAGCAGAAATTCTGAAAAAATTGTCGTTCAAAAAAAATTTTGCCCAACAAGGCAACTGCTGATGTGGCGTAAAAATATCCGGAACATTTTCCGGCAGCGTCTTCCGAAGAACCGCACACTCAATCAAGGGGGGGAAAGTGTTCAGGGAGCTGGGAGGGGCAACAACTTTAAAAAAAAACAGGGGATGTCAACCCTCTCGCGTCCCAAACGCATTGTCAACAAAAAGGAACGCGGGTTGTGATATGATATACCCAACGGAACTGTGCAGAATCAGCCGTGGCAGCTTCGGGCGGGGCGCGCGGTGGCAAGGGCTGGTGGATGAACGCAGGTCATGCGCCTCCACAGTGTCGTCCCACCCGAAAGCCCTGCATGGTGACGGCTGCTCTGCCTCGGAGATCCATCAGGTGGTTCCACATTGAGAGAGATGCGGCCCTGCGCCTCTATGAGACCATGCGGCCTCATATCTCGGCTCGCTCCTCTGGGGTTTTATGCAGACCGCTGGAAGGATCACTGACTCCACACTCGGAGAGTGGCGGCATTTTCGAAGCACGAACTTAAACTAGACTTTTAGAACTTTAGAAAGGAAGAGGAAGAAGAAGAAGAAGGCACTGTGTCCGGTAGTGCACATCTCTTCCCGCTCGCTGAAACTCTTTCGTTGAAGAGGTTTTAAACTGTGCGCGAGAGAGGGGAGAGGTGTTGGGGAGGGGGGGAGAGAAGAAGCCATCGATGTGAACAGGATGGCTTCCTGCCAGATTGGCCAGCGCACACAGCGCAGCCCGAAACGAGGGCAGCGCGCAAAGCAGAATTAAGTTGATAAAACTCACCGCCCCACCCTCCACCTCCCCCACCTGCCGGGGACTCATTGTCATTGGGACGATTGGAGGGGCTTTGTATTCGGGCAGGGGGTGGTTCGGTTGGAAAGCAGAAACACAAGAGAGCACGGCATGCCAGCGCAACAACGCTGTGCCTTGTGCCAGATGCGATACGTAGTCTTTAGTTTTTTTTGCCTGAATTTTTTTTGCTTCGCTTTTCAACAGCCGGGTTTGGTCAACAGCAGTGCCAGTGTGTGCCTTAGGAGCAGGCAGGATTCTTGGTGGGGGGGTTCGGTAATCGCCACCGAAAACGATGAAGACCCACCCGAATCGGAAAGGGGTCTGCCAACGCCCTACAAAATCAGAACACTTGCATGCACTTTTATCGACCCAGGCTGTCAGAGAGGATTGCCCGAAAGAACCCAGCAGGCGCGCACTCCATGCCCCAACAGCGTGTGGCCAAGCTTCGGGTTAGTCAGGCAGCTTGGCTCAGGGACTCGCTAGTGACGGGCAGTGGGGCCGCTGGGGTGGGGGTGGGCAAACTACAAACAAGGGTATGTAATACTCGTCACACATACACCCCCCCCCCTAAACCACTGCACTCGGGTAATGAATACATTGCAAAAGAAACACCGAGGGAAGGGGTGGGGGAGGAATCGAACGGACAGCACAACACCCTCCCACACAAAACACGCACAGCCTGCTATGGCATGTGAAGTGTTGGCGGAAAGGAGCCCCCCCCCCCCCCCCTGCAAGGCGGACATGACAGCCAATTCGAAGCGTTTTTCTGGTTCTTGTTTGTGGCGCACGAGCGCAACTAAACTGAACCTGGGCTCTCGCGAATCAAACACGCCATCATGCAGAAGGGCTAAATTTTCAAGAAAACCCAGTTCACAGAGGAGAGGAGAGTGAGAAAGGGAGTGTGGCGGCGGCAGCAGCACCTGCTTGTGTTTCCGGAATTGTTCGGAATCAGTGGGAGGTGTGTGTTAGAAATCCTGGGCGGGACGGGGTAGGGGTGGGGGGGGGGCTACACCCCCCTCCTCCCCACCCCCCTCTCCGCTCAGAACGCTCAAAACAAGCACATACACCCGCCCTCACACATACCTTCTCAGGTATTAAGTTCTTGTCGGATCATCACTGGGGGGGGGGGGGGGAGGTGTAAGGGGGGCGGGGGGACTGTAAGCTTCACTGTATACTCAGGTTCCAACAGAGAGAGGTCAGCGGGAGTGCATTGCTGCCCCGCCCTGTCTCTGCAAACAGTCACATCACTGCGGGGGGGGGGGGTATGAGAGCTGACGGCAGGGCACGCCCGAAGCGCCAAATGAAAAGGGGGGAGGGTGTAGGGTGGGGGCTTCGCTGTCTGTGTCGCTTTGCAGCCAAGCCATGTTGCGAGAGGCGGCGTCACTTCCCCCCCAACCCCTCGCCTTCTCTGAGCGAAGGCCCCCAAAAGAGCCACAAATAGGGAGCTTGGCCCCCTTCTTCCTTCCTGTGTGCGCACACACACACAATAAAGGCAAAAAGGTAAAAAAAGGCCAGAGGCGAAAGGGGGGGGGGTGTGAAAGGGGGGAGAGGGGGGGGGGGGGTTGGCGATAGTCGTCTCGAATACTGCTTGGCAACAAAAGGTGAATTCTGTCTTTCAAAGAAAAACATGGAATTATCACACAGGGTGTAGCAAAGAAAAAGTCTTGGAAATGTTGCCACTATCATACGAACTTGGGGGAAGGGAGGGGGGTGGGGGGTGAGAGAGAGAGAGAAAAGGTGTTGGGAAGGGGAATTCAGGGAGAGGGTGTGCAGAACATACGCCATCCGCAGGGCAGTCGTTGAGGGGGAGGGGGGGGGGTTTGGTGGACTGGTGGGGGAGGGAGGGAGAGAGAGGGAGGGAGAAATAACATCGAGGGCGGGGGGGGGGGGGGGGGACGAGCAGAGAACTCGTATTTTTAATAGGGCTGCTGTTGCATGAGGGGTTTGTGGGTTGTGTGTGTGTGTGTGTCTGCGGCACACATTGTGCATGCCCCAGGGGGAAACCCAACTAACCCCACCCCACCGTCACCCCCCCTGGCTTCACAGTGTTCTTCCGCTATATAATTCGACGGGGAGAGAGAGAGAGAGAGAGAGAGAGAGAGAGAGAGAGAGAGAGAGAGAGAGAGAGAGAGAGAGAGAGAGAGAGAGAGAGAGAGAGAGAGAGAGAGAGAGAGAGAGAGAGAGAGAGAGAGAGAGAGAGAGAGAGAGAGAGAGAGAGAGAGAGAGAGAGAGAGAGAGAGAGAGAGAGAGAGAAAGAAGGCACAAACACTCAACACTCACACACAACATCTTTCCCCCTACCCCCCAACCTCCAACCGCCAACACCTTTCAGACAACGGCGCCTTTCCCTTTGCCGGCTCTTCCTTTGCCGCCGCGGGCAAACGGAGGGGTGTACGGGGCCGACACCCTACAGGCCCCGGCCGCCCCACCGCGATGCGCCCCACCTGACCCACCCGCAACTTCCGCATAGCACCTCTGCTGCATGTGCTGCTGCCCGCCGCTGCCCGAGGCGCCACGCTGCCGCCCAACAGACCCGCCGCCGCCAGCCCCTCCTCCTCCCCCACCCGCTTGGGAGTGAGGGACATGCTGCGCGGCCCCTCCCCCGCCGGCACCACCCCCCGCAGCGGCAGCCTTATGCCCCACCGCATCGAGGTACACAGTAGGGGGCGCATAGCCGTAGTGGGTGTGGTCCACAGGCACGGCACCCACCTCGCAGGCACTCTCGTCGTCATACCCGCAGCACTTTGGGCACTCCCCTTCGTAACCGAGATACCCTGTGCCGTTGCACATATCGCAGGCATAGGCCACACCCCCATCGAGGTAGGACATGTGGCGGGGGTAATACATCGCACCGACACCCCCCATTGGGTAGTCACGATACCAGGCCTCGCTGGAGTCACCCCACCCTCCGCTGGCATAGGCGTACCCCTCCATGTCGCACCACGCCTGATACCCCGCGTCGGGATCGGCACCCCACACGGCAGACACGGCCTCCTCCTCCAGCGACCCGCTGCTGCTCCGAGCGCGGCTCACAGGGCTACCCCCTGCCGCATCACGCCCATGCGGTGGCGCCGACGCACCCCCGAGGTGAGCCGAACGGACCTGCTGCTGATGCGCACCAC
The DNA here is from genome assembly GCA_963210315.1 of Rhynchopus euleeides. NCBI lineage: Eukaryota > Euglenozoa > Diplonemea > Diplonemida > Diplonemidae > Rhynchopus > Rhynchopus euleeides. Next base: position 719,017 of record OY723277.1, read on the forward strand.
CCGCAGCCCTCGCATGCGCCAGAGGAGGAGGAGGGGGTGTCCCTGCAGACCCGCTGAAGCTGGACGATGCAGACGAAGCCCCAGAGGAGGAGTGTGACCCCTCATGCGGGCCGGGGTAATACGCACCCACCGCACACACGTCATAATAACACGCCCCGCCGCCACGCCCGCGGTAGACCCCCTGGTGCATGGCATACGCACCCCGGCGGTAGGCATGGGGGTGCGGTGTGAGGTGGTGAGGGTGGGGGTGGTGGTGGTGGTGGGGGAGGTGCTGCCCCTGCTCCGCCCACTGCGTCTCGCGGTACCGCTCCCCCCGCCCCTGGTAGGCGTGCTGTGCGGCGAGGCCTGTGGGGATGCTGGGCGGGAGGCGGCGCATCATGGCCTGCGCTGTGCGGTGCTGCGGGGCAAGGCCCGGGTTGCTGAAGTAGCCCGGGCGGTAGTATGAGCAGTCCTTGAGGAGCTCGTAGGGGAGGCAGCGCGTGGGGAGGAGAGTCGTGGGGTTGCAGCGGGCGATGACCCCGACGAGAGCAGCGAGGTTGCGGGTGTCGACGTCGCCCCTGTGTGGCGGGCCTGTCCAGGAGAGGCCGACCTGGCTGACCATGTTTTGCAGCATGGGGGGGCGGAGTGGCGTCTTCGGCCACGTGCTGCGGAATGCCTCCCTCACATCGCACCACGCATTGCAGGCAAAGGGGTACACAATGCCCTTGCGCCTGCAGTCGTGCCACAGGAATTTGCCAAAGTCCCACGACCCGTCGGTCACCCAGATGTAGTTGATCTCGCCGTCCTTCGTGTTGGCGAGGGGCCAGGGGACGAGGTTGCGGCGGCGCAGCCAGCCCTGTGGGGTGGGTGGGGGTCGAAGGTGTCATGCCGAATGCAGAAGCTATACGCCCCACGGCAATTAAAACCCCGACGTGTGGCGGAGGGTATATCCAGAGGGGGGCGGATAGCTGCAACTTTCGCTTTCGAGTGGCAAAAAAAACGTTTGCAGCATTCCCACTCATTCTCTGCTATCAACACACACACACGTGATTTTTTTTACATTAGTGTAGACACACACGGATCACTTGCTCTTGGTGAGATCACCACTGCCAGACACACAACCCCTTGCACCCCTGACACACCTCCAGCCTCTGCAGGGCCACGCCAAGTGTGGGCGCCTTCCGCAGCTTCTCAGCATCGATGTCCGTGAGATCGGTGCAGAAGCGAGACGGCTTCCTCTTCGGCGCCACATATGTGTGGAACGCCCACGACGGCTGGTCCACCGACAGGCGGTGCCCTGTCTTCGCATCGACAGCCTCGACGGGCAGCTCCAGGATCTCATTCTCGAAGCCCTGCTGGAAGAGGCGCACCGTCGCGTCGGGGTTTGTGGAAGACGCGACGTAGGTCCCGTCACACGTCGCCTCGATGTCGAGGCAGAGGTAGACGGTTGGAGGAGGGTGTTCCGCAGCACGCTCCTTCACACCCGCAACGTTGACGCTCACATCCACCTCCCTAACCTTCACATCCGCAACGCGGACCCGCTCCCTCTCCTCATCGCTCGTGTCGTAACCCAGCGAGTCGCTCCCGCTCTCCCTTTCCTTCTCCTTCTCCTTCTCACGCTTCGCCTTTGCCTCTGCCATCCTGCACCTCCCACCCCCCTTTCACCGCCGACCCACCTCCGAACTGGAGGTGTCGGGGTGGAGACTAGGGGGAGGGAAAGGGGGAGGGGGAGGAGGTAAAATCAGGTTGGGAAAAGAGACACGGCGCACACACCCTCACAGAGCTGGGTCCTCAGCTGAGGGTGGGAGACGGGTGGGATACCCGGGAGGGCGGTGGGGGGTGAGGGAGAGCAGGGGAGAACACGGTGATTCGGCGTGGCGTGTGTTGGGTGGGTTGGGGGGGGAAGCAGGGCGGAGGGGAGAGAGTGGGAAATGGCTGGCGGAGACAGTCACCCCGATTTGCTTTGTGTAGTGGGGGGGGGGGGGGAGGAGAGGGTGGAGGAGGAGGAGGAGAGAGGGAAAAAAAGGGAACAAGCCGGTGGTTCACCGTATCGCTTTGCGTTGGTTTCGACGAGAAAAATCACCCCCCCACCCCCCTCGGAAAAGTTTTCTTCTTGTTCGGTATGTATTTGACACAGTGGGGGGTATGGGGGAATGGGGGTGTTTCGGGGCGTCGAAGTCGTGTATAGTGTCGCTGTGCCACAGCCCCCTGCGGAAGCACGCGGGAGGTCAAGACACACAGCCTCTGTTGGGGGAGGGGGTGTGTAGGTGTGGTGCAGCAAAGTCGAAATATTATGAAAAGCAAACTGTATGTATGATCTCCCTTCACACGATATGTGCAGGGGGTGTGGGGTGTTGGGGTGGGACGGCATTATTGAGGGAGCGGGTCGACCTCATAGCAAGGCATGATGTGCCGTGGACCACAGGTCGGCAACAGCCTCGGGTTCTCAAGGGGAGGAGGGACATCACTGTATGCGTGATCCACATAGTCTACGCTGCAGCTGCTCGGCACTCGCCAGCACCACCACCACCAGACCCCCGCCAACCGCCACCAGGGATCACCCTGGTGACGGCCAGCACACACAGTCGTCACAGGCTAGGATTTCACCACCAGAAAAAACCCCCCTCTCCCCACCGACCCACCCTCCCTCCCCCACCAACACACATCAACCAGGAACACCCCCGCAAGCCACCTTATCCCACCCACCCACCCAACCCAACCCGCCGTGCGGCCAGAAGAAAGCAAGCCCCGGTGGTTGTCTCACGCGGGGTCTCTCCTCGCAGCAGGCGAGGAAGGGGTCGCAACGCCTGCACGACAGTCGAAACCGTTCAATCTGCCGCCACCCTGCCATGTCAGCGGTGCCGACTAGAAGGGCAGCTCGCCGCCAGCGGCAAGATGGGAGTAGGTGGCGGCCGCGACGACAGCGAGGATGGCGAGCAGCAGGAAAGGGTTTTTAAGGAGGCTAGCGAGGCCACCGTCTGCGGCAGCAGCGGCGGCCGCCGCCGCCTCCACCTCCCTCGCTTCTGTGTTGCGCGTCTTGTTGGCGAAGGCGATCTCGACGATGCGCGTCTTGCCCTCCATGGACATGTCGTCGTTGATCATCAGAATCACATCCTCGATTGTCTTGTTGTTCCGCATGCTCTCCACCATGTGGTCCACACACCCATCCGAGAGGTGGTTGTTTGTCAGGTCCAGCTTCCGCAGCGCCTTGTTGCTGCGCAGGGCAGCGGTGAGCGCAATAGCCCCCGCATCGCCCAGCTCGGCATTCGCACCCATGTCCATCTCCAACAGGTGCGTGTTCTGCAGCAGGCCCTTCGACAGCAGGATGGCACCCTGCGCCCCGATGTTGTTAACGGAGAGATCGATGACACGCAGCCCACCCGTGTTCGCAGCGAACGCCTCGCGGAACCCGTCGCACCCCTCGCACTCGATGCAGTTGTCGTTGATACCCAGCACCTTCAGGTTGGTGTTCTTCGCCAGGCTCCGCCCCACCTCGTTTGCGCCGTCGTTGCGCAGCTTGTTGTAGTCGATGTGGAGCTTTTCCAGGGGCGTGTTCTTTGCGATGAACTTGGCAATGTGCACCGCAGCCTTGTCGGTGAAGAAGTTGTCAACAACGTGGAGCGCACGGAGTGCCTTCATGGACCCTGCGGCGTTGAACACAACCTCAGCGCCGTAGTCCCACAGGGAACACCCGCTGAGGGAGAGGACAGTGAGGTGCTTCAGGCCCAGGAGGGGGCGCTGCAGGGCGTAGACACCCTCCTTGCCAATCTTGTTCTCGCGCAGGTCGATGTCGCGCACGTTGGGTGCGGCGCGCATCAGCTCGCCCAGCTCCTCGCAGGTCTCGATGGCGTTGTTGCCGAGGTCGATCTCGCGCAGCTCTGCCAGGTCCATGCCCTCAGCCACCATCCAGTCGTGCAGAAGCTTGACGTCGGAACCTTTGATTTCCGCGACGCGGACATCGACCGATTCCTTCGTCACGTTTTCCGCAAACTCCGCCCGCAGCTCATCGCTAAGTGACATGACCCCTGCCGTGCTCTGGGAGGAGTGGATGGGTATACCAGGTGTGCTTTGCAGTGGGTCAGGGTGGACTACATAGTCATAGAGCTCACTCAGCCTGACCTCACAAAGAGCCCACACGCCCCCTGCAGGGGGCGGGGGGCGGCTGTTGGGGGATAGGGGTGGAGGGACGGTCGAACCACAGGGGTGGGGCATATTTTCCACCGCAATATCCGAGCAGTATTCCCGGAGGCTCGTTCCTGGCCCTTCTGGGGGGGTTCTGAGAGAGTTAGCTTTGTTGAGACATTGGCTTTTTTTTGTTTGGAAGGGGGGGGGGGGGGGGGGGGGTAGGGGGCAAATATCATGCGAGACATGAAAAGACACGCAGTTCCGGCGTATAATCTACACCGCCCCACCACCCCCCCCCCCCCCCCCCCCACCTCCCCCACACACACTTCCATCTCGGCGAAAGCCAAGAGAACACACACGAAACAGGGAAGGGAAGGCCGAGGAGGGAGAGAGAGAGAGAGAGCAACGCTGTACCCCAAACGCTGTCCCTCTTCTCCCCCCAAAAAAAATCCCCCCCTCTTCCCACCTGCTGTGTTTTCAAAGCGGCCGGCAATACAGTGAGAGGCACGACATATACGCCGTCACGTTCCTCCTCCCCTCTACCACCCCACCACACACAACGCAGCTAGATCTGCGGCATCCTGGGAGACGGCAGCAGAGCCAAATCCCCTGGGTAGGCCGGGGTCACACTCGGGGCCAGCCCCGGGGATAGGAACATGGCTGACCCCCCACCACCGCCCAGCTGATCCCCGAAGGCAGGCGATGCCGCGATGTCCGCAGCGCTGCCGCCCCCACCCGGGGCAGCACCCGCCTGCTGCTGCTGCACTCCGGGCGCCGCTGCCCCACCGAGGCCAGCGACACCCCCACCCACACCTCCACCGGGGTGGCACGGCGTCACGCCAGGAAGCACGCCAACCTGCGGCGAGGGCATCGTGATGGCGCCCGGATGCGCCGGGGTCATGCTCTGCTCCACACCCGGGTAGCCCTGCAGCCTGTCGATGCGCCAGTCCACCATGCCGCATTCATTCTCCCAGTTGTTCAGGGCCTGGTCTGTCCCGTCCGCCGCAAGCGTCTCCGGGTCGATGTCCACCTCCTGCATGATGTGACGCCGGCGCTGCTCCAGAAGGCGCGTCTTATCCGCTCTCTCTGGGGCGTGGGTCGGTGTGCCCGGCATCGCCGCAGGGTGATCCTGGGGCGACGGCTGCGGCTGCTGCTGCATGGTGGCCATGCGGATCGCGTTGAAGTCTGCATCGTCGTCCTCCTCCTCCTCAGCCCCGGCGCTGAAGGGGTTCTGCAGCACCGCCTCCTCCCACTGGCTCCCCCCTGCAGGTGCCGCAGGGTGTGCCTCGACATGTGCAATCTCGATGCCTGGAGGCTCGTCGTCCTGCGTAGCACCGGCGTGTTGCACCTGCTGCGCCACCTCAGCGTCGCGGGGTGCGGTGGTGTCGGCGGTGGTGGCGGCAGTGTCGGCGGCGGCAGGGGGTGCGGGCGCAGGTGCTGCCTGCTCGCTCTCCCGCGCCAGGTTGCGCCAATCGTCCTGCTTATACCACATGCGCCACTGCGTGGCAGGTGTGAGGGACAGGAGAAGTTCGCCGACAGCGTACTCCTCATCCTCGCCCTGCTGCTGCTGCTGCTGGAACCGCTCGTCGGCGAAGACCATATCGGACACCTCCTGTTGCACAGCGTCGCTGTTCTGTGGGAGTGGGGGGGGGGGGGGGGGGTGGGGTGGGGCGATGCGGGAGATATCAAACCATCGCAACAAAGCCCTCCGTGTGATTCGGAGCCCTGCGTCTGGCAAGCGGGGTGGGGATGGGGGGGTGTTGGCCGGGAATGTCACGGCGGCACACCTCTGTGTAGTAGGGCAGGGAGTCGCCCAGCTGCTGCACCTGGTTCTGCGTCATGGCGACGCGGCCCTCAAGGCGGTCAGACCGAAGCGCCTGTTGTGTGCAGCAAGGGGGGGGGGGGGGTGCGATCGGGGAGTTCCCAACCATCTGAATGCAGCATTCCTCACGACTGTTTGGAACACAATCCACCGTGTCAGGTTTCAGCAGAGCATTGGGCTGGACCCTGCATGCAAGAGTTGACTGCGCAGTGGTGTCGAACCAACCCCCACGCTTTCCCATCCCAGATGGGGGTCGGGTCGGGCGTCGGAATGGCGCAAAACGAAACATCTGACATCAATGGACACACCTTCTCCTGATGCGATTTGGCCTGCGACTTGATGTATTGCAGCACAGGCGTGCCACCGGCACGTTTTCGCAGGACCCTTGCGAACTCCTCTGTGGACGTCAGCTCCAGGAAATCCTGCATCTCCTCGTCGTAGCTGTGGGACAATGGGTGGCATGGGTGGCATGAGGCCTCAAATGCAACGGCGACTATGGGCTCGCCTCCCATTCATAAGGAGATGCGATAGGGAAACATTCGCTCGACACGGATCGTTCAGCACTTCAGTGCCAATGCCCCCACCCCGCCCCCAGCAGGCTCCCCCACCCGGGTGGCATCGCAACAACACATTGGCTTTACACAACACTTCGGGACACACTTTTTTTCCAGCGAGTGGGCGCGTGTCACGATGTGGTGCCCGGGCAGCCAGAACTCAAGCGCATTGGTCAGCACCTGGTTGAGGTCTGCGTAGAACGCGATGATGAGATCTGCCGTGGATAGGTCTTTCAGGTAGCCCACGTCCGCCATGTCGGCGTATCGCTGGTGGATAGTCCCGAGGTCGAGTGGGCGATCGACTCGTTCTGGGTACTCCGGCACGCCGTCGCGCTCCGCGTCGACAGGTTTTGCAAACGCCGAGTGTTTAGCATCCGACCCCAGCTTGAGCACCATCTCCAGGATGTGCTCGCGCGGGGTCATCTCCCGCCGCCGCTTGCTGCACCTCCCCTCACGCACGTCCTTCAGCACAGAAAGGAGCATGTTGACACGTACGAGGCATTGCGTCACCCCAGGTCGCTTCATGCGCATCCCGTTCCCCCGCAGCACGCCTGCCTTAGGCCCTTGGGCGGCGAGGCCATCGGCAACGGCGTGCATCCAGCGGGCACAGGTGTATTGTGTGGTGTGGTGTGGTGGTGTGTGGGCCCAACACCCCGCCCAAGGGGCGGGTTGTGCCTGTGGGTGGGTATGGGGTGGCTGTGGAAGGTGGGTTGGGGGGGGGGGGTGGTGAAATAGAAGTAAAAGGGATCACAAGTTGTGTTGTTGTACTGTGTGGGCAATTAGGCTGTGATGGTATGCAAAAACGTCCTTTGGTGGGTTAGGGGGGGTTTGATCGTCGTTGGTGGGTTAGGGGGGGGGGGGGGGTAGGGGGGGTCAAATGGGGGTGACAAACACGATTTTTCAAAAAACCGGCGCAGAGGCCCCAAAGCCCCCGTAAACCCTCCAAACCCCCCCAGATCGGTCCGGAAACCCATCGAACCCCACTTTTCCACCATTCCGGGCACCTCAGGTGCCCGAATTGGGGTACCTAAATTTTGTGCCACCGTTTGGTACCGTACAGTGCCACTGTGTGGGAGGTTGGAAAAGAAAATGCCCCAACACACCACATCTGAGGGTTGCAATGCATGTTGCTTGCCAACCACGTCATCCGGTGGGTGTCAGGCGCTATGTAGGTGGCATGAGCCAGGTCTTCGATGTGTTCTGGCTTGTATATGTACCTCCCTGCCTGCGGCACAGGCACTGCCTTTGTCCCCCACACCAGCCACAGAGAGCGTATTGTACTCGGTCCACGGTTGCTGATTCATTGTGATGCGTTGTATCCTCGAGTGAACGTCACACACTAGTGGCACCACCACCCGCCATCCGAGAGCTGTATTGACTTTGCGCGCTTCCGTTGTATTCACCTCGCCACGCATATTGCACCGTTCAGTACCAGTGCTCTTGGGCCAGGCAAAGTAGACCGCAGCAACTACCAATTCTGGCACAATGGGTACCACGACAGCGCACTTCGTGTGTTCCCGGAATGTACAGCTCGTGTTGCAACAGTCGTTGTCAACACATCCCGGTTGTGGAGCACTGCTGCACAGGAATCACACGACCATCTGGACTTGTTCCGTACCTACAGGCAGCCTCCCGGTGCATGGTGGCAGGGAGGTACATATACAAGCCAGAACTCATCGAAGACCTGGCTAATGCCACCTACATAGCGCCTGACACCCACCGGATGACGTGGTTGGCAAGCAACATGCATTGCAACCCTCAGATGTGGTGTGTTGGGGCATTTTCTTTTCCAACCCCCCACACAGTGGCACTGTCCGGTACCAAACGGTGGCACAAAATTTAGGTACCCCAATTCGGGCACCTGAGGTGCCCGGAATGGTGGAAAAGTGGGGTTCGATGGGTTTCCGGACCGATCTGGGGGGGTTTGGAGGGTTTACGGGGGCTTTGGGGCCTCTGCGCCGGTTTTTTGAAAAATCGTGTTTGTCCACGTAAAAGGGTGGCATTTGACCCCCCCTAGGCATAGTGCCCCAAACATATGTTTTGGGCCAGAATATTCCAGAATATTTTTTTATGTTTGCAACTTTGGAGGATTCTTCATATTCCTGGATTTCCCGAATTTCCTGGATTTCCCCCGGCCCCTTAGGCGATTTCAGGGCGGACAGGGCGGACATACCCGGACCCGGAAATCCGGGTGTCCGGATGTCCGGGTCCAATTTTGACCCCCCCCCCCCCCCCCCGGACATTTCCCGAATTTCCCGCCCGGACATGTCCGCCCGGACATCCGGACATCCAGAAATGTCCGCCCCGGACAGGGCGGACATGTCCGGGCGGACATTTTCTGGTGTCCGGATGTCCGGGCGGACATGTCCGGACCCGGAAATTCGGGAAATCCAATTTTGACCCCCCCCCCGGACATGTCCGGCCAGGACCTCAATAGTTTGATTTTTGGTCCAGAAAATAGTTTGAAAATTTTTGAAATCTGGGTGCCCAAATTTTTTGCTCCGAAGACCGGCGATTTGTAGGGGGACCCTTTCGAATTTTTTTTTGGAGAAGGGTAAATTGAACGTTTTTGGCCAAATGAAGCCACTGCGACCATTCCCGGGCCTCGGAAATCAGATTTTGGCCCCTCAAATGCGGTGCCGGTCCGGACAAAAAACCGAAAAAATCGTGAAAAATGGCCCATTTTCCCCAGCCAAAAATGGGCCAAAAATGCCCCCGGACACCCCCAGAGACATGTCCTAATCCGGGGTGCCAGTAGGGGGGACCTTTCGAATTTTTTTTCGAGGAGAGGTCAATTGAACGTTTTTGGACATCTGAGGCCACTGCGACCATTCCCAGGCCTCGGAAATGAGATTTTTGGCACTCAAATGGGGGAACGGTCCCCACGAAATTCCGAAAAATTCATGAAAATCGAAAGGTCCCACGCACCAAATTCTGCCCAAAAATCGTCAAAAATGGACATGTCGATATGCAGCAATGGGGCACCAATCACTCCCCAAATTTTGCTCAATGATTCCACGGCAAGCCAGATTTTCTGATCAATTGGTTTGTTTGAGCATGTTCCTGGCCCTTGTTAGGAAAGTAGATGACCCCTGGCTGGAGAGGACGGTTGTGCTCGACCGGACGGAGAGAGAACCTTCTCCATAACCACCTCCACTCCACAATGCCACAAGTGGCAGGAAGGCCGGGTGTTACAGGCCTCAACCAGGGTTCCAAGGCTCTCCACTTCCTGGCTGCGTCAGGGATCACCGGGTACAGCGAGCAGGATTCCCTGTCCTGACACCCCAGCATGTGCCACCGGAAGAACCCGAAACAGCAGCCCCCCCTCATGGGGGTTGCAAGAGGCACGGAAATCGTTCAAATCGGACCAAGTCCGAAAATTCGGCACTTTCTTGGGTACAAATTGCGGTCCGAAATTTTCCGATTTTTTTGAAAAAAAGGCTAATTCTGTAAGGGGGACCTTTTCGAATTTTTTTTTTCGGGCACTTTTTCCACAAGGAAATGTCCGCCCTGTCCGCTACTGTCCACTACCGATTTCAAGGATCCTCCTTTCAAAAAATATTTTCAAAAATATTTTTGCCAAAAAATATTTTAAAATATTTTTTCTATTTTCAGCTTTTTTTTTTTTTTTTTCGCGTATCCGTCAGGTGGACCACCGGGTGGGGAGAGATCCGGTGTGAGGCACTTGGGTCCGTCCAGGTGGGCAGGGGGAACCTGGGGGCGGGGGGCCTCAAAACCCGTCTACCAGTGCCGCTTCTAATCTCGTCGGTCTTGTCCCAACCACCACCAGCCAGCCCAGAACGCCCTGACGCTGCGACCTCGTCGATTTTTCCGTTTCGCCCATCCGCCCAACTCCGCCAACCCAACCAGCCCTACCCTTTCTCCCAGTCAGGGCGGTACTCACACGAGCGGCAAAGCGCTGGGGGAGGGGGGGGGGACATCAATAGGGGAGGGGAGGGGGGGGGAGGAAGGGAGGGGAGGAAGGGGGGGGGGGTTATGTTGTTTCTAACCCAGACCTGCTGTGCAGAGCCCGGGGGAGGGGGTGGCCAGCCCCTGTCTAACCATTCACAACGGCCACCTGCACACATCTATGAAAGGGGGGGGGGGGGAAGGTCCCGGGGGGGGGGGGGGGGGGGTGGTGGGGGTGGGGACGCTGCTCCGCCTACTCGCCCCGCTCCACCTCCGTCTGCAGCTTGCGCATGTAGACGCGCAGGCTGACCCCCGGCTCCCTCGTCTGGTTCCCGGGCTCGGCCTGCGCGCCCCCTTGCAGGATGCGCGCCTGCAGCCACTCCGCCGCTTTTCAGCAAAAAATGGATTTTTTGCTGAAAAAAATTTCCGGCCAATTTTATGGCCGGAAGTGGGCCCACCCACGACGGGAGGAAAAAAGAGTGAACGGGCAGCATGCAGTTCCTCTTTTTCCCCCCGTGAGGGTGGGCCCCCCCCTGCCAGGCAAGGTAAAAAAATGAAGAAACGGGCAGCATGCCGTTCTACATTCTTCCTTGCAAGGCAGGGAGGGCGCCCCCCATGCCAGACAGCAGCCACCCCTGCAGGGGCAACAACTGACGGGCATGGGGGAACGAGGTGGGTCTGGACCCGACACCGCCACCACACGCGCAGTGCACCTTTCGGATACACTGTCGTGAGTGGGGTGTGGGCAGTTCCCCTATCCTGTGAGCTCCTTTCGGACGAAGAGGTGCAGCGGTTATCTGCAACCTTCGTCCTGGACTTGCCTCGGGGGGAACGCCACGGTTTACCGCGGGTCCCGACGAGGGCACTCAGGCAGGATCTTCACGCCACCCCGCACCGAGGTCCCTTCTCACGCGGCGTGTCTCCCAGGTTCATGGCGGCGTCATCAGGTCAGGCTTTGTAGTCTCTACACCATCAGTAGTAAGGGAAATCCTAAAACCATACATGAAATCCACCTTTTGGGCCGCTGGTGTACGAGGCTTGTTCCTCCAATTGAATCATGTTTGCTGTGTCAGGCAATATCAATACAGCCGCTGAAAGAAGTCGAGGTGTTGTGGATCTGCTGCTCACAGGAAGGATTCAGGGTGGATCACAAGACTGACCACCCTCTTTCCTTTGACAAGTACCCTGTAAAACATCAGAACACCAAGTATCTTTCAACACTACATGTTCAAGAGTGGAATCAGTGGAATCGGAAGGGGTCACACCCGACCACACGGACACAGTTCCCGCGACTAATAAATGCCGAGAGTTCCGGTGTCCGACCACCTGGTATTACTTGGCTCCATCCACCCAGTCATTACGAGGGGGCGTCCCTTGAAGCCAGTTCCGCAGAACTCAGACCCCCCTTAAAACCAATGTCCTGTGTAGACAACTACTTAGCCTGCCTGATGACGACACCAATTCGCTGGGAGAGACGCCGCGGTCCAGGACCCCAATGGGGATGACGTGGCATTGTTTGACCGAATCGGTTGTGTAAGTGTGTAGCCCCCTCCGCCCTCTGTCCCTCCCCCCAGGGTGGTGTGTGGAGGCGAGAAGCGCAAGCATGCACAGCAAAAAAGTGCGGAGCCCTGCAATCAAGACAACAAGCGATGGGATGGGGCACATGACCTTGCACGGGGGTGGGGGGCAGAAGAAACCAGACAAATGATTTGACCAACTGAATCGTGCTAGCTAAACTCCAGAAAGAAGTGTCTTTTTTTCGTTGAACGCAGCCAAATGAAGAGCGTAACCTGTTTTTTGGCGCACAAAGTGCTAGCACGAACATGATGATGTTGGTCTTCTGGTTATGTCTAGTTTATTAGACTTACCTAGGGTACCCCGAGAGAATGTCACCCTCGGCCTCCGCTTGGGGGGTGACATTCTCACGAACATGATGATGTTGCTCTTCTGCTTATGTCTAATTTATTCGACTTAACGTGTATGCAAGCAGGCTGGGGTTTCGGGCAGAAAAATGGCGAACATTGTCTGGAAACCCCGAAAAACCACCCAGAAATGGCCAGAACCCGGTTTTTGGTCCCATTTTCCACCCAGGAACACGTTTTTGGGCCTCTGTGAAAAATCGATATTTTTGGGATTTTTCGCGATTTTCGCCAACTACTCGCCAAGCCAAAAAATCGATTTTTGGCTGGGAAATGCAACAAATCAACGAATTAGGCCGTTTTAACCCCTTTCGTGCACTTTTTGGTCCCAGAAGGGTTTACGGGGTGTCCATAACGGCCCTTGGCACAAATCCTTTGGACCCAGACCGCAGCTTCGGGGGTCATTTTTTGGCGCGAATTTTTCGGATTTTCGTCCGGACCGGTACCGCATTTCAGGGGCAAAAATCTGATTTCCGAGGCCCGGGAATGCTCGCAGTGGCTTCAAATGGCCAAAAACGTTCAATTTACCCCTTCCCCAAAAAAAAAATCGAAAAGGGTCCCCCTATAAATCGCCGGAACAAATCAACGAATTAGGAGGGTGTCCTAAATTTAGGAAATTTTTTGAAAATTTTGGAAAAATTTGGGGGATTTTTTGAAAAAATGGCGAAAAAAAGGGTGTGGGGAGTTGGGTCCAGTTTAGCAAAGTCCGTGTATTTGGACGCGGCCCCTCAGATAAGGAAGCCGCGTCTCAGGTGCAGGATGTGGGGTGTTGTCGATTTTTCAGGGTTCGACATTCTCGGGCTGGACGGAGAGAAACGGTGGGTGCAACTCTGATCAGAAAAAACTTCAACCGAAAAAACGGGGTGTAGCTCCCTGACTGACGAGCAGCGGGAGGTGGCGAAGAGAAGCTCCTCATGCGTGGCGGCCTCCCTCGTTCGCGGCGGGAGAGGCATCCGGGGGTACGAGAGCGGCACCCGCCTGAGTTCTTTATGGAACCCACAAACCTGGGTGGTAGCCGGCCTCACGGATGTGAGGTTGGAAATGCTCCGGGAGACAGCCGATGGCGCCTCAACGCCACAGGCTATCGTTGCCGGCTTGGTGCCCATATGGTGCAAGATGAGCGGCGGAATCCGCGAACTTCGGGAACTATCAGGTAGTTTGAACGCTGAAGACTGCCCCGCCAGGCTGAATGGGAGTCACAACGCGATGAGGAACAAGGATCAGCAGCGCCCTTTCCGGCAAACACAGGGCAGCTCTCCCTGAGCAGCTGGGAATGAAACGGGACGGAACTAACGAGCAGCAGCGAAAATGTTGCAGAGCACCAGTAACCACAACGAGTCCATGACACAAGTGGAACTGCAGACACGGGGCAGCCAAGAAACGGACGCAGTCGCAGGAGACCACCTCCACTGTCAGAACGAGCAGAACTGAGAGACACTCAATGGGATGGAGCGGAATCACTGTAACGGGGACACACTGATGGCACACAGTACAGACAGACAGAAGTCAGAGTGAAACGGTTGTACAAAGGGCTCGGCTTCACCGACGTCCTTAGTACAGAGTGAAACGACGACGCCGCCGAAGGCGGCCAATCCGCCGCCCGAAGGGCGGCGGAAAAATTTTTGGGGTGTTTTTGGGTGAAAATCCGGGCAACCTGGGCCCTTTGGGACCACATAGGCCAGGAAAGGCCAAAATTTTCGATTTTTTTCGGAAATTTTTCGGTTTTTCAGAGTGTGGCAGTCCGCAGATACAGATTTTCGGGTCGGAAAAAAAATTTTTTTTCGACCCAAAAAAATCGGATTTTTTCGGGGAGGGTCTCCGGTGGCCCCCCCTGGATTTCCTGATTTTTCCCGATTTTTCCTGATTGGAGGGTGTATGATTTTCCGGATTTTCCTGTTTTTTCCCGATTTTCCGAAAAATTTGCCACTGGTTGACACAAGGGCGAATTTCGAGAAAAATCCGAAAATCAGGAAAAATCAGGTTTTTTTCGGATTTCCGGGATGGTCACCATAAATAAAAAAAATGGTCACCATACACCCTCCGGAAAAAAATCCGAAATTTTTGGGTCGAAAAAAATTTTTTTTTTCTGACCCGAAAATCTGTGTCTGCGGACTGCCACACTGTGAAAAATCGGAAAATTTCCGAAAAAAGTCGAAAATTTTGGCCTTTCCTGGCCTATGTGGTCCCAAAGGGCCCGGGTTGCCCGGATTTTCACCCAAAAACACCCCAAAAATTTTTCCGCCATATCACCCCCCAGACACTAGGAGGGTGTATGATTTTCCGGATTTTCCTGTTTTTTCCCGATTTTCCGAAAAATTTGCCACTGGTTGACGTGCAGGGTGCAGGCAGCGCGCGCAAATGCGGCCTGTTTCCGGGTGCCCGCGCGCTGCCGGCGACCGTGCACCCGAGGTGCACGGTTTGGGCTGAATCTGGGTGACGTACGAGTAGGGCTCCCACCCTGAAAATGGGCTACCTGCGGTCACTCCAGGTACCTGACATCACCCGAAAGTGACCCAAAATCAGCGGGACCCCCTCCTCGGGTGTTCCGAAACCCCTTTCTTTTGACTATTTGGAATCTGTGCGGATCGTAGTGGGGTCACACTGTGGGTCGAGGTGTCAAGCTTCACCCATGAAATGTGGGTCTGATTCAGGGTCTGGTCATAGGAGGCTGGCCCCAGGAGGATGTGACTGGGAGGCAGCCACACCAGCCCACCCACCCAGCGGGACCCCCTCCTCGGGTATTCCAAAACCCCGTTCTTCTGAACGTTTGGAACTTTTGCGTATCGTAGTGGGGTCACTTTGTGGGTCTAGGAGCCAAACACCGTCCATGAAATGTGCCTCTGGTTCAGGGGCTGGTCCTAAGGGAATGTGACTGGGAGGCAGCCACACCCACCCACCCAGCGGGACCCCCTCCACGGGTGTTCCAAAACCCCTTTCTTTTGAACGTTTGGAATTTGTGCGGATCACAGTGGGGTCACTTTGGTGGTGTGCGAGCCAAGCATCACCCATGAAACACGGGTCTAGTTCAGGGGCTGGTCAGCGTGGCTGGGAGGCAGTCAGCCCACACCCCACCCCACCCACCCAGCGGGACCCCCTCCTCGGGTGTTCCAAAACCCCTTTCTTTTGAACGTTTGGAATTTTTGCGGATCACAGTGGGGTCACTTTGGTGGTGTACGAGCCAAGTTTCGCCCATGAAACGTGGGTCTGGTTCAGGGACTGGTCATGGGTGAAGGTGGCTGGGAGGCAGCCACCTTCACCAGCCCACACCCCACCCCACCTACCCACCCAGCGGGACCCCCCCCCTCGGATTTTCCAAAAACCCGTTCTTTGGGATATTTGGGATCTGTGCGGATTGTGGTGGGGTCATTTTGGCCATGGGGTGCCTATTGACACCACTTACTGGGAAATGCCAATTGGGTAAAAGTACCCCCCCCTGTACAGGTACAAGGGGGGGGGGGGGGGTCCTTTCCTACAGGTGCGGGAGGTAGCCAGTGTAACGCCCCGGGGTGAAGTGCCGCAAAAGGGGGTGGGTGTTCGCAGGGGCTGTCCCAATGTGACGGCGGGCAGGATCATGCTCCCCAAACATGGGCTGCATTGAATCGGATTCCAAATAAAAATCTTCGATTCCGGGAATCGTGGAATCCGGATTCCGAATCAGAATCCGGATTCCACGATTCCAGAAAAAGAGTGGAATCGGATTCCGGAATCGAAAACGCCGATTCCAAAATTGTGGAATCCGATTCCGGAATCGAAATCACCGATTCCGGAATCGTGGAATCGGTGGAATCCGATTCCAGAATCCAGAATCGGATTCCACCGATTCCGGAATCGAGAATCGGATTCCGGAATCTGACCCAAAAATGTCGAAAAATGGACAAGTCGTAGGGGGACCCCAACACCCCATATACCCCCTTCTGGGACCAAAAAGTGCACGAAAGGGGTTAAAACGGCTTAATTCGTTGATTTGTTGCATTTCCCTGCTAAAAAACGGTTTTTGTGTGGGCGAGTAGTTGTAGAAAATCGCGAAAAATGTCAAAAAATCGAAATTTTCACAGAGGCCCAAAAACGTGTTTCTGGGTGAAAAATGGGCCCAAAAACCGATTTCTGGCCATTTCTGGGTGGTTTTTGGGGGTTTCCGTCCATTTTTCAGCCATTTTTCTGGTCAGAACCCACCCAGAAGCCCTTAGAAAATGGCTGGTGGCAGTTTTGGGTCGAATTGAACAGAAGGACGAATTGCTCACCAACTCTTTCGATACATGAAGATTTGGGCATTTTCCGTTACTCTCAACACATTCGCACACCATGCGAAAATTTCGAATTTTTGGCCGAAAAATGCGGTTTTTGGTTGGGCCAGGGGGCTGGCTCTCCGTCCCTGAAGTGTCCCTGAATACTTCCGGCCAACACAACGGCAACACAACATACGAAACCACGCCTGAAAATTTCCGGCGCCTGCGGCGGGCTGTTGACCCCCACCCCCCCACCCCTGCCGAGGATTTCTTCTGAGAATGGCGCTCCAAAAGTGCCGAAAATTGGCAAGACTTGGTCGAAAAAGTTGATTTTCGGTACACCTTCTTTTGTCGACCCAAAAATTTCCGGCGCCTGCGGCGGGCTCTCTGCCCCCCCCCCCCCGCACGCGCACGGAAAGTGCGCGGCCCAGGACGTGTTCTCCCGAAAAAAGTCGATTTTCGGTACACCTTCTTTTTAAGACCCCAAAAATTTCCGGCGCCTGCGGCGGGCTTCCCCCCCCCCCCTCCCCCGCACGCGCACGTAAAGTGCGCGGCCGAGGATGTTCTCCCGAAAAAAGTGGATTTTCGGTACACCTTAACAAAAAAGGCCCAAAAAAAATTTCCAGAGGTGAAAAATCACGAAAAATCGCATTGTCTTTTTCCCGTACAAAACCATGAAAAACCAAGTGTCACCCAATGGGAAATCTATTTTTTGACTTTTTTTGTGGAATCGGATTCCACTCGGTTTTTCGATTCCGGAATCGGATTCTCGATTCCAGGAATCCGATTCCCTGCAGCCCATGCCCCAAACGTACACCCAATTTCAGCTGGGTCTGTGCAGCTCTATCTCTGGTGTGCCCCGGAATACACTGTGTCTGATCCCTGATCCAGCTCGTCGACAGCTGCCAGGCAGGCTAACAGGGATAGCTCAACAATCGGCATGGCGGTGCCCAGAGGCCACCAGGTCTTGCAGGGCAGGGCTGGCATAGACGGCGTTCTGTGGATTGGCACGCACTGCAGCAAGCACCACCTTGCGGTCTGCCTGCAGCTCTGCACTGGCAAAAGGCAGGAATGCCACAGGAGGGTGTGACTGGCCCTGGCAGAAAGCGGCGAGTGCCGCCTGCCTGTCAGCGCGCACACTGTCCCCCGCATATATGAAGTTGCACGGGTCGGCACGGATAGCAGCAAGTGCCACGTCCAGGTCGTCACGCAGCACAGTGTCCATATCGACAAACACGGAACACCTCGCTGCAATAGCTTTCAATGCAATGCCCTTGTCCTGCCGCAGTGGGCTGGCGATGTCGGTGTAGGTGACAGGGCAGGCATCGAGGGCCTGCATCACGAAAGATTTGTCCCCTCGCAGTGACTCGCTCAGATCACCAAACTTCACCACCTTCTTCGTATTGCAATTTGGGTTAGCGTGCTGGCATCGCAGCCTGGCCCCGAAGGACCATACCGTGAGGAACCGGGCCCGCTATCCTACTCTTGCTCTACGTGACACCACACGGTTTCGCTCTCCTCCTCGTTGCGCTGTAAAGGAGGGGGGACACACACACACTGGAAGCCGGAGATTGCGCCTGCTGATACTGAGGCGCAATCTTCGCGACGACGCGTTGAAAAGAGCGCGGAATAGCCGCCGAACGAAAGATGGTGGGAGAGGGGATGCAGCGGGTGCGCTTCGGAACCGCACGCAACACCTGCTTCTGGAGGAAACGAGAACGAGAAGGACGGACAGCACGTGTCTTGCGCTCCAAGAAGCGCAAGGCCTGTGAGGCCCGTGGGAAAGGGGAAGGCACGCCTGATCTAGCTGTGCTGATGATCGTGCGGGGGGAAGGAAAACCTGCTCTGTTGTTATGAAACGAGCATCGCTCCAGGGCAGATTCGTCTGCCTCCCGCATGTGCGCTACACGTTTCTGCGCGCGGGGAACCGAGGACTCAGAAGGGGAGGAAGGGGAGAAAGGAAGTCGACGCCCCACGTAAGGGCTCGGCGACGTGCACTCGTGGGAGAGCGTGTCGCCCCCCTGGTGAGACGGCGTTTCTGCCTGCCAGTCGGGAAGAGAGGGGGTTGCAGTGTCTAAAGGCACTAGGGGCTCCTGACATGGAGAGGGTGGTGGGGGTGACACAGTGTCTGATGGGGGACTAAGCCGAGTGTCGACGGGCTGAAAGCCCGGCGAGTCATCCACAACAAGGGAAGGTGCAGGCGAGAGAGGAAGGGGGGAAGCAAGTTCTGATGGGGACATGATACTATCCTCGTCAGGCCGAAGGCTTGACGCTGAAATCGGTGAACCAGGGGACACGGGGGGTTGAGGTTCTACTCTTCTGTTGTTAAAGGAGCGTTGCCCCAGGGCAGATTCGCCTGTCTCCTGTATGGGTGCTACCCGCTTCTGCGCGCGGGGCACCGAGGACTCAGAGGGGAGAGAGGGAGAGAAAGGAAGGCGGCGCCCCACGCAAGGGCTCGGAGATCTCCGTTGCGTGGCGCTCTCTGGGAGGGGCGGCGAGCCCGACTGCGGGGTCTGTAGCCCGTCCAGCAGGTCTGTGTGCAGCACGAGCTCCGGAGCCGGAGAGGGCGCCGGAGGCGGTGCTGTATCTGCTGGTGGAGCGAGACGAGCATCATCAGGCTGGGAGCCCGACGATTCATCCGCATCAAGCGTAACGTGCTCTGCACCCATCTTACGCGGGGTAGGGGAAGCAGGGGTATTCATTCGAGGGGAAGGCGAGAAAAGAAAACCAGGGAATTCGCGTGGGGTCAACGCAGATGACTCCGCAGAAGAACCCAACTCGCCCTCACTGGGCTGATCGTCGGGGCAGCGAAGAGCCAAATGCTCAATCACGCCCGGCCAAAGAAGAAGAAGAGACGCACACATGTCCCACTCTGGCTGTCGCACACACACTATCCCAGCCCCCCAGAGGGACGGGCCCTCGTCAGAGTGATCTAAACAAATGGCGGTGCGTTTCACGGCATCCTGCCCCATCGAGTCCTCGTCGGAGGCGTCCAGAACGATGGCGGTGCGTTTCACCGCAGCCGCAGCCGTCGTGTCGCTATCCATCTCAGACGAGGGAGGGACTTCCTCGCTGGTGGAGCCCGCATCTGCAGCGTCGTCTCCATCATGCTCAGTGGCACCAGAGCTGCCCTCCTCTCCCTCGCTGTCAGAGTCGTCTTCGCAGCTGCTGCTGTCGTCATCCGTGCTCGCAACTTGGTCGACCCTGGGGGCGCGCCCATGGTGGCCGGCCGCGCAGCATGTCTTCACATTGGCGCAGGTGCCGCATCGCGTCATGTGGTGTGTCTCACAGCACATCACCTTCAGGCCGTCCGCGTGGTGGTGGTGGACGCGGCAACACGCAGCTATCGTCAGTGCGTAATTCCGCTTGGCAGTATCGCACTCGTCGCATTTCGGTTTCGAATGCGCGTTGCACACTTTCCGGGGGCCCAGAGACGTGCTCGCGAGCGACCGCGGCACTGGTACGGGTATAGCGCTGCGCGGCGGGGGCGGGCGTGGCCCATCCCATTGTGAGGCTCGCGTGGTCCGGGGGATCCCAGTGTAGTCTGGGAACACGTTTGTTCCCCACCTCACGATATTGCCGTCTGCATCGACGCCTGCGGCCGCACATGCCTGTTCTGCACTCGCCTCTAACGCCGCGATCGTCTCTGCGCCACCTGCGAACACGGGCCGGGGTGTCATCCCGCCCCAGACCTCTCCAGCGCCTACCGAGCAGAGGGAGCCGACCCGGTCCTCGCGTCGCGCAGGCCACGGGGTAGGAAGGCTTAGCTGGTCGCATAGCCTCTTCAGGCAGCCCATCATCGTCCAGAGGAGGTTGCCACGCTCGGCCATCGCGGGGTTGGAGGTTCGTGCCGAGCGCTCCGAGGGCTGTAACGCCTTCCCTGTGAAGATTTCGAAGTCAAGGGCGAGCTCGATGTTCGACACCGTGCCTTGCTTCGTCCATTGGAGCGCTGCGAGCCACGCAAGTATCGCCCTGAGAGACGCAGCGCTATACGGCCACAGCCGCGCTGCTGGCTTCTCTGGGATACTGGATACGTCGAAGTCAAAAGCCTCTGCCGGCCAGGAGAGAGCAGCCGTCCAGGGGTGCACGAGGGGTCCAGCGCGCCGCATCTTCGCCTCGAGCTCCCACCGCTTCAGCACGATGCGCCCCATCAGCGTGTGCAGCAAGGTCTCGTCTACCTGGAATCCCTCTGGCACCACGCCGTATCTCGCAAGGCACGGGGGCCACCCTGAGCGGTCCAGCTGCAGCAGGGGTTCGTACTGAGGTTGAGACCTGACGGAGTCAAACGCACTGCATGCCCACCAAAGGTGATCGGGCGTGTCACTGTCCGCACCATCGCAGTGTACACACAGCTTGGGGTCCCGTACGTCTGCCTCTTCAGCCGCCGGATCGGACACGATATCCCAGTCGAAGGAATCCTGAGAACCGAGCAGATCGGCGTCGCCCTGCTCCTCGTCCTCCTCCTCTTCGTACTCGCACTCCTCCTCTTCCTCAGCTTCTTCATCCTCTTCGTCCCCTTCCATAGCCGCGTCAGCAGCCGGTGAGGGAGATGGGGCATGGGATGAGGAGTCCGACGTCTCGTCTGTCGTCGCACGTCTGCCACCAGAGACGTAGGCGCCGTTGCGCCCCCATCGTGTCGCGAAGAAGACACCACCAGCAAGCACCACCGTCAGCGCCCGCGAGAGGTTCCCGTCCTTCGTCTCCAGGCGGAGCGCGTTCGTCCTGTCGTAGTCCACACCGTTTTCGATCCCCGAGAAGGAAGGACGGTGCTTCGCCAGCGCCTTCCAGCCCTGCCGCCGCAGATTGTCGCGCAGCGCATGGTTCCGGGAGGACCGTGGTTCACCAGCGAGGCACATATCCCCGATGGCACAGTCACGGATGTCGTCGCCCCACTCTAGTCCAGCAGCAGGGAGGGCGACCGAGATCGCGATGCCCACAGGGCCGAGGGCGTCAGCAGAGGACAGGGTCGGGTGTTCCTCGTACAGCACAGCGATTCGGTTCATCCTGTCCACCATGTGTGGGATGCGCACACACGTGTCGAAGAGATTGCACAGGATCCGGTAAGAGTTGGCTATCGCCGGATCTACACGGTGGGCTTTGTGCAGGATGGTGAGCATCGCGCCTACACTGCGGGAGGGGTGCTTGACGCCGAGGATGCCTGTTGTTAGGCGGCTTCGAAGACGCTGCGTCGCCGTCTTCGACAGAGGGGCAAACGCTCCGCCCGACACCGTGCTCGACACGACATTAGACGCCACAATTTCCGCCCGTTGTCGTGTGCTCAGCGGAGAGGTCGGAAGTCGCATGAGCAGGGGTTTATGGCTCTCGAGTCGCGCGTCGTTGCGGCGCACCTGCACCTTGTCAGAGACGCAGGCCTTTGCACCGAGGATCTTCGACGCTGTCTCCGTCGGGAGGATGTTGTCCTGAACACGCACCTGTCCTACGTATGGGTGTTGTCTCCTGAAACCCGACGAGCCCCTCGGGATCCCCATCGCCACCGTCTTCTTGACGTTGAGGGCCATGCCGGTGATGTTGCAGAAGCCTACCACGACATCGACAGCCTGCTGCACCGACGCCTCATCCTCCTGAGATACAAGCGTCCCATCGTCGGCGAAGGACTGCGAAGACACTGATGGCACGCGCACGTCGACGGCCTTAAACATGACCGAGAGGAGGGCGTTGATCAGGATGACCGATATAGGGCAGCCCTGCAGGATCCCGTTGGTCACCTCGAAGCGCCCGCCAACACCTAAGGGCAGCTTGAAGCGTCTCTTCAGCCCACTGTACATCGTTTTGAGGGGGCGCAGGATGCGCTGGTGCAGCCCCATGGCCTCCGCCAGCTCCAAGACGAGCTTCT
Organism: Rhynchopus euleeides; assembly: GCA_963210315.1. Lineage (NCBI taxonomy): Eukaryota > Euglenozoa > Diplonemea > Diplonemida > Diplonemidae > Rhynchopus > Rhynchopus euleeides. The sequence goes on from OY723277.1 coordinate 741,405, forward strand.
GGGGTACCCGGTCGAAGCACTTCTGGAAGTCCAGGGCCAGCAGGTACAGCTGTTTGGAATCATCCAGGAGGGTCTCCTCAATCAGAGTCGTCAGTTCGTTAAGGACATCCTCGCACCTATGCCCCTGGCGGAAGCCGTGCTGCGTGTCCAGGGCCCACGTCTCCTGCCACTTCATTATGTCGATGAGACGGCGGCACGCCCACAGGCGGTAGACCGCACTGGTGACCGTGATAGGCCGGAGGTTCGTAGGCGAGAGGTCTTCGCTCTTCGGGATCAGCGACACCAGGGCCGTGAGCAGCCCCTTCGGCCATTTCCCCGTCCGTTCCACCAGGTTGAAGAAGGCAGCAAACCCGTCCATGAGAGGGAGGGGCAGCCGCTGCAGCTCGTCCATGCGCCAGCCGTCGACACCACACGCAGCAGACTTCTTTTTCCTCCGCTTCAGCATCTCCAGCAAGTCGGAGCCGCTGACGTCTTCCACCTGCATAGGGTGCTTCTCGAACAGCCCGTCGTACTCCCGTGCGAAAGGCGCAAACTCCGGCTCCGCCCTGTCGCCCGTGTACATCCGGTGGATGGGCGCCCAGGCTTCCATGAGGATGGCGTCCATTTCCGACACCTTCGCCGTCAGTTCACCGTTCCCCTTCTTCACCGTGTCGGCGGCTTGGCCCGGGCTACCCTTCAGGACAGTCACAAGGCTTTTGCGGTCGGAGGCGAACATCTGGCGCACAGTCCCCCGCCAACGCTGTTTCCGCGCCTTGCACGCCTCTCGGTTGATGTCGTGAAGGCGTCCGCGCACAGCATGCAGCAGCTTCTTCACAGTCGCGACGTCGGGGACGGAGCCCAGCAGGTGGCTCGTCACCCCACACTCCTGAGGTAGTTCACGTAGGACGTTGCGACACTTGCGCCAGCAGCGGACAAGTTGCCCCGACACCGCGCCCGGACCACTTTTTACGCAGGAGCGAGCGCGCACGTAGTGCTCCATGCGGCTGATGGTCGCGCTGTACCTCAGCTCCTTCGCCGTCGCGACTGTGCCCAAGGTGGCGGAGCTCGGCGCCGCCACACGTACCCGCTGCGGTTCTCGCGCTGCGCCCCTCCCGAGGTATGACCGCTCCTCTGACGCCGCCACCTCGCTCCCGTCCAGCAGATGACGCTCGCACATCCCAGAAAGGATCATCCACGCATCCTCGACTGCTTCCCGTTTCACCGCGTCGTAGAACGGCGCAAGGTCGGGTGGCTCCGGGGGTGTCTCGTCCGCGTCAGGTGACCGGGGGGGTGCAGGAATTGCACGGGGCACCTTGTACCTCAGGGTCTCCTGCGCGAAGGCGAGCGAGTCCAGCGTGACACTCACCAGCGAGTGGTTCGGCACCCCAGCCAGCGAGGTCGAGCAGCTCACGAAACTTTGCGCTGCGATTCGGTTCATCAGGACGTAGTCGATTCGCGAGCTGGCACGTGTAGAGGTGTAGGTCGGCGGGGGGTCACCACCGCTCCTCGTAGCCTGGAGCACCGCTGCGTCGACCCACTCATTCTCCAGCGCTCTGCGGAGGGTCGGCGACCGCGCAACATCCGTGTTGAGGTCCCCCAGTACCACCGCTGGAGCACCACCCACCTGCGCCTGCGCCTCGAACAACACAGAGTTCAGGAGGGCCTCCCTGGCAGCCACTGTTTTGTTGTCGCACCCCGAGTGCGCGTACACCACGAAGACATGGAGGAACGTGGCCCCCGACCCGAGCGCCACCATGCTGTGCATGACCCTGCCATCTTCAAACCCCGCAGTGATGGCGCTGTTCGGAACGGCGCGCGACACACACGGCTGGCCACCTTCTTACGAAGCCCCTCCACGATGACCTCTTTGTCTTCCTGCAACGCCGCACTCACTTGGTGAAACTCTTTCAACCGACCAGAAGACAGTGCCTTCATGACGACCTCTTTGTCCCCTCGCAGCGCCTCGCTGAGAACACCGAACACCACTCTTGCCCTACCGAGTGCCATCATGAGGACCTCTTTGTTTTCCTGCAATGCCGCGTTAAGCTGATGAAAGTCCTTCAGACTACCCCGGGACAGTGCTTTCATGGCGACGTACTTTTCCCGTTGCAGTGATTCGCTTAGATCACTGAAAAGTAATGTAATCTTGTTTAGTGCCTCCATGACGACCTCTTTGTCCTCCTGCAACGTCGCGCTCACTTGGCGAAAATCATTCAGAACACCAGAATACAGTGCTTTCATGACGACATCTTTGTCCTGCTGCACCACCGGGCTCAGATAATGAAAGTCAATCAGAGCACCAGAAGACAGTGCCTCCATGACGACCTCCTTGTTCTGCTGCAACGCCGTGCTCAGTAGGTGGAAGTCCTTCAGAACACCAGAAGACAGTGCTTCTATGACGACATCCTTGTTCTGCTGCAACGCCGGGCTCAGAGAACGAAAGTGAATCGGGATCCGACAAGAAAGTGCTTCCATGACGACCTCCTTGTCCTCCTGCAACGCCGACCCCACTTGGTGAAACACCGTCAGATCACCTGAAGACAGTGCCTCCATGACGACCTCCTTGTCCCCTCGCAGCTCCTCGCTCAGGTAACCGAAGTTCACGTCGGCATAATCCAGTGCATGCATGACAACGTCTTTGTCCTCCTGCAACGCCGTGCTCAGACAGTGAAAGTCCAGTTTATGGTAAGTGCGTGCTTTCATGACGACCTCTTTGTCCTCGAGCAGCGCCTCGCTCAGAGGACAGGAACATACTCCGAGACAGCCGAGTGCCTCCATGACGATATCTTTGTCTTCCTGCAACGCCGCGCTCACTTGGCGAATGTCTTTCACATTATCTGAAGACAGGGCCTTCATGACGACCTCTTTGTCCCCTCGCAGCTCCTCGCTCAGGTTACCGAAATTCACGACGCCATTATCCAGTGCTTTCATGACGACATCTTTGTCCTGCTTCAACGTCGTGCACACGTCCGCCCACGTCGCACTGTTCTCCAGAGCTTCAATCACGAACGCCTTGTCACTGAGCCACACAGCGCTGTTTGCGCAGTGCGGCACAGCGACGACCGCAACGCTGCGCTGATCCTGCAGGCCTTTGTCAACGACGTGTTGCCACATCGACGCATCCTGCTTTAACGCTGCAATGACGAAGTCAGCGTTAGAACGCAGTTCGGCACTGGCACGCAGAAAGGCGTTGTGATCGCACCTCAGGAACTGCAGCATCACCTCCTTGTCGTCATGCAGCGAGGGGTGAACCCAGTGTGGCAGAATGCCGTGACAACTCCCCCCCTCGTCGCTGCCCCGCTGATTTCCCTCGAGGGCGTGGGCCAGCACTGCCAGAATGCACTCCCGCCGCCGCTGAGCCCACACCGGGATGTCGTCCATCTTCACAGCACCCCTGCGCAGCTGCGCCACAAATTCCGCTACACCACGCACCACCTCCACCCGGCACCCGCCCGAGAAGGCGGCGACGCTGCTGACGCGCTCCGCCCCGCCACACGCCACGCGCTGCCCACTCACGCTCAACTCCACGTCATCCCCAAAGCCGAAGGCCTCGCCGCACTGCCGCTTCATCGCAGACACCGTCGCATCAGGATCGATATCCAGAGGCTCTTTACGCCCTGACAGCTTGTCGATGGCGTGCACCTCCATCCCACACTGGTGTGCCGAGGTCTGCCGGAGGGGGTCGTGACCAAGACACGGACACACAACGCAACAAATCATACAAAAAGCAGACGCAGCGTGTGGCAAGGGAGATCACAAGTGCGGTAGACCTAACGCCTCCGATGGCAACGCACTGTGCGTGCGTGGTGGGGTGGCAGAGGAGGGGGTGTTCGCAGGGGGCTGGCGCCTGCCTAGCAATCAAGTCCTTGCGCGTCGCGACTATGGTATACCGGTCCCGAAACCCTTTCCCGAGGCTGGGCCCGAGCACTGATCTCTGAGAGAGGAACCGAAAGGGAACCCATTCAGTAGCAAGACTCACTTACCGGGGGGGGTCGGGGGGGGGAATAACCGGGGGGTCCCTCACATTTAAACCCAAATGAGCGTAGACTTCGCCCCTATAAAAAGCCCTCGTATATGAAAAACAAACATTACGCAACTGGTTGTGCGAATGGAAGACCGGAAAAGCCCTGCGAAGCAGCCCCGATGCCGTGGGTCTTCACCAGGCACGGAGCGGGGGGGCACAGGAATTACGGCGATCATCCGTCGCATTTTTCTTTGTAATTTCGTGCGTACATAGGGAGGGGAGAAGGATGGCGGCGCACTGTAAACGGGGGTCACAGCTATTGTTTACCTAGCTTTATGTAAATAGTAAATGTGCATGTAAATAATAGCTGTAAATAATATTCCATGTAAACAATACATGTAAATATTTTTTTACACACATATTGTTTACGTATTTATGCGTTTTTTTTTGCACCTTTACCTACCACCCCCCCGTGTAAATGTCACCCCACAGGTGCAAAAATCGGGAGGGGGTGACATAAACACACCTTTTTTAGGTGACATAGCCACGGGGTGGTAGTTAGTGTAGGTCACACCCCTCCAGGGCCGCCTGGGGGTGACATAAACACACCCCTTTTGGGGGGTGACATATACCTGAGATTCCAGTTTTGTTGTGGGGAGAGGTTGCTAGGGAGGAGGTAGCATGGTGCGGGGGAGGGGGGTAAAGAGGTGCGGGGGAGGGGGGGGGGGGGGGGGCGACCGGCACGCAAAAATGTGGAGGGGGGTTGTCGTACATAGTGCAAAAGCAAAGGTTTCGGGCCCAACCCAGTGGGCCCGAAGTGCAACCCAGGGAAAACCCATTGATCCCTTGCAGGAGATAGGGAGTCAAGGTACGCGTCACTGGCTGGTCGTCTCCCACGACAGGCAGTTGAGAAGAGGGATTCCAGTGCCTGCGCCTCATGCAGCGAAGGTCCCATTCCGCCGTGTTCAGTGACATGTGTCGATAGTGTTGGCAGTTCTACGGGCTCTGAGCAACAATGCTCTAAGGAAAACAAGCCACTTGGCCGAGGGGGGCCGGGAGGCAGTTGGCTGCCGACAAAAAAAAACTCTCCATTGCTGGTGCCCCTGATTTACCCCTTTTTCACTACGCACAAACTACGCAATCTGGGGGGGGGGTCTCGCTTTTTGGTCCCCCCCCAGTTTTTTTTGGTCCCCCTTTCTGTGTGGCTACTGAGACAGGACTGGAGGCACTGCGCTGACCGAGCAAAAAATTATTGCCAGAACTCACTATACACCGTACGAAAGAACGCACGACATGTGGGGCGGGACTCCAGAAACACCTGGGCAAGGTTGCCCCATGCCCAGAAACACCTGAGAAGGAAGTGAGTTCCAGGAGCCGCGTAGAACACCCTCGAGATTGTGAATGATGATACGATCACAGCCTTCAGGGCGCTGCGAGGTGCCACCCTGAAGGTGGCCCTTGACATCAAGGAGAGCGTCGGCCGAGGGGTCGACGAAAAGCTGAAGAAGGCGCTACTGGCACTGGATCCCGCGGGGTATACGGAGGTCACCGCCACACAGGCAACCTCCGCTGACAACGTCCAGGAGACGTTATCCGAGGGGATCACAACGGCACTAGAGATCTGTGTCACGGGATCCAGGCGCCCACTCTCCCTCGACGGTCTGGGGATTGTTGTTGGGTATGGTGTCGTTTCCTGCAGCTGCAAAAAAGCGTAGCAACTGTGCTTCCTTCTTCCTTAATGATGCGTTGACGCTTCCACCCGGAGGAGCTGAAGCAGGCACCGCTTAATGATGCGTTGATGCTTCCACCCGACGAGCTGAAGCAGGCACCGCGCCAAAGGGCACCCCCAAAGAGACCTGCAAAGACTGCGTCGAAACCCGCACCGAAGGCTGCCAGCGCTGCAGCACCTGAAGAACCTGCAGCACCTGCAGCACCTGAAGCGCCTGCACCCTCACTGACCCCGGAACAGCAAGAACTCCTTGAGTTTGGGGTCCCGGCATAGAGACAGAGAATGGCTGAGTAAATCAAAAAATGAGACCCCCCCCCCCTTTTCACTACGCACAAACTACGCAATATGGGGTCGTCAGGGGCACCAATTGCATTGTTTGGAATCCATGCGGATCGTGGTGGGGTCACTTTGGTGACCGAGGTACCAAGTCTGGCCCTTTAGAACACCTTCAAAAAATTTTCGAAAAACCAAAAAAAAAATAATTACATGTAAATAATAATCGTATGTAAACAATACATGTAAATAATTTTATGTAAACAATAGCTGTAGGTAAACAATAGGTGTGAGGGGGGTTTAGTATCAATCGGATGCAGCAAGGCCAGCTTGTTGTTTGCCTCTCACGCCTGCTTCACGGTTTTCTTTTGCGTCGAGGCGCCTTCCTGTTGCTTTCCGACGACCTCCTTTGCAGCATACCGCTTCTTCAGGAGCACCAGGGCGATGACACCAATGTACGCCCCGAACAGCTGCGCCCCGATGTAAATATCAGGGGCAAATCCGAACGCGATTGCGAACACCACCGCCGTGAAGTACTCAAGCTCCCCGAAGAGGAACCCCGCCGGGTTCAGCTTCCCCTTCGCAAGGAATGTGTCCGAATCCCACGTACGCCACCCAATGTGGGTCATCTGCAGGCACTCCGTGAACTGCCACGTCGAGAAGACGCTCATCTGCAACAGACGCAGGAAGCACACTGCAAATGCAAGCTGCGGGAGGCTCACAGCCCCGTTGTGGTCCAGCATCCTCTCGTTGAACTGCGCCTTGTACTGCAGGTGCATCGCCTCCGCAGTCTCCAGATACGACCCACCTGCCGGCACCGTCGCGTTGGTACTCTCCAGCGCCACCCAGCCCCTCACGAAGTCGGCAGAGTTCTCCGACGCAGACAGAAGCATCCGGTACCCAAAGACGCCGATGAAGACGTTCGACACCCACGTCACCTGAGGGGACAGCCTCAAGTAGAACCGACAGAGCTCACGCGTAAACAGGGCAGTCAGCATCCCGTAGATCATGATGTACGCGATGTGCCCGTTGAACACATGACCGAGCTCATTCGTCTCCACTCCGTAGCCCTTGAGCGCGGCCCTGATGAAGAGTGCGCTCAGAACGTAGTAGCAAACCTGCAGCGAGAGGGCGTAGTTCCTATGGTACCACACTGCAGAGATGAGACCCTTTCTGACAAAGGTCATCATGAGCGGTGCGATCTGGATCCCAAGCATCGGGGAGAACGCAAGGATGGGTGAGCCGTAAATGCACCACACCGTTGCGTAGAACTGCCGCTGCGCATACAAAAACTTGACCACCGCACGGTCCTCCTGTGTGATCGCCTCGGGGTATGCCATCGAGTTTGTCGTCCGCTCTTCTTTGCTGCCGAGGCGGCGGGTGATCTCGTCCGCGATGGTGCAGACGCACCACAGCAGGAACGCCTTCACAGTGACAGACAGCAGCGCAGCCTGCCACGTCGTCTCGTGAATGTCAAAATCCTTCGAAAAGACCTTCTGCTGCGTGTGGTCCCCGAGGAGCGCCTGCACGACCCCATCGAAGTAGCCCGCGTTGTCGAGTAGATACAGAATGGTGAAGACAGCGTGGCGGTTTGCGAACAGAATCGAGTGCACGCGGAACTCGGCCCAGATCATCGGGGCCGAGTGGTTCCGCCCCTGCGGCAGCGGGAGGAGCATCGATGTCAGCGACAGCACGCCATGCAGTGCGACCCATCCGATCTCCGTCCAGACGGAGTCCACGCCGAAGGCCTGGCCGTACACGAACAGGTTGAAGAACCTGTACAGGTAGTGCAGCAGACACAGCGTGCCGATGATCTTGTGAACATTGTAAGGGTCGTGATGAGTGAATAGGTTCGCCATCTTGAGTGTTCTGTCTGAGGGTGAGGGTGTGTCGATGGGGATGGATAAGTACGTGGAAACAAAGTGAAAGCTGTAGCCCTCTTGTGTACTGAAAAAACAGGACGGGTGTGTGCGTGGTTTTCCCCTTTGACCCACACATTTCAAACACGCGCTCCAAAAAAGACTTTGCAAAACCCGCTGCCAGCCTGGGGTAGGCGGGTGGGGTTTGGGGGGTAGACGCCCTCCCTGTCATGTCATGATCAACCGGCTCCCCCACCACCCCCCCTGGCGCCAGCACCGGGCAACGGCAACAGCTCCCACACACACACACACACACACACACACCCCTAGCAGATGCAGGGGGTGGATGTGGCGAACTCTCCGCTGTACCCGGAAGGGCTGCCAGACAACAAGACATGGAACAAAGGGCAATCCAAGCAAGGGATGGGGTCTGGGTGTGGGGTGGCGGGCAGACAGGGGCGGCCAGCTTGCAGAGGCCACAACCCACCCGCAGGCGCAGCACAAGGAGGACTGTGTGCAGCGGTGCAACGAGCTGTGCATGTGCAGTGCCGCCTTGGCCTTGTCTGACGAGGGAGGTGAGGTGTGCCGCAGCTGCAGGCAACCACTGCAGAACATACAACGCGGGGGCAGCGATGATATATATGAGAGTCACGCACACAGAAGTCCGGGGGTTGACTGAAGGATGGGTTGGGGGGAAAGCATGTGACATCAGAGTCGGAGTCCAAAAGTGACTGCAACCTCTAGCATGTCAGAACTCCTGTTGTGGGGCCACTGGCCGCCATGTGTTGCCGTGTGTGGTGTGCACACCGCACCACCGCGTAGGTTTTGGATCGAATATTGGTTCGGGCATTTTATGGTGGCCCTAACAAAATGCCCCGACACCTGTTGACATGGCCTAGGCATGGGCACTGTGCCCCAGGGAATGAGCAGTACCAAGAGAGTTTGGGTCTTGTTTGCGACGAGAGGCACGTGCGCTGTAGCCCTGTGAAGGGGGCGTTGGTGTGGATTTGAGATATGTTATTGTGTTGAATCTCTCGCACACTGCAGCATGCGGTACGCCCCCTGATTTTTTTTCGTTGTGACAAGCTAAAGCTTGTTTTGGGCAGAAAAATAAGAACAAAACCAGAACAACTGGCTGTGAATGCGGTCCCGAGTGAACCTGAAGGGAGGAAGAGGAGTGGGGTCACAGCGGAACGTTGTGATAGGTTCAACGCAGAACCTCCACCACCCCTCGCTGCCCGGTGGGGACGTGTGAAGCGTTCGCACATCTGAGCTGCCGCACTGGCACGGGCCCTTTTCTTTGTTTTTGGCACAGAACGAAGGACCCCAAAAGGAAGAGGGAACCCATTTGATTCCCTTTTCATTCGGCGATCTGAGACTCCGCTTTTCGATTCGCCGCTCGCAACTATAGTAACATAACACTCCCCACCCGACCCCACCCCGACCACCCCTCCCCAGAAAACCTAAAGGCTCACTTCTCGGCAACGCGTTGCAGCATAACCAGCACGAAACACTACGTCAGGTTTGCTTTCTATCCACATGATGTGAAGGGATGCGGTCCGCAGAGGGCAATAACCCAAAGCTAAGACCCAACCCAAATCCACACAGCAACGGCATGAGAGGAAAGCGAGCTAACGACGGACTGCCAAAAATACAACAGGCAAAGAAAGAAGAGATGATACAGTGATACAGGTTCAATGCGCCGGCATGGGTGCCAACTGACGGGGGGGGGGGGGGGGGTGGGGGGGGCGCCCGAGCAGAATTGACGCGTGCACAGCATTGCCAGAAGGCGGCGTGCACCCTCATAGAGGGGACCCCTGAGAGCATAGCTCTCAGTGACTCGGTCAAATTGACTGACTGACTCAGTTGGGTCTGAGTCAGTCAGGGTCAGTCAGTCAATTTGACCGAGGTCACTGGGAGCTATGCTGAGAGGGGGGTCGTTGCCGATTCAAAGAGCCGATAGAGATAATGTGACACTGCGGCCCTGACAACAAGGTCACGACCTGTAAGTTTGATACACACGCCTGCCGCTGCGACCCGGCCGACGAACACACAACAAATGACACACACGCGGATGGTTTGACGTCGCAGCAGGAAGAATAAGAGAGAGGGGGTGGAGGCGGGGGGAGGGGGGGGGGCGATGAACCCAGCTCTCTGGGGCTATAGATTCGCACGGCACACAGAGCCTCCTCCCATTGATGATCCTGATGAAGCCTCCCTTCTCTCCCACGACACCCAACACACTGCTCCCCCTGGCCTCCCCATTTCGTTGAATATTCTCACCCCCCCCCCCCCATCCACCACCACCAACGGGGGGGAACGGGACCCACGTCGTAACGGAGGGCTCACCCAAGAATGAACGCTGGGCTGAGCGAGCCGGGCACACTGCCCACGCCCCCCTCATCTTCAGGGGATGCCCTGTCGACGAGGAGGAACCTCTCCACGAGTACACGCACATCGGCTGCAAGGAACACCTCCCCACACGACCCCGACAGCGCCACGGCGGAAACTCTTCCCCCACGGTGAAGCCGCATGGCGCACGGCTCCTGCACCAAGGTGTCTGCGGAGTAGGCAGCAATCTTCCCGCCACCGCATGCGATGATGCGGGCCCCATCTGGCGCCATCGCCAACGCGTCATATGACAGCGGCACCACACCCTCCGCAACAGGCGCCATATCTGAGGTGCCCCACACCACCGCACGCTCGTTCGCAACGCAGATCAGGCGCGACCCGCAGGGCGACAGACCCATGAAGCGTGTGCCGCACAGCACCTCCGAAGTCCGCCGCTGCATGATGGTGTGCAGCAGGCTAGCGGAGTCCGCATCCCACACCATCACCCTGCCCTGCCCGCTGGCGTACACCACATCACCCGCCGGCGCCACGCACACCGCGAGGTATGCTGTGGGGTTTGTGGGGTCGTCCAGTGTGGTGCGGTAGCTCAGCCCCTCCGGGCTGGACCCCCAGGCAGACACACCGCTGGCTCCAGCGGCGTACAGCGCGGCACCGCTGGGTGAAGGCGCCATGTCGCGGATGCTGAAGTTGCGGAGTGCCAGGGTGGAGGTGTCGGCAAGCTCGAGGGTGTATGGGTCCGGCACAATGCGGTAGGTGCAGATGCTCCTGTCCGTCGAGGTGTAGATCAGCGTCCCGCAGGGGGAGATTGCGACGCACCGCGCGCAGCGCCCTGAGGCGGAGGCGGGGCGGGGGACGCGGGTGCTGCACAGCTCCTCCCCGGAGCGTGTGTCGAACAGCGCGATCGCGCCGTTGCCGCAGACGAAGGCGAGGCACCCGATCTGCGCGCTCACCGCAATGTCTGTGATGTGGTCAGCCGCAGGGTACACCGCAGGCGTGTGGACGTACCCCGCCAGCGAGACAACCGCCTCGGTGTCGGAGGTGATGTGCAGCTCCGACAGCGGGGTGTCGCTGCCACTGCCGTCCCGCGCATCCACCCCAGACCCGCCATCGGCAGAGGCGTCCCCCGTGTTGGCGAGGCTGAGGTGGAACATGCCTGTGCCTGTCACCTCTGCGGATATGCGGCGCCACAGCGAACCCATCGTGTCGTCGATGTCCACATCAACCTGCTCGGTCAACCCCGTCTCAGCGATGCGAACCGTGAGCAGCATCGCGCCTGACCCTCCTCCCCTCTCCACCTCCACACTGCTACAACACACCAGGGGGCCTCGCAGACGCAGGTCAGCGCATCACAGGGTAATGTGCTATTGGGTGCTGCCTATAGGAGGGATGGTGGCGTGTTGGTTTGTTCTGCAGGGGGGCGCATTGGGCTACCTTGGGGTCTTGTGAAGGGGGGGGGGGGGGGGGTGGGGGGGTGAGCTGTTCCTGGATAATTATCCCGTCTCAATGCGCTGGCATCATTTTTTTCCCCCCTGCCGTCACTATCCTTGCGGGTCTTTCTGGGATCTCCGATAGGGGGGGGGTGCGGGGGGTGGAAGCCCCTTGACGCAGGTTTCAGAGAGACCAGTCGAGCCGCAAGAATACATAAACACACAGGGGTTTGTGCCGAACAGCCACGAAACCAGGCCCCGGGTCCGGCCCGTACTCTCGGTTGCATTTTTTTTTGACACCGACGAGAAACTACTAATGGGAGTGGGAGGGTGGGGGGAGAGGCTGGGTGGAAAGAACAGAACCGCATGCCGCTTGATTCGATACCCATGATTAAATGGCGTGGGAATGGAGGGGTGTGGGGAGAGAGAGAAATAGAAAGAGAACGAAAGGAGTAAGGGGGAAATCGGCCCCATTGAGGAGGGGTTGAAAAGAAAGAGAGATGGGGCGGCGGAGGGGGTAGAGTCGGGTAGGGTCGGTCAGGCAATGTGTGGGCACAACTTGCTTGGCGCAGCTTGGCACAGGAGGTCGGGGAATTTCGCCCCCTCCCGGAAAACGGTGAGTACTCTTTTTTGTTTTGGGGGATCCCGCCTTGGTGCCAAAACCTGCCGCCCGGTATGCATGCCCACATACACACATGAATCTTTCTGTAGGAGAATGGAGCAAACCAAGCGCTCTGTTCTCGATGTGAACCCCACTGTCTACACACCGCTCGCACCACGAATTGAAAGATATCAGGAGTCATCGCTCACCTGGGGCAGCCGACCCACAGTGACCCGGAGCCAAGACCCTCCTCTGTCGTTTTTTGTGACTTGGAGATATTTTTTTGCCGATCACGAGCAACACACAGCCCGATCTGTCCCATTGTTGGCATACCGTCTCTCTCTCTCTCTCTCCTGCAAACCAAGACGGAGGAGATTGAAGAGACAGGGCTTTTCGTCTGATATATCTCCAGTCTGGGGGTGGGGGGTGGGGTGGGGTGGGTCTGTTCCCAGACAGAGGGCCATCGCGTTCCGAATGTGGAACACAGCCCATTGGGAAGGATGCTATGATAGAGGAGAAAGAAGAAGATAGAGGTCGGTGGGGGGAAAGTGATACATCAAGAGAGAAGGGGGGGGGGTGAGAGAGAAAACAATGAATGCTTCTGCTGATGTCTGAACTGTTGTTGTGGGCGTTCAGCCACAGCCCCTCGTGGGGGCTGTAGGCTTAGACTGCCCTGACCATTCCCCCTCAGCCTGTGAAATATGCGGCACTGTGACAAAAAAAACCGCAGCAGCAGCTTTGTTATTGGAAGAAAAAAAACAGCTAGAATATTTCGCACTAAAAATAATGACTCGTAGATCAGCATTCGGTTGTCCTGCACTCTCAACACACATGCAGGAGACGAAGAATACCACCAAAGTCTTTTTGAAGGAAAAAGATACACAACTCAAAGCAAGGCGCAGCCTTTTGACCTTTTTCTTCCCTCACTCAAAGCACGGGCCGCATCCGATATCTCGGTGAGAACAGATAGCCTGTGCTGTGACAGCACAGTGCACGGGGTCAAAGCGGAGGGGGGAAAAGAAGCTATTCGAGGAGAGAAAGGTCGTGATAAACACGGCGCTGAAGTAACCACTGTTACAAGTGGTTTTACAAGTGGTTTACATGTAAAAAATTTTACATGTAAATTTACAAGTGGCACTTGTAAAATTACATGTGCCACTTGTAAATTTTACAAGTGGTACATGTAAAATTACATGTGCCACTTGTCATTTACGAGCTTTCCTTAACACTGGCGAGCCGTGTTGTTCCATTTGTTTATCCCCCGCGACCCAGACCAGCACATGCCCTGCTGCACACACACTCCCTCACTTACAAAAGGACCTTTGCACCTCCAACATGAGCAAGAGAACGGCAACCACAACACCGACGCGCAACAGCAAGCGGACGAAGAGCGGAGATCTGGGGAAGGAGGATGAGCGGCATGAAAGCCAGCTGCAGCAGCTTGTGGAGGACTTTGTGGCCCTGTACACCACCAGGAAGACGGGGGAGGTGTTTAAACACTCGTGTTGAAGGAGATGCTGCAGAAGGTGCTGGTGACCACCGCCCCCCCCAAGAGTGGAGTGATAACAAAGGTGCTGAAACGCAAATACGATGCACTGGCTTCCTACAAGTCGCTGAAGGATGTTTCCGGCGACCTGTACACGGTTCGGATCGAAGGAAACCGTGAGATGGCCATCCACGGCATCGCGCTGAAGCCCTTCCCCACGCCAACGCAGAAGAAGTCGGAGGGTTTCGCGCGCCTCAAGCTGGTGGTGGAGGACCTGGACAGCATGGATATGGTCAAGATGTACAAGGCATCGGCACAAGCCTCCACATCCGAGACGCGTCCGAAGAATAAGGCAGTGGCGGCGGTGGCGGGCGATGCAGCACATCGTTGTGGGCGTGCACGACCAGGAGACCGGGCGCTACTATAGCGTCATCGTCGAGAATGGCTTCGCCAAGCTGGTGACGGCGACGCTGGAAGGGGTGCAGGTCGACTACACCTTCTACAGGGACCGTCCTTCGGACCAGTGTGAGCCAGGTGAATACAGCGACTCGCTCGTTGTGCCGCCTCCGCATTTTGTGGATTCAAGCAGAAATCGGTGAAATCATTCGACAACACAGGGCAGAGTTGGGCATGTCTCTGCGCGACTGTGAACGGCTGGGCTCACTCGTTCGCAGAGAGACAGGGATCTCGATGGGGCTTTCATACCCCCTCCTCGTAAAGCATGAAGCTCCCCTCCGGCTGATGACGCTCTCTCTGCTGGGGAACATGCGGGGGTGCCTCGAGTTTCTGCTGAGGGCTTTCCCATCCGCTCGGGTCGCCCCCCACCAACAGTCATGGTCACGGGTGATGGCTACACACCCGGTAGCCTTCAAGGAAAGAGCAGGCAGCGACTGGCAATCACATTGACGGACGGGATCACCGCGTCCCGCTTTCTGACAGTGTGTGACCGCCACAAGCCCCTGTTCTACGAATGGTGGATGCTCCATGCCTTGGGGCAGATTGTGGCAGTTCAGAAGGGGATCTTCACGAAGGGGCCTTGCTCCTTTTCCATCACCCAGTTCCGGCTTGGGGGTGACCACTTAGAGTTGTGGTCACTCTTCAAAGGTGTAGGTGGGACAGGGCATCGTTCTGCCTTCTGCCTTACAGGAATCGACGAGCGTTTGGAGTACCTGCATGACTGCCACCGCTGTAGTATCCAAGAGATGGATGCCGCAGGATTCACTTGTAGCATCGCTTCAAAATTCTCGAATCCTGTCTACACCGTGACGCCCCCCCCTTCACGACACGAAAGGTGTCATGCGCCTCATTCTACGTACGCTGCCGGGATCAAAAGTGGTGGAGGAAACCATCCTTGGAAAAGTGGGAAAAAATTTCACTGGGAAGCACGCAAGAGAGATACTCGCTGCTTTGAAGGCCATCACCGTGGGGAATCAGCGGACATTGTGCTGCGCAATGCAATCACTGATCTTCTTCCGCTACCAAGACATACCAGTGCGATACTTCTCAACAGGTTCCTGCCGCAAAGAGTTTCTATTCGCTGTGATCAGCTATCATGTGCTGATTTTCTTGTTGGAGTGGGCAAATCCCGGGATCACTCGCTCGGCATATGCTCATTCTCTCGAACACTGGTTTGATGCGCACAGGGTCACCGTCTCCGACGAGCTCTTCGAACAGGGCAACGGTGAGCGCAAGAGGTGGACACGTGGGGGATCCCCGCAGACGATGGAGCGTGATCTGCAGATCTATGAACTGAAACAGAAACACTTGACGGATGAAAATACCGTGCGCAAAGTGCCTCCACTGACTCCTACCATCGGCGAGCGGCCCCAAATATCTTACGATTCCATGCGCCTGTGCAGGTGTGTGATCACTCACAATGATACGTGGTCTCTCAAGGCTGCTCGTCAATTGGTGGTCCGCTTGGACAAACTTGGCCTCGGGTCACATGTGCGCCGCAGAGATGGTCACGGACAAACATTTCAGGCAGAACCCGGCAACAACGGCGATGTTTTCCTGGTTTGCATCTGTGACGAAGAACCCCGGGAGGTGACGGAGGTGACGCCCCCTGCACAAGGAACCACCGACGGGGAGGAGGCTGGTGATGGCGGCAACCTTGCGAGTGACGGCAATAGCGGCGAGGCTGGTGATGATGATGATGATGATGGCGACGAGACATCCGCCACAGAAGAGTATAGCTGCGTTGTTTGCCCTGACAAGAGCTTCGCGCGGGTTTACGGGCTCTACGCCCACTACGACGGACAGCACCGGCCGAGGGCGCAGTGTGAATGTCGAGTGTCTTGCCCCTTGTGTGAGAAAACGGTGTTCAGAAGTGGACTTAGCCAACACGCCCTCTACGTCCACCAGGATGAGCTGGACATCACGACCTGCCCTGTGTGTCTGCAGGAGTTTGCTTCACAAGAACTGAGGGATATGCACATGTCGGACGAACACCCTGCAGTCTGAAAAATGAGACTGTGTGCGTCGGCACAAAATACAATCAGTCCACTCGATCCGATCTCGACAGCTGTTGCATTGCACTCCCACCGTTTGCTGGTCATTTCTCCCCCCTCCTTGCCACTCCGCTTGCCAAAAAACCCCCCATCACAGTGTAGAGTATGAAGGAACCCGCGGAGATGACAAGTGGCACATGTCATTTACATGTAAAATTACAAGTACCACTTGTAAAAGTTACAAGTGGCACTTGTAATTTTACATGTGGTACTTGTAATTTTACAAGTGGCACTTGTAACCATTTTTCACTTGTAATTTTACATGTAAAACCACTTGTAATGTAATTTACTTCAGCGCCGTGAATGAAGGGACGGGGAGGGGGGGGGGGGTGATGCGAGCACTCTCTTCACGGGTATACTCACACTACGCGAGAGGGGAGGGTGGGATAGCAAAGTCGAACAAAGCAAGGCACTGCGAGGCACAGAGTTGACCACCCCGCCCCCCCTTCAGCTCGTTGTGCGGGGGTTGTGTCTGATCTGCCACATCTCGTGTGCGGGTGAGAGGGTCAGAAGGGGAAGTGGGGGTGAGGGGGGTGGCAGGTGCGGAGTCAATTCTCACGACAGGTGTGTTCCAACCTTCAGCTCGTCGGAGCGTGGGTGAGAATTCGTCTTCCTCGGTGGGCCGTTTGGGAGGGGAGGGGAGGGGAGGGGAGGGGGGAACGGCACCCCCACCCCCACCACCACCACCCAAGCCACAATGCGCGTGACGATTGATACCGGATAGTACAGAGATGATACTGATGGTTGGCTGATTACTGCTTCTACACCACAAGCGGATAGAGTGCACGAGAAGACGGGATGTCACCTCGTGGTCGCGCCAGAGGCAAGAGCAGCGCGAGGCGTCAGGGGGGAGGGTGTCCCCGATCCCACCAACACCCCCACCCACACGCCGTACAAAACAAACAAGAAAAAAGCTGATGGGGTGACTTGATTGAGAGCTGATTAAAACCCACCGGATTTAACTCTTTTGCTTGTTGCCATAATGCAGACCCCAGCCCTCCCCGTAAGCCCTTGAGGGCTAGAGGGAGGTAAGTTCCGCCCGACATGGCAAATGAAGATCAACGCAACCGAGCTTCCGTTCTTCCCTATTTTAATGCGGAAAAGATAAGGCGTTGTTTGTGCGCCAAACCCGGCTTGACCCTTCCACCAAAGAAAATTTACTACCCCCTCCCCGCTTGATACAAACCGGGACAAAGAAATCCGACGGGTGGGAGGGCGTCGCGAAGAACACACACTGAGTTATGTTTTCGCCGGAACATACTAAAAAAACTGGTTCGACACCATCCTCAGAAGGCTGTATGGATCTGATGCAACAACGGATGGGTTGATCGGAGAGAAGGGATGAGGAGGAGAGGGGGGGGGGGGGAGAAGGGACATAGCTGCCTGAAGCAACGCTGTCGAAACATGCGGGGGAGGAGGGGGGGCGGGAGGGGGACAAACTCGCGAGGAAACCACCACCAAAATCCGGGCTGCAGGGCAGTAGGGTAGACGAAATGGGGGGGGGGGGGTGGAAGGAGGGGGGGTTTGATCGTCGAGAGGGAATGGAAAAGTAAATCTCCCAGCACCTTCTCGCAATGTTAGTCCTTTTTGTAGTCACTACACCAGATATGTATGGGGAAGGAGGGGGGGGGGGGGGGAGGATTTGGGGGAGATGCCGAGCGAAAAATCATCGGCAGGAACAAAGGAAGAGGGAAAGCAAGAGAGGATGGGGAAGGGGGAAGGGGGGTAAGAAGGTAAGACGAAGAAAATAACACCACCCCCCCCCCCTCCCGAACCGCCAATTTGATAGCCGTTCAAAACAAAAGGCGCCGTCAGAAGGCTGCACACACGACCAGTGGGGGGAATCCCCCCGGCACAGATGGAAGGAACAGCAGAGCCCCCCCCCCCCCCTAGGGCAGTGGTGGCAGCGTACACGGTGGGATCTTGTAAATTTTACATGTATAACTACAAGTATATACATGTATTATACATGTATAATACTTGCATGTCAACTATTATACATGTATAATACATGTATATGCCTGAAATATACATGTAAAATACATGTATATCAAGTAAAAATACATGTATAATACTTGCATGTCAACTATTATACATGTATCTTTACTTGATATACATGTATTTTACATGTATATTTCATGCATTTACATGTATTTTACATGTATAATACTTGTCATGCAAGTATTATACATGTAAAATACTTGCATGACAAGTAAAATACTTGCATGCAAGTAAAATACATGTATTTTACTTGCATGCAAGTATTTTACTTGTCATGCAAGTATTATACATGTATTTTACTTGTCATGCAAGTATTTTACATGTATAATACTTGCATGACAAGTATTATACATGTAAAATACATGTAAATGCATGAAATATACATGTAAAATACATGTAAATCAAGTAAAGATACATGTATAATAGTTGACATGCAAGTATTATACATGTATTTTTACTTGATATACATGTATTTTACATGTATATTTCAGGCATATACATGTATTATACATGTATAATAGTTGACATGCAAGTATTATACATGTATACCGTAAACGGAAAAAGGGTGGACCGTAAAAATGTTCCAAGTTCCCAAAAAAAGGCCAAACGTTCCATCTTTTTTACGGTCCACTATTTATTGGGACTGCATATGGAAAAGACAATGCGATTTTCGCCCGCGGGCTGGTGGGTTGCGGGGCGCGGACTGCGGCCTCCACGCCGCAGACTCCCGCACGTAGGCCTCCCGACCTCCCAGCTTTGGACCCTCCCTCCACCACCGCAACCAACACCAGCAAGAGAAGCAAGTCCTCCCTGCGTGTGGAAAGGGCACGATCACCACCACTCACCTCGAGACTCACCCACCACCACACCTCGAGAAGTGTAGTACCATGCAAGGAGCGTTCCGGTAGAAGTAAAAGTAGAACCTGATGCACGAGCCCACAAAAGCAGCCACAGTACGGCAGGGCGCGCAGACAGAAGCTGAGACCACCGGGCTCCCTCCAGATGTAAATTCGTGAATCAGTGCCCGGAAAATTCAGGGAAATCGTACTCCTTTAGTGTAGTACACCCTGCAGTAACTGTGGGAGAACAGTTCCCGGACGATGGTGAGCGCACACTCTGTGCTGAGGCTCTGTGGTGTTAATCCTGCAGCTTCAGTCGTACGATTTCCTTGGTTCCTTCGCGACTTCGTCACGAAGGAACTCGTAAAAAAAACCGCCAAGTCCACTATCCCAACCGTAAAATAGGTGGACCGTAAAAATGTTCCAAGTTCCGGAAAAATCCCATTTGTTCCATCTTTTTTACGGTCCACCTATAGTACGGTTCACCTTTATTACGGTCCACAATATTTCCGTTTACGGTAATACATGTATATACTTGTAGTTATACATGTAAAATTTACAAGATCCCACCGTGTACGGCCGTACGGTACGCGTACGCGTATGCCGTACGCACTTTCTGAAAATCGCGCTGCGTACGCGTACGCAGATTTTGCGTACGGCTGGTATTCCAGGTCTCTCAGCACACAGTAGGCCACCCAGCGGGTGGCTGGGACCTGGCCTTTGTCCCTGCCTTTCACCGATGGTTCCTTGCCGCGCACGTGGCGAATAACTCGCAACACCTGCAAGTACACCCGCAAGCATACTGCAAAAGGTACCAGTTCCGACTGGAAGGCTCGAAGGCTGCCCCTGTACACCTGAGTTCGACTGTCGGATTTGATGTGTGGCCATGGCCGTCTCCTGTGCTCCATAGACTGCCGTACGCAGCGCGGTACGCGTACGCGTACGCCGTACGCACTTTCTGAAAATCACGCTGCGTACGCGTACGCAGCCACCACTGCCCTAGGCATGGGCCCCCAAACATATTTTTCATAAACATACCGTAAACGGAAAAAGGGTGGACCGTAAAAATGTTCCAAGTTCCCAAAAAAAGGCCAAACGTTCCATCTTTTTTACGGTCCACCATTTATTGGGACTGAATATGGAAAAGACAATGCGTTTTTCGCCCGCGGGCTGGTGGGTTGCGGGGCGCGGACTGCGGCCTCCACGCCGCAGACACCCACACGTAGGCCTCCCGACCTCCCAGCTTTGGACCCTCCCTCCACCACCGCAACCAACACCAGCAAGAGAAGCAAGTCCTCCCTGCGTGTGGAAAAGGCACGATCACCACCACTCACCTCGAGACTCACCCACCACCACACCTCGAGAAGTGTAGTACCATGCAAGGAGCATTCCGGTAGAAGTAAAAGTAGAACCTGCTGCACGAGCCCACAAAAGCAGCCACAGTACGGCAGGGCGCGCAGACAGAAGCTGAGACCACCGGGCTCCCTCCAGATGTAAATTCGTGAATCAGTGCCCGGAAAATTAAGGGAAATCGTACTCCTTTAGTGTAGTACACCCTGCAGTAACTGTGGGAGAACAGTTCCCGGACGATGGTGAGCGCACACTCTGTGCTGAGGCCCTGTGGTGTTAATCCTGCAGCTTCAGTCGTACGATTTCCTTGGTTCCTTCGCGACTTCGTCGCGAAGGAACTCGTAAAAAAAACCGCCAAGTCCACGATCCCAACCGTAAAATAGGTGGACCGTAAAAATGTTCCAAGTTCCGGAAAAATCCCATTTGTTCCATCTTTTTTACGGTCCACCTATAGTACGGTTCACCTTTATTACGGTCCACAATATTTCCGTTTACGGTATATTTTTGCCAAAAATATGTTTCATTTTCGCCAGGCCTGGGCGGGGAACGAGCCCTTTTTCCAGGTTTTTTGGGTCGGGGAACCAGGTTTTTTCTAAGAATTTTTACAAGGGATTTTTTGCTCGCCCCCCCACAGTTTCCAGGCGCGTGCCCGTCAGGCGGGACTTTTTCTCTGATTTCTCTCCGCGTCATCATGTGACAGCTCTCGAGTGATGCCCAGAGATGCTTGCGGCAGAGAGTGCCCCTCATGCGCGTTACAGCTGAAAATGAATGAGGATCATCTGGCACTCGTTCTCATCGGGGGTTGTGCTCCGCAGGGACTCAATACACCTTGGCACTCTCCAGGGCTGGACATGCCAGCAGCTGGAGGACAGTTACAAAGCTGCCACTCCCCGACGCCACCCACCTGCTGGCCCCTTCAGGTCTGAAAGCTCAAAAGCTCCCGGGGATTTTTGCAGTGGTGCGCACCATATTCAGCGCAGTAGGGTGATCTCTCCGATTTTCCAAAACTGCTGGTTTACTGGTTTGGGGAACGGTCGTCGGCAGACCGTTGAAATGCCCGTGTTAGCAAGGCACACTCACGTTTCAGGTAGCGTGTCGCGTGTCACGCATGTCGCGAACGCGGCAAGTGTACCTCCCAGGTGGGGAAGCCCGACCTCCTGTCCGATGTCACTCAGGCTTCGAAGAAGCGCTTCATGGATGCGGCGCTGACCTCCTACGCTGCACTGTACCCAGGGAAGTGAGATAGATGGACGGGCACACGCTACATGAGTGGTTTGGGGGGCGTGAGCCCCCCAGCCGCCGGAGGCCACGGTAGCGAACATCTGTTCGTGTGGGCGTACAGATTCTGTGCGAGTTGGCTGCGTCCTCAGAGGCGACTGGAGTGGTTGGACCCCGACTTGATGGGATTCGAAGGACTTGAGTACGAGACGTACGCCACAGGGGGGTCTGGGGGGCGGAGCCCCCCAGCCGCCGGAGGCCACGGTAGTGAACGTCTGGCTCTCCAGTTGGCCAGCAAGGCGAACGGTACGTGGGACAGACTTCCCTTCCATCCTTGTGCGCACCCTGTCGACTGGGGAAAACTTAGAAAAAGTTTTTTCCTCTGCGAAACAACCTTAGAAAAAAATTCCCCTAACAAAATTCTTAGAAAAAAACTTTTTTTCCCCTTACAAAAATTCTTAGAAAAAAAGTTCAGAATCCTGAAAGTGGGGAACAAGCCCCCCAGTTAGGAACAGCCCTGATTTTCGCATAAAAAAATATTTTTATATTTTTCGAAAATATTTCCAAAATATTTTTTTTTTTTTAAATCTCGTCGGTCTTGTCCCAACCACCACCAGCCAGCCCAGAACGCCCTGACGCTGCGACCTCGTCGATTTTTCCGTTTCGCCCATCCGCCCAACTCCGCCAACCCAACCAGCCCTACCCTTTCTCCCAGTCAGGGCGGTACTCACACGAGCGGCAAAGCGCTGGGGGAGGGGGGGGGGGACATCAATAGGGGAGGGGAGGGGAGGGGGGAGGAAGGGAGGGGAGGAAGGGGGGGGGGGGTTATGTTGTTTCTAACCCAGACCTGCTGTGCAGAGCCCGGGGGAGGGGGTGGCCAGCCCCTGTCTAACCATTCACAACGGCCACCTGCACACATCTATGAAAGGGGGGGGGGGGGGAAGGTCCCGGGGGGGGGGGGGGGGGGGGGGGTGGTGGGGGTGGGGACGCTGCTCCGCCTACTCGCCCCGCTCCACCTCCGTCTGCAGCTTGCGCATGTAGACGCGCAGGCTGACCCCCGGCTCCCTCGTCTGGTTCCCGGGCTCGGCCTGCGCGCCCCCTTGCAGGATGCGCGCCTGCAGCCACTCCGCCGCTACGTCACCTGCCACCCTGGGCGAGAGGGGGCAAAGGCCATAGCTGGGGTGGAAGCAGTGCCTCCACGCCTCGACGGTGCGGGGGATGGCTCCTCCCATCGAGACGCAGGGGGCCATGCCGCGGGCCCGCGCTACCACCCCCTATATTTTGGAAATATTTTGAAAATATTTCGAAAATATTTTTATATTTCGGAAATATTTTGAAAATATTCCAAACATAAAAAAATATGTTGAAAATATTCCAAACACTAAAAAATATTTTCAAAAATATAAAAATATGTTTGGTGCCCCTGATTTACCCCTTTTTCACTACGCACAAACTACGCAATCTGGGGGGGGGGTCTCGCTTTTTGGTCCCCCCCCAGTTTTTTTTGGTCCCCCTTTCTGTGTGGCTACTGAGACAGGACTGGAGGCACTGCGCTGACCGAGCAAAAAATTATTGCCAGAACTCACTATACACCGTACGAAAGAACGCACGACATGTGGGGCGGGACTCCAGAAACACCTGGGCAAGGTTGCCCCATGCCCAGAAACACCTGAGAAGGAAGTGAGTTCCAGGAGCCGCGTAGAACACCCTCGAGATTGTGAATGATGATACGATCACAGCCTTCAGGGCGCTGCGAGGTGCCACCCTGAAGGTGGCCCTTGACATCAAGGAGAGCGTCGGCCGAGGGGTCGACGAAAAGCTGAAGAAGGCGCTACTGGCACTGGATCCCGCGGGGTATACGGAGGTCACCGCCACACAGGCAACCTCCGCTGACAACGTCCAGGAGACGTTATCCGAGGGGATCACAACGGCACTAGAGATCTGTGTCACGGGATCCAGGCGCCCACTCTCCCTCGACGGTCTGGGGATTGTTGTTGGGTATGGTGTCGTTTCCTGCAGCTGCAAAAAAGCGTAGCAACTGTGCTTCCTTCTTCCTTAATGATGCGTTGACGCTTCCACCCGGAGGAGCTGAAGCAGGCACCGCTTAATGATGCGTTGATGCTTCCACCCGACGAGCTGAAGCAGGCACCGCGCCAAAGGGCACCCCCAAAGAGACCTGCAAAGACTGCGTCGAAACCCGCACCGAAGGCTGCCAGCGCTGCAGCACCTGAAGAACCTGCAGCACCTGCAGCACCTGAAGCGCCTGCACCCTCACTGACCCCGGAACAGCAAGAACTCCTTGAGTTTGGGGTCCCGGCATAGAGACAGAGAATGGCTGAGTAAATCAAAAAATGAGACCCCCCCCCCCCCTTTTCACTACGCACAAACTACGCAATATGGGGTCGTCAGGGGCACCAATGTTGGAAAAAACCTTCCTAATCCGGCGATTTATAGGGGGACCCTTTTCGAATTTTTTTTTGGGGAAGGGGTAAATTGAACGTTTTTGGCCATTTGAAGCCACTGCGAGCATTCCCGGGCCTCGGAAATCAGATTTTTGCCCCTGAAATGCGGTACCGGTCCGGACGAAAATCCGAAAAATTCGCGCCAAAAAATGACCCTCGAAGCTGCGGTCTGGGTCCAAAGGATTTGTGCCAAGGGCCGTTATGGACACCCCGTAAACCCTTCTGGGACCAAAAAGTGCACGAAAGGGGTTAAAACGGCCTAATTCGTTGATTTGTTGCATTTCCCAGCCAAAAATCGATTTTTTGGCTTGGCGAGTAGTTGGCGAAAATCGCGAAAAATCCCAAAAATATCGATTTTTCACAGAGGCCCAAAAACGTGTTCCTGGGTGGAAAATGGGACCAAAAACCGGGTTCTGGCCATTTCTGGGTGGTTTTTCGGGGTTTCCAGACAATGTTCGCCATTTTTCTGCCCGAAACCCCAGCCTGCTTGCATACACGTTAAGTCGAATAAATTAGACATAAGCAGAAGAGCAACATCATCATGTTCGTGAGAATGTCACCCCCCAAGCGGAGGCCGAGGGTGACATTCTCTCGGGGTACCCTAGGTAAGTCTAATAAACTAGACATAACCAGAAGACCAACATCATCATGTTCGTGCTAGCACTTTGTGCGCCAAAAAACAGGTTACGCTCTTCATTTGGCTGCGTTCAACGAAAAAAAGACACTTCTTTCTGGAGTTTAGCTAGCACGATTCAGTTGGTCAAATCATTTGTCTGGTTTCTTCTGCCCCCCACCCCCGTGCAAGGTCATGTGCCCCATCCCATCGCTTGTTGTCTTGATTGCAGGGCTCCGCACTTTTTTGCTGTGCATGCTTGCGCTTCTCGCCTCCACACACCACCCTGGGGGGAGGGACAGAGGGCGGAGGGGGCTACACACTTACACAACCGATTCGGTCAAACAATGCCACGTCATCCCCATTGGGGTCCTGGACCGCGGCGTCTCTCCCAGCGAATTGGTGTCGTCATCAGGCAGGCTAAGTAGTTGTCTACACAGGACATTGGTTTTAAGGGGGGTCTGAGTTCTGCGGAACTGGCTTCAAGGGACGCCCCCTCGTAATGACTGGGTGGATGGAGCCAAGTAATACCAGGTGGTCGGACACCGGAACTCTCGGCATTTATTAGTCGCGGGAACTGTGTCCGTGTGGTCGGGTGTGACCCCTTCCGATTCCACTGATTCCACTCTTGAACATGTAGTGTTGAAAGATACTTGGTGTTCTGATGTTTTACAGGGTACTTGTCAAAGGAAAGAGGGTGGTCAGTCTTGTGATCCACCCTGAATCCTTCCTGTGAGCAGCAGATCCACAACACCTCGACTTCTTTCAGCGGCTGTATTGATATTGCCTGACACAGCAAACATGATTCAATTGGAGGAACAAGCCTCGTACACCAGCGGCCCAAAAGGTGGATTTCATGTATGGTTTTAGGATTTCCCTTACTACTGATGGTGTAGAGACTACAAAGCCTGACCTGATGACGCCGCCATGAACCTGGGAGACACGCCGCGTGAGAAGGGACCTCGGTGCGGGGTGGCGTGAAGATCCTGCCTGAGTGCCCTCGTCGGGACCCGCGGTAAACCGTGGCGTTCCCCCCGAGGCAAGTCCAGGACGAAGGTTGCAGATAACCGCTGCACCTCTTCGTCCGAAAGGAGCTCACAGGATAGGGGAACTGCCCACACCCCACTCACGACAGTGTATCCGAAAGGTGCACTGCGCGTGTGGTGGCGGTGTCGGGTCCAGACCCACCTCGTTCCCCCATGCCCGTCAGTTGTTGCCCCTGCAGGGGTGGCTGCTGTCTGGCATGGGGGGCGCCCTCCCTGCCTTGCAAGGAAGAATGTAGAACGGCATGCTGCCCGTTTCTTCATTTTTTTACCTTGCCTGGCAGGGGGGGGCCCACCCTCACGGGGGGAAAAAGAGGAACGGCATGCTGCCCGTTCACTCTTTTTTCCTCCCGTCGTGGGTGGGCCCACTTCCGGCCATAAAATTGGCCGGAAATTTTTTTCAGCAAAAAATCCATTTTTTGCTGAAAATAGAAAAAATATTTTAAAATATTTTTGGCAAAAATATTTTTGAAAATATTTTTTGAAAGTTGCAAACATAAAAAAATATTCTTGGTGCCCCTGATTTACCCCCTTTTCACTACGCACAAACTACGCAATCTGGGGGGGGGGTCTCGCTTTTTGGTCCCCCCCCCAGTTTTTTTTGGTCCCCCTTTCTGTGTGGCTACTGAGACAGGACTGGAGGCACTGCGCTGACCGAGAAAAAAAAATATTGCCAGAACTCACTATGTACCGTCCGAAAGAACAGGGGAAACACCTGGGCAAGGTTGCCCCATGCCCAGAAACACCTGGGAAGGAAGTGAGCTCCAGGAGCCGCGTAGTACCCCCTACACACTTCTACGAAACAACAGCTGCAGAGATGGTCCGGATGCCCCGAAAAAAAACCTACACACACACTCCATCATCCACACTGCACCTAGGAACAACAATGTCTGGGGAAGAGGAACAGCTCTTCACCATCGTTGCCTCTGTTGAGGGGTTGAGATGCCTCGCGGGGACCATCGCAGGATGTGTCACCCACGAGAAGCTGCTGGCGCTGCTAGAGGAGGTGGGGCTGCAACCGGAGGGTGACTGTCTCGAGGTGCATCTGCTGAAGGGTGGTGACGTTAATTCATTGGAGATGCGGCCTCTCCCAGAAGGCCTGTGGCAGAACGCGCTCCCGGGCTCGGCGCTGTTCCTTCCGGCGAAGGCAGAGACAGTGCCAGCATCCCGCCTGGACGTGCGCGACTGGGTCGACACCGCCATGCAGTGCCACACCCCTGTCTCTAACATCCACACCCTCATCACCAAGTTCAAGGGCGAGACGGTGACCCGCCATGCGGTGGAGATGTCGTGGCAGCAGTCGCTACTGCTACGGGATGTGTTGTTTTTACGGGAGACGCAGGGCATCCGGGAGAACGGCGAACTTGTGTTAATTCACGACCTCACACCAGTGTTTGCGGACCCGTCAAACACTACCAAGCTTGGGCACTTTACGGTGCAGTACAGGGTGAACGGGATCCTCCGCTACCACGTGCTCGCCACATATCTGACGCTGTCATCTGATGGACCCACTACCAGAGTTGACCTGGCCGTCGCCTTTAAACGGTTTTCGGACCTGGCCTCTTCAGGCCAGTTCTCCGTCCTCGGCAAGGATGACGTGGGGTTGTCCGAGGAGTCGTTCTCGGCTTTCTTTCTGGACCGCGGTGCCAGTCTGAAACCCGAGCTGCAGAGCGTTGTCGTTGTGTTCGAGCCCCACCACCGCCTGCATCTGGCCTTCCGGCGAGTCATTGAGCCTGACTTGCCCTTCATGACTCTGATGTGCTATGCTGCCAACTACTGTGCCGCAGCACCAGAGTTCGCCGCCTACCTCCACAGCACGGTAGGCATCACCATCAGCAGCTTCCTGTGGCAGCGGGCCACAAACGGCCGCTTCCTCAGTGGTGCAGCTGCCTGCTTCTCGCTGTCGGCTCGCTGCGGGGAGCTCACCGTCGCTGAGCACCTGCACACCTTCTTCTCGATGACGACGACGGAATCGTCGACAAAGAAGGTGGCAGTGAAAAACTGCCTTGCTGATCGCAGCGCCATCGACAAAGTGTGCCTCTACGGGAAGCTTTTCAGCAAGGTCTTGTACCCTCTGCTGACCACCATCGCAGACTCAGGGAGTTTCACCACCGACCCCAAATCGTTGGGATGGCTGCAGATGTACTGGCGCTCGGGGGCCTTCGACCTCTTCTCTGCGGCCAGGAGTGAAGCGACGCTGGAGGCGTGCAGCTCTGACGGGGACCTGACCGTCTTCCAGAGCGCCACTTCATGCAGGATGGTGACGGTAGGGCGGCTGCGCTTCCACACCTCGCCGCAGTGTCCCTCCCTCGACATCCGGGAAGTCAGCGATAGTGACCTGGACGGCGTCCGGCCGGATGACTTAGTGCAGCACGGCCTCGATGCCTACTTTGGGAAGCAAGGCATCCCAACCGAAAGCCGGCTCATGCCCGTAGTGTCCTTCGACAGCGGCGTGGAGTTCTTCCGCACCGCCCTGGTCATTATCGGGACGAGCATGCTGGTGGAAGCGGTGAGGTTCGGGGCAGCCAGCGAGGAGACACGCGCGGTGCAGCCGTCGGTGTCGTTTGGCCCGGCCCTCTTGGAAGGGATGTGCGGGAGGTCTAAGCGTGTCATCGAAGTGGCTGGACACTCATCCGTTCGTGACGACTTTGTCCGTGCTCACTGCTGTATTCCTGAGCATTTCTCTGATACTGATTTGAAAACTCTGCATGCTGAGGTTGGTGAGCCGAAACTCACTACGATAGTGCGTTCCCGTATTCCGGAGACTACGAAGGAGCGCAAGCTTCGGATTGGGAAGCGGAAACTTGAAGACTTGAAATCAGCATTCGAAAAAGAGGAATCAAGGAAGGAAAAGCGAATTGCAAGAGAGACTGCCCTCAATGACATTGTCCTCCGTTTTGATTATTCCGATAGCTTCACAAACTCGGAACTGATTAATCAAGCTCAAAAGCGTGGCAAGCGAGGTGTACAGAATGCCTCGAAATCACGGTTGATGCAAATCCTTCGTGAATTTGATAAAGCCCGCACAAAAGAAGAGCTGCAGGAGATTTGTGCCGAACGTGGGATTGAACGAAACGTTCAAAATGACCGCGTGGACTGGCTGCTGGCAGCTCTCAAGAAGCAGGATAAAAAGGATCATGCGTGATAAAATGAAAGGGCTGCTGCTACTCTTCACCCCCCCCCCCCCCACCCCCCGCTTTGATTTCGTTGCTGGATCAATGCAGTGCCTTCAATCACACACTTCGCCCACTCCAGGAGAATATTATACAAGGCCCAATGCAGTGCGTAACGGTGAAGTACAGCCTGCGGTATCGCGAGAAGGAGTTCGGCAGCTTTGCCGAGCCGTTGCTCGTGACGAGTGTCGACACGTTCGACACCGTGTGGAAGGCGTTTGAGACACGCCTTCCTCCCAAACAGGGTCGCAAAAAATCCGAGAGTGAGCGGGACTACAAGAGGCGCGTCCGAGCGATCTGGAGAGCGCACTCCTTTCTCTGTGGCAAGGACGCAGTCGTGGTTGGGTCGGTGCAGTTCGAACACGGGGAGAACACCTTGGAGATTGCAAGTGATGATACGCTCACAGCCTTCAGGGCGATGCAAGGTGCCACCCTGAAGGTGGCCCTCGACATTAAGGCGAGCGTCGACCGAGGGGTCGACGAAAAGCTGAAGAAGGCGCTGCTGGCACGGGACCCCGCGGGGTATACGGAGGTCACCGCCACACAGGCAACCTCCGCTGACAACGTCCAGGAGACGTTATCAGAGGGGATCACAACGGCACTAGAGATCTGTGTCACGGGATCCAGGCGCCCACTCTCCCTCGACGGTCTGGGGATTGTTGTTGGGCATGGTGTCGTTACCTGCAGCTGCAAGAAAAAGATTCCGAGCCACGTCGGAAAATTGAGCAGTACCGATGCATTTCTACGCCACGCAACGAGCTGCAAGACACTGAAGAAGAAGCTGGATCATCCCGACGAGCTGAAGCAGGCACCGCGCCAAAGGGCACCCCGAAAGACAGCTGCAAAGCCGGCGTCGAAACCCGCACCGAAGGCTGCCAGCGCTGCAGCACCTGAAGAACCTGAAGAACCTGCAGCACCTGCAGCACCTGAAGCGCCTGCACCCGCACTGACCCCGGAACAGCAAGAACTCCTTGAGTTTGGGAACCCGGCAAAGAGACAGAGAACTGGCTGAGGCCGGAAAAGGGGACCAAAAAATGAGACCCCCCCCCCCCCTTTTCACTACGCACAAACTACGCAATATGGGGTCGTCAGGGGCACCAATTCTGGAATATTCTGGCCCAAAACATATGTTTGGGGCACTATGCCTAGGGGGGGTCATAAGCCCGTACAAAACCACATTTTTCAACATACCATCAGAACCGCCCTAATACCTGATCTGACCCGAAAATCCGACCCATACCCCCCCGGAAACCGTCTGGAGCCCACTTGTGACACCTGATGCGCACTTTTGTGATGATTTTTTGGGGTCCTAAAAAATGTACCTCAGTTTCGTACCTTGCCTTTGTACCTGAACCACTCCCGACCGCAGTATTTCGTTCTTTGCAAGGAAAGGGTATCACTACGCTCACCCAGCACGCCGAGCAACACATGCCGTGTGCCTAGGGCCTCGCAGAGGTGTCAGATGCTGCTGCAGAGGGGTACCTTGCTCGAAAGACGCTCGCCAAACGGGAGATGTGCGGGGTCCCGGCAGAGAGCGTTGTGGCAGACCTGCGTCAGAAGAAAACGGCACACGACATCCGTGAGGCGACATTATTTCGGGCGCTCCGTCGGGCTGGGTACATAGGAGAGCGAGTGGGACGTGGTGACGACAGATATATGCAGTGGTGCATCAACTGCACGCACGTGCGAAAAGCGGCGTTCCTTGCTGGCCAAGAAAGATGTCACCTGCACTCCTACTCCTCCCACTCCTCCTGCTCCTACCCCTACACCAACTGATGTGGGCAGTGAGTGATGGCAGCTCCAGAGCAGCAGATGATCTAGGAAGCGATGAGCGGGTCAGCCGGGCAGACTACCCCAGTCCGTACCGGAAGTACGAAGCGTTGCGGGCCCGCCACCACCGC
Source organism: Rhynchopus euleeides (assembly GCA_963210315.1). Classification (NCBI taxonomy): domain Eukaryota; phylum Euglenozoa; class Diplonemea; order Diplonemida; family Diplonemidae; genus Rhynchopus; species Rhynchopus euleeides. Next base: position 772,185 of record OY723277.1, read on the forward strand.
CTCCAGGAGAGGACCCGAGGATTAAGAGTAGGGTTGTACAACGCCAGGGGAGAGTATTCCCCTGGCGTTGAGACATCCCTGACGATCTTGCGGTCGCACTGTGGGGGTTGAGTCGGCAGGCAGATGCCTATCCAATGACTTTGTTGAGTCCTCACATGGTACACTCTCATACGTGCTGTTGAGACTGCGTGGTGTACTACACCCAGAAGGTGGCTGAACTCATTCAGCTGGCGCAACAACACAACATTCCCACCAATCAGGTACAAGAAAGACCTTGCCGAGGCACTGGGGAGGCAACATCGTGCCACCTGAGCCGGAACCACCGCAGAAAAGGCAAAGAACGAAATATTGCGGTCGGGAGTGGTTCAGGTACAAAGGCAAGGTACGAAACTGAGGTACATTTTTTAGGACCCCAAAAAATCATCACAAAAGTGCGCATCAGGTGTCACAAGTGGGCTCCAGACGGTTTCCGGGGGGGTATGGGTCGGATTTTCGGGTCAGATCAGGTATTAGGGCGGTTCTGATGGTATGTTGAAATTTTTGGTATTTGTACGTTTTTAGGGGGGCTTATGACCCCCCCTACCCCCCCCCCCCCCCATCAGCTTTGCCCGCGCCCGCCACTCCTTCAGCAGAGCAGTGCGCGCGTTACCATTCGCTGGAGGGCACGCCTTCTTCCCGTTGTGGCGGTTGGTGAGACTTTGATCGATTTGGGTCTCACTTTAAACCCCTTGTGAGCATGTGAGGAACCGGCTTCGGAAAGGACGAACGTTGGGTGTGGTGGGGTGGGGTGGGGTGGGTGGGGTAGGGGGTGGGCGGGAGGAGTGGGGTGGTGCATGTTCTTCTTTCACACGCTGTTACGCCTCCTCCCGGGGGAAGGGGTGGGGAGGGGTGGGGGCGGGAGGTGAAGTTCAGCAGCGCAGACCCCCCCTCTGCATGTGAGTATCTCACAGTATCATGACATTGATTCAAGATTTCTGTGTCTCTACATGTCACTACAGGTTGGGGATCGGTCTTCTGTTGGCATGGGAGATGCTGTCCTGTGACAACAACGCCCAGACAGGGTGCGGGGTGTGTGTGGGGGTGTGGTGACCACGTTTTGTGTGGGGATATCCTGCGCGGATCATAGCCCACCTGTGTGTGGGGGTGTGGGGGAACCATGACGACATGGAACGATACTCGTGAAGTAAACACCACCGTTTTTTTTGCGAGAAAAGCCTTTTCCTGCTGGGCATATTCTTTCTTCCCCAAATAAGAAAAGGAATCGTTTTTTCTTTACAAAAAATAAACCCAGCCCAGGCAAAAAAACTATTCTCACTGTTACCCACGCCGTTCCACCGGCGAGCATGTTTTATTTTTGACAATACTGAACCCGCAAACCCAATACTGAATGGACCCTCAAACCTCCCGTATTCCCTGAGGAGCACCTCAGGAATTCGTTGTGCCGCCAAGACCAGATGCTGGGTGTTCACAAACTCGGCTCAAGCCGTGTGTTCAGCGCGAACACACACGTTTTTTTTGAAGCACAAAAAATTATTGGCGATGATGCCTGTGCACCAGAATCCGGGCAAAACAAACGCAACTCCCCCACAAAGCCATATTTTTTTCGCTGTGGGAGGCTTGCCTTTTTGCCCAAGAAACCGCTACACATCTTTTTTGCCAGTTATGACAGGAGCCCCTGTTTGCGGCAAACCATCGGATACCGGGATCCGCAGCGGAGAGATAATGGCACCGAGCAGCAAAAAGTTGGCTCGAGGTGATATCTCTCTTCTCTCACTCTCTCTCCTCCTCCCCTCCTTCAGCATCATCCGCAAACAACAACGGTACACGGTTCAGGTTTGATTGGCTGTGAAGCAAGGCGGCGACTGCCCCACCCCCCTCGGATGCACAGATGCCCCTTGCATGGAAGCCCGATGCTCGGTACACCCACACATGACAGAGGGGAGGGGTCCATCGCCTAAGATGAGCACTGATACTATGGGGCTGGGGGTGGGGGTGGGGGTGGGTGGGTGATGCAATACACAGCAAAGGTTTTGGGAACATTGCATACGCTGCGAGGTGGGTTCTTCCAGCCTCGAGAATGCGTGTATGCTGTATGGGGCCCCAGGTGCAACTCGCTCGCAGTGGTGTCACACTGGAACTGAAGGTTCGCAGCGTGACAGACAGGCGGGCGGGCGCGTTAAGTTAAGGTTGCCAGCAAGGCGATGCCCTTTTGTTGAGACGAAAATTTGTCTCAACAAAAAACAAAAGGCAAGGAACGGCAGAGGAGATGGTCGCTTTCGGCAAAATAAAAACGGCATTCTTTTTCACCAAGAAGCATGGCAGTCATCATGACTCACCATGACTCCCATGTATGTGCTATGTAATACCATTTTCGGCACCGGTAGCGAAGACCCCCGGAGGGCATGATCATGATCTCTTTCGATGTTTTCTTTTAGCTCTAACACTCCGTCTGTTTCGATTCTGAGTTTACTTTCCGGCGATGCGGAAGAGAAGGGCACTTGGCCCAGCCTGGAAAAATTCCAATAAATCGGCAAAAACAAAGGGCAGCATTGTTTTTGTGGGGCGGGTGTGTGTGGGCATCTTTTTCTGCAACGCGGCTATGCCAGCCACACCCATCACACGCCACAAGCCTCTGTCGTTGGGTCCATGACATGACTGCAGGGTTGCAACACAGGCGCTGGCCAACAAGTGCCCTCTCTGCGACAGAGGAACCTGGTATCCGGCGTCGAAGCAACCGACACACCACGGCCCCAAGGGGGAGAAGCAGGTGAGGGTTGTGATGAAGCAGAGACAATCAAGGCACAGAGAGACGACTTAACCCCTTCACTCAGCAGGTCGGAATCATGTCGTTTCGTGTGTTGAAAGGGAGAAGGGTGTGGGTGTGTGGGCAGGTGGTTAGATTCCTTGCAGGAAGACGGATTTTGTTGTTTATTTGTCAATTTTTGACCGACGGTTTGAACGAGATATATTTCATGATGGTATTCTCTTTTGAAGACGGCGTTGGCACACCAACAATAAATGCGACTATAGCGAGCAGGGGCAGGGGGTGGGGTGGGGGTAGGGCGGTTCGGAGGAGGCGGGGATGTGCGGGGGGGGTGGCGATCGGGGGGAAAATCACAACCACCACAGGATCTGCTCTCGAAAAATCGTACTGCTTTCGCTTTATTTGGGACACCCTGTCCAACAACTGTGGGAGAACAGTTCCGGACTACTTTTTGTTGAGCGCACTTGCTGTCTCAAGGCTGTGGTGAGCCCTGTGAAGTGGCATGAAGGTGCGAATCCAAAAGCTTCAGTCATTCAGTCACGATTTCCTTTGTTACTTCGCGACTTCGCTACGCTTCGTCGCTCGTAACTAAAAAAGACAAGGCTGTTGTTTGTGCGCCAAATTCGGCAAAAAAAAATGCCCAGATCCGCGGGATGCGTGCTGTGTCCGTCCGCCAAATCGCCACCCCTCAGACACACAGCCCCATGCACCCCTCGTTCCCTGTCCCCCCCGAACATAACAAACCAAACCATTTTGATGATAACTTTGTTTATGCGAATATTAGTGGGGGAGGAGGGGTCAGAGAGTCCTCCCCCCCCTCAAATACAACTACCCCTGTGGTTCTCAGAATGAGATCTGGCAGACGCACGCACGCGTGAATCTTTATTTGGTTCAGCAGAGATCACACCAAACGCACGCCGTGCTCTTGGTGCAATCCCCACTGCCACACACACATACACACACCCCATTACGGCTGTGGACCGGTCAACCTGGCCACCTTGCTTGGCGTTATGCGGGGTGGCGCCCGCCTTTAGACACGGCATCCCGGAGGACAGGCAGCCCCTGCCACTATCCTTCGCACGCAGGGTGGATATAGTGGCGCAGCTGCACCGCTACTTCATTGCAATCCTCTCGGCGCGGCAGGAGAAAGATGGACTGCTCGACCGCTCCGCGCGCCACCACCGCACCCTTCACTATCCATGGGGGTGGTGCACGCCCAACCCCGAACGGGCCTGCATCCCTGTGCGGGCGCCGTCCACTGTCAAACAGACGTGGGGCAAGCGCCCCCCGGAGCTGTGGGTGGCCCTCTGCGACTGGCTGCGGGGCCTGAAATGGGGGCCGCAGGGAGGGGAGCACACCGTGACCCTCATGGAGTTGGCTGTCGACTTTGAGCTGTCGACCGGCCTCACCCTCCCAGAAGTCGAAACGCGCCGCATCCGCCCCCACACACCTGACCCCCCTGAGAGGGGGCCGCGGGAGGCCCGCCCACGCATCCCCGAGGACACAGCCCCGGGGCTCACCCTCTACTTCGACGGCGGAGCAAGGGACAACGGCACCCCCTTTGCCCTGGCGGGTGCAGGTGCGGTGCTCTACCGAGACGGCCTCAAGGTGTCGGAAGAGATCCTCCCTCTGCTGAACGTACGCAGCAACAACATCGCTGAGTACGAAGGGGTTCGAGCGGGCCTACGGCTGCTCAGAAGGGGCGACCCGCCCCCTGAGGGGAACGTTACGGTGCGGGGTGACTCGCAGGTGGTGCTGCGACACCTAAAAGGGGAAGCGGTTTGCCGCGATAAATCCCTCCGCCCCCTCTTCCTCAGCACGGCACGGCTGGCTGCCGACCTCGGGCCCCGGATCACCCTTACGTATGAGCACGTGAAAAGGGAGCTCAACGTCGATGCGGACGCCCTCAGCAACGCCGCCATGGACGAGGCTGAGAGGCAGGGGGAGACCTCGCAGGAGCAGCTGCGGCAGGACTTCGCAGCCTTCCAGAAGAGCATCCTGGGCAAGGCTCACTCGTTGAGGCAGCTCTGCGAGGTGGTGCGCAAGACTTCCAAGCAACCATGGCACTGTGGCCACACTGCGAGCTCCACTGTCCTCACCGCGATCGGGGGAACCGTGGCAGGGGGCCTGTCCAGGAGAGCCCAGCTCAGCCCAGCCACCGAGTCGGTGATGCGCAGCCTCCAAGCGCACACGGCAGGCCCGGGCTTGAACCAGCGGGACACAGCCTTCCACTCCCGCGGCATGGCGTGGGCCGCAACCTTCGCACCGCAGCCCCACTACCCAGAGGGGTGGCAGCAAGCGGCCCAGCAATGGACTGCCAGCAGCCGGCAAGCCAACGCCCGGACAGGACGGTCATGGGAACGACGGGGCGCTGCTCCCCGGACTGCCCCCCCTGGAGCCAGACGGAACGCGAAGATGCTTACCTGCGCTCTGCACTGGAAACCCCGCTGCGTGGACTGCCGGCGCCGGCGCCTCTCGGAAGAGGACTGCTGCCGGGACCACCACGGGAAGAACGACGGCTTGCAAGTCACCATGGAATTTTGCAAGACGCATCGCATGGGCCGGTGCGGGGACTGCCACAGCAGTGCGAAATCACTCACACACTGTTGCGGCACGCACCACGCTGGCTATGCCTCACGCCCTCCTCGGAGTGGCACTGAGTTGGCCCCACACTCTAACCCGAGTGGGGCATCCGCTGTGACGTAGGGGTGGGCGGGGAGTGGGCACAGATCCGCGCAGGGTTACCCACTTAAAACCACTATCACTACACACACATACACACTGCACGCGTCACTGAGGCCCGGAGTTAGCATTGTGGCTTTCGCAGCAAACCACCATACGCTGTACAACCTTTGCTTCTCCCAACATTTTCATTTGGCATGTAAAAAGAGGTCGAATGGAATGGGTCCCACAGTGGGGTGGGGGAACTGAGTAGCATTAGAAGGAAGCACAGGAGTGCTCTACTCGGCCTGTGTTGTGAATGGGATCACACGGCGGCCGTCAGTCAGGGTTTTGACCCCAGGCCTGCCCCTGGTCAACAAAGCCTGGGTGAGTGACCTGGTCATGACCAGGGGAACAGGACAAAATGGGGCTGCAACGCTGGCCTCTACAGCGGGGGGGGCGGGGGTGTGTGTGAGAAGCAACGTCCTATAACACCGTCCATAAGGCAGGTGCTGTCTGGAGGGATGGGGGTGGTGGGGGTGGGGGCGAGGGTGGGGGGTGGAGGTGCGAATCTGGTGGGTCACGAGCAGGGGGGGGGAAGGTGGGTACTTTTGCAGAAACGGATAGATGGGATGTAAGGCAAAGAAGAACACGTTTTTTGGCCCTCCCTCCCGTAAATAATAAAAGCCGACTGAACGAGCCCTGTGTGATGACTCTGTGGGGCCTGCCCTCAGGACTTCACAGCTCTACCTTCGTGAATCCGCTGGCAGATCCGGTACCCGACTCGTCGGTTTTCGATGTCAACTTCCTCCTGCCACGCCTCGGGGCCACAGGCACCGCTGTGCCTGTGGCCACAGGCTCCACTGGCGCTGCAGCTGAAGACGAAGGCACAGATGTGGTGTCGTTCGCGGTTCCCTCCAGCGACACCGTCGGGTTCTCTTCGTCAGTCTTCACCTCCATCTCGGCTTGGAGCAGACCCGCCTCGTCCATTCCGTCGAAGCCGCCGAAGTTAGAGTTGTGGCGGTCGTTGCCAGCATCCCTGCGCCTCTTCATGACGAGGAACTGTGGGGGGCGGTGCATGTATTGTGGGAGCGGCCCGGTACAGCCGAGGGAAAAAATCTCAACGAGGGGAAGGCGTTGGAGGGGTGTCAAAACAATGCAAAGACAGACGAAAGCAAAAAAAAGGGAAGGGATAATATGCGTCAACAGTAGACTGTGTGGAGGATATCCGGATACGTCATGATGGTTCATGATTGCTCCTTCGTGTGGATGATGCCTTGCGGAGGCACAGGATACGCATGAGGGTGATGTGTGTTGGGCGAACTTTGCAGGGGAAACCCGGCGACTGCCGGGGATGGGTGGGGTGCGTCTCAAGAAAGACCCACAGTCGCTCTTCGGCAGGCAGAGGGTGCAGTGTTGGGGGGGAAGAACGAGGTGGCCATACCGCAGCAGCAAACAGTGCAGAGCAGCACAGCAGGATGCCCATCGCGACAAGCAGCCACACCCACCAGTTGTCATCGTCGTCGTCATGCACTTCGGGCTCAGGGGTCACCAAGCCATGCCCAGCACCCAGCCACTCCCAGCCAGGGACGTACGTCTCGCCACCAGGCAGCGGTGTGAACAGACTCGGCGAGTAGGTGTCGCCGCTGGGCAGAGGGGTCATAAGTCCCACAGTCTCGTTGTCGTTCCCTGTCTCGTTGACGTCAGGCGAGTACGTGTGACCACTGGGGAGAGGTGTCAGGTCCTTGCCATTGAAGTCGGGCGAGTACGTGTTGCCACTGGGCAGAGGTGTCAGGTCGTGCACATCAGGCGAGTAGGTCTGGCCACTCGGGAGCGGCGTCAGGTCCTTCACATCAGGCGAGTACGTGTTGCCACTGGGCAGAGGTGTGAGATCTTTGACGTCAGGCGAGTACGTGTTGCCACTCGGGAGCGGTGTCAGGTCTTTGACATCAGGCGAATACGTGTTGCCACTGGGCAGAGGTGTGAGGTCTTTGACGTCAGGCGAGTATGTGTTGCCACTCGGCAGAGGTGTCAGGTCCTTCACATCAGGCGAGTACGTGTTGCCACTGGGCAGTGGTGTGAGGTCTTTGACGTCAGGCGAGTACGTGTTGCCACTCGGGAGCGGTGTCAGGTCTTTGACGTCAGGCGAATACGTGTTGCCACTGGGCAGTGGTGTGAGGTCTTTGACGTCAGGTGAGTCGGTGTTGCCAGACGGCGCCCCCGTGTTGGAGGGAAGGGACGTTGCGTTCATGACAGGCGCCACTGTGGTGCTACCTGCCGTGGGTGCGTCTGTCTCGGGAGCGTCAGTTGCAGGTGCAATGCTGGTACCCGGCGGCGAGTTCGTCGCAGGCGCATCGGTTGTTGGTGCAGACGTGGCAGGTGCATCAGTTGCAGGTGCAATGCTGGTGCCAGGCGGCGAGTTCGTGGCAGGCACAACTGGAACGGGAACATCGATTGTTGGTGCAGACGTGGCAGCAGGTGCAGACGTGGAGGGAATACCAGTAGCAGGTGCATCAGTTGCAGGGGCAATGCTCGTCCCAGGCGGCGAGTTTGTGGCAGGCACAACAGTAGCGGGAGCGTCAGTTGCAGGTGCATTCGTAGCAGGTGCAATGCTGGTACCCGGCGGCGAGTTCGTCGCAGGGATAACGGTCGCAGGAACATCAGTTGTTGGTGCGTCAGTGGCAGGTGCCGAAGTGGATGGGACACCGGTTGCAGGTGCAGCTGTGGCAGGTGAAATGCTGGTACCAGGCGGCGAGTTCGTCGCAGGTGCGACAGTTGCAGGCGCGACGGTCGCAGGAGCGTCAGTTGCAGGTGCAATGCTGGTGCCAGGCGGCGAGTTCGTGGCAGGCACAACTGGAATGGGAACATCGGTTGTTGGTGCAGAGGTGGAGGGAATACCAGTAGCAGGTGCATCAGTTGCAGGTGCAATGCTCGTCCCAGGCGGCGAGTTTGTGGCAGGCACAACAGTAGCGGGAGCGTCAGTTGCAGGTGCATTCGTAGCAGGTGCAATGCTGGTACCCGGCGGCGAGTTCGTCGCAGGGATAACGGTCGCAGGAACATCGGTTGTCGGTGCGTCAGTTGCAGGTGCAGTTGCAGGTGCCGAAGTGGACGGGACACCAGTTGCAGGTGCAATGCTGGTACCAGGCGGCGAGTTCGTCGCGGGCACAACAGGAGCGGGAACATCGGTTGTCGGTGCAGACGTGGCTGGTGCAACGCTGTTCCCAGGCGCCACCGTAGTCGGCGCGCCTGTAGCAGGAGCGCCCGCAGGCGGCGCAATACTCGTACCAGGAGACGAGTTCGTGGCAGGAGCCACAGTTGCAGGGACAGCAGTCACAGGAGACTCAGTTGCAGGTGCAGCTGTGGGGGGAATGCCAGTGCCAGGTGCGTCTGTCCCGGGTGCAATACTCGTACCAGGTGGAGACAAGGTGGCAGGGGCACCCGTAACAGGGACAGCAGTCACAGGAGTGCCTGTTGCAGGTGTAGTACTGGTACCAGGTGGAGAGTTCGTGACGGGGACAACAGGAGCCGGAACATCAGTAGAGGGAGGGTCTGTTGCAGGCACAGCGGTGGGAGGAACATCACTAGCAGGTGACACACTTGTACCAGGAGGCGAGTTGGTGACAGGAGCGACAGTTTCAGGAATAGCCGTCTCAGGAGCATCCGTTGAAGGGGCAGATGTAGGGGGCACAACACTTCTCGGTGCAGCAGTTGCAGGCGCAATACTCGTGCCAGCAGGGGACTCCGTCGCAGGGAGGCCGGTAGCAGGAACATCAGTCGTAGGAGCATCAGAGGCAGGTGCACTGGTGGGAGGCAAAGACGGGGCCGCGGTGTCCGGGGCTGCTGTAACAGGGACCAGGGTGCACGGGGACGGTGTCGACACGACACAGTTTGTGAAGCTGACATTCTTCGCCTGCGAAGAGTCGTCATCGATCCAAGAAGTCACTGCGCATGCCGCGTCAGGCACACCCCAAGTCACCCACTTCCCGTCCTGCCACACCTGCACACGCTCGATGTTCCACGCATCCCAGTTCGCCGTCGCCCAATGCGTGTTGTGGCCCACCTGCACCTCGGCCAGGTCCTCCACCCCGAACGGCCCGACGGCTTTCCAGTGGTGGCGCTCACCCAGATGCGGCTGGGTGGCATTGAAATAGGAGGGGAAGCGGGCACCCGTCTTGGAGACCAGCTCGATAGGGAAGCCTCCGACCGAAGCCCCATCCGCAACCAGGCCCGTGGTGATCAACACCTCGATGTCGTGGCACTTGGAGAACTCCGCGTAGTCAGGGTGCGTCGGGTGTGTGTCGATCCATGCGCTCTTGTTGCACGACATGTCCTCAATCCCGAAGTACTGCCACTGGTTGTTCCCGTCACGCACCTCCACCGAATCCACAAACCAACCGTCCGACCCAGCACTCTGCAGACGCACAGCCGACACTTCGGCCGGCGGGAACGGCGCCTTCAAGACACGGTAGAACACCTCTCCGCGGGCAGGGCTGTGTGTGTGTGCCACCTCCGACACCTGCCCCTTCGCGTCGTACACGGTGATGGGGAAGTCGTGTCTGGAACCTGCAAATGACTGAGGGCCGCTGGTGACGCGCACCTCGATCTCGTACAGCGTCCCGGGCAACGGGGGCGGAGTGCACTTCGTGTACACCAGCTTCTCGTGCTGTCCGTTGCTGTCCACAAACCCGCCCGGTGCGCACTGGTGGTCAGCAAGGCCCCACTTCTCCCACATCCCCTTTGTGTTCTTCACCAGCACCTGCTCCACGTGCCACCCGTCCGACCCAGAGTTGTGGATCACCACCTCCCCGAGGTCCTGTGCCGCAAACGTCCCCGTCGTGCGGATGTGGTCGATGCGCCCCTCCGTCGGTGACACAATCTGCGGCGAAGGCGACACCTGGCTGCCCGAAACCGGCTTCAGATCCACGTCGTACGTGTGCGCGGATCCCGCATGCTTCACCTCACCCGTCATGACCAGGACCTCCAGCGTGTGGCACGTGGGCACGTACGTCAGACCCGAGTCGTCGAGCTTGTCCCCAGCACGGCACGACCTGTCCTGCACACCCAGCATGCTCCACTGCATGTGCTCGTCCTCGATTTCAAGGGCATCAAGCTCCCACTCCTTGTCCCCCTTCCCGACGTGCACGCGCGACACAGCCGACACAGGGAACGTGGACTCGATTGTGATGTACTCCCAGCCCGCCTTCACAGGGGAACGCACAGTGACCGTGGTCTCCTCCCCAGCCGACGTGTGCACCGTCACGGGGAAGCTGTGCGAGGACGGCGAGTCCTCCACCTTCAGCCGCAGGTTGATCTGGTTCCCGCCCGACACGCCCAGGCAGTTGGTGTACGCCAGGTACGTGGGGTGCGCTGCATCGGACGTGGTCTCGCCCCCCTCGGCACACCCCGCCCCGTGGCCCCACCTCTGCCACTTCCCGGCGTCGTCAGCCACCGACACGTGCTGCACCTTCCACGCGTCCCCGGTCCCGGCATCCTTCACCCGCACCTCCGTCACCTCGCTGGGCTTGAAGGTGGCCACGGCATGCACAAAGTCCGTTCCGGACTGCTTCGGTGCAACCACAGTCTGGCTGGGTTCCGCAGACGTCGACGCAGACACAATCTCGACAACGAAGTCCCCGTCAGAGCCGTCAGCGGCATCGCCGCCCGTCACAATCAGCACCTGGATCTCGTTGCATTTCGAGAACTCCAGGAAATCCGGCTGGTTCGGCTCACCGCCAAGGTTCGAAGACTTCTTGCAGTTCATGCCCTTGATGCCCCAGTACGACCACGCACCGAACTCGTCCTCCACCTCCAGACCGTCAACCTCCCACCCGTCCATCCCGCCGTGGTCGATCCGGATCGTCGACAGCTCGTTGACGAGGAAGGTCGAGTCGAGTGCGATGTACTGAGTCGAGCTGGCAGCAGGCGCACGCACATTCACAGGCACAGTGAAGTCGTGTGCCTTCTCAGACGTTGCAGAAATCGGGAAGTCGTGCACCGATGCGGCGGTGGAGCCAGGAGCCGTGTGCACACGCACGTTGATCTGACCGACGATCGACTCCACAGGTGTGGCGCACGACTCAAATGTCACAGACCCGGCCCCGTTTCCAGACTGTGCGCTCACCCATGTGTCGTGCTGGCACTTCACATCCTTGATGCCCCACTGGCGCCAGATGCCGTCCTCGCCCTGCACCTCAACAGCCTCCACGAACCAGCCGTCGGTCCCGAGGGCGTTGATCTTCACCTGTGTCAGCTCACTCACGGAGAAGGGCGACACCACACGGATCAGGTCCATGTCGTGGAGCTCCGGGCTCTTGACCTGTGGGGACGGATCCACCTTGTGGCTCCCGTCCTTGATCAGCTCCACGTCGAAGTTGTGCCTCGAGCGGTCGTTCCTCCCCCCGCCGGTCGTGATGCGCACGTCAATCTCGTGGCAGAGCGAGAAGGCAAGGTACGCTACGTGGTTGGTGCTGCCCCCGACCCAGTGGCCCTGCTTGCAACCCATGTTCCCAATCCCCCACATGCGCCAGCGCCCATCCTTGTCCTTCACCTCCAGCTTCTCGATGTACCAGCCATTGCTGCCCGTCGCGTCGATGCGCACCTCCGTCACAGCCTCCACGGCGAATGGCGACTTGTCGAACACAAGGTACGTCACCTCGCCCTGGTCAGGCTCGTACACCTCCTGCGCAGGTGCAGACTGCGCCCCCGCCGTCACCGTGATAGGGAACGTGTGGTGCGAGTCAGCAGAGGCCCCTGCCCCTGTGGTGATGCGCACGTCCACTTCGTACTGCACCACGGCGCTCCCACATGGCGCGTCAGTCACAACCACTGGTGGTGTAGCTGGCTGCGGCGTCGGTGGCGCCACAGGCGGGCTCACTGTCTGCGGCGCCTGTGTTGGTGGCATCCCGGTTGTCGAGGGAACACCTGTCGGGGCGTCACTCACGGGACCCGGCGTGCACGGGGACGGTGTCGACACGACACAGTTTGTGAAGCTGACATTCTTCGCCTGCGAAGAGTCGTCATCGATCCAAGAAGTCACTGCGCATGCCGCGTCAGGCACACCCCAAGTCACCCACTTCCCGTCCTGCCACACCTGCACACGCTCGATGTTCCACGCATCCCAGTTCGCCGTCGCCCAATGCGTGTTGTGGCCCACCTGCACCTCGGCCAGGTCCTCCACCCCGAACGGCCCGACGGCTTTCCAGTGGTGGCGCTCACCCAGATGCGGCTGGGTGGCATTGAAATAGGAGGGGAAGCGGGCACCCGTCTTGGAGACCAGCTCGATAGGGAAGCCTCCGACCGAAGCCCCATCCGCAACCAGGCCCGTGGTGATCAACACCTCGATGTCGTGGCACTTGGAGAACTCCGCGTAGTCAGGGTGCGTCGGGTGTGTGTCGATCCATGCGCTCTTGTTGCACGACATGTCCTCAATCCCGAAGTACTGCCACTGGTTGTTCCCGTCACGCACCTCCACCGAATCCACAAACCAACCGTCCGACCCAGCACTCTGCAGACGCACAGCCGACACTTCGGCCGGCGGGAACGGCGCCTTCAAGACACGGTAGAACACCTCTCCGCGGGCAGGGCTGTGTGTGTGTGCCACCTCCGACACCTGCCCCTTCGCGTCGTACACGGTGATGGGGAAGTCGTGTCTGGAACCTGCAAATGACTGAGGGCCGCTGGTGACGCGCACCTCGATCTCGTACAGCGTCCCGGGCAACGGGGGCGGAGTGCACTTCGTGTACACCAGCTTCTCGTGCTGTCCGTTGCTGTCCACAAACCCGCCCGGTGCGCACTGGTGGTCAGCAAGGCCCCACTTCTCCCACATCCCCTTTGTGTTCTTCACCAGCACCTGCTCCACGTGCCACCCGTCCGACCCAGAGTTGTGGATCACCACCTCCCCGAGGTCCTGTGCCGCAAACGTCCCCGTCGTGCGGATGTGGTCGATGCGCCCCTCCGTCGGTGACACAATCTGCGGCGAAGGCGACACCTGGCTGCCCGAAACCGGCTTCAGATCCACGTCGTACGTGTGCGCGGATCCCGCATGCTTCACCTCACCCGTCATGACCAGGACCTCCAGCGTGTGGCACGTGGGCACGTACGTCAGACCCGAGTCGTCGAGCTTGTCCCCAGCACGGCACGACCTGTCCTGCACACCCAGCATGCTCCACTGCATGTGCTCGTCCTCGATTTCAAGGGCATCAAGCTCCCACTCCTTGTCCCCCTTCCCGACGTGCACGCGCGACACAGCCGACACAGGGAACGTGGACTCGATTGTGATGTACTCCCAGCCCGCCTTCACAGGGGAACGCACAGTGACCGTGGTCTCCTCCCCAGCCGACGTGTGCACCGTCACGGGGAAGCTGTGCGAGGACGGCGAGTCCTCCACCTTCAGCCGCAGGTTGATCTGGTTCCCGCCCGACACGCCCAGGCAGTTGGTGTACGCCAGGTACGTGGGGTGCGCTGCATCGGACGTGGTCTCGCCCCCCTCGGCACACCCCGCCCCGTGGCCCCACCTCTGCCACTTCCCGGCGTCGTCAGCCACCGACACGTGCTGCACCTTCCACGCGTCCCCGGTCCCGGCATCCTTCACCCGCACCTCCGTCACCTCGCTGGGCTTGAAGGTGGCCACGGCATGCACAAAGTCCGTTCCGGACTGCTTCGGTGCAACCACAGTCTGGCTGGGTTCCGCAGACGTCGACGCAGACACAATCTCGACAACGAAGTCCCCGTCAGAGCCGTCAGCGGCATCGCCGCCCGTCACAATCAGCACCTGGATCTCGTTGCATTTCGAGAACTCCAGGAAATCCGGCTGGTTCGGCTCACCGCCAAGGTTCGAAGACTTCTTGCAGTTCATGCCCTTGATGCCCCAGTACGACCACGCACCGAACTCGTCCTCCACCTCCAGACCGTCAACCTCCCACCCGTCCATCCCGCCGTGGTCGATCCGGATCGTCGACAGCTCGTTGACGAGGAAGGTCGAGTCGAGTGCGATGTACTGAGTCGAGCTGGCAGCAGGCGCACGCACATTCACAGGCACAGTGAAGTCGTGTGCCTTCTCAGACGTTGCAGAAATCGGGAAGTCGTGCACCGATGCGGCGGTGGAGCCAGGAGCCGTGTGCACACGCACGTTGATCTGACCGACGATCGACTCCACAGGTGTGGCGCACGACTCAAATGTCACAGACCCGGCCCCGTTTCCAGACTGTGCGCTCACCCATGTGTCGTGCTGGCACTTCACATCCTTGATGCCCCACTGGCGCCAGATGCCGTCCTCGCCCTGCACCTCAACAGCCTCCACGAACCAGCCGTCGGTCCCGAGGGCGTTGATCTTCACCTGTGTCAGCTCACTCACGGAGAAGGGCGACACCACACGGATCAGGTCCATGTCGTGGAGCTCCGGGCTCTTGACCTGTGGGGACGGATCCACCTTGTGGCTCCCGTCCTTGATCAGCTCCACGTCGAAGTTGTGCCTCGAGCGGTCGTTCCTCCCCCCGCCGGTCGTGATGCGCACGTCAATCTCGTGGCAGAGCGAGAAGGCAAGGTACGCTACGTGGTTGGTGCTGCCCCCGACCCAGTGGCCCTGCTTGCAACCCATGTTCCCAATCCCCCACATGCGCCAGCGCCCATCCTTGTCCTTCACCTCCAGCTTCTCGATGTACCAGCCATTGCTGCCCGTCGCGTCGATGCGCACCTCCGTCACAGCCTCCACGGCGAATGGCGACTTGTCGAACACAAGGTACGTCACCTCGCCCTGGTCAGGCTCGTACACCTCCTGCGCAGGTGCAGACTGCGCCCCCGCCGTCACCGTGATAGGGAACGTGTGGTGCGAGTCAGCAGAGGCCCCTGCCCCTGTGGTGATGCGCACGTCCACTTCGTACTGCACCACGGCGCTCCCACATGGCGCGTCAGTCACAACCACTGGTGGTGTAGCTGGCTGCGGCGTCGGTGGCGCCACAGGCGGGCTCACTGTCTGCGGCGCCTGTGTTGGTGGCATCCCGGTTGTCGAGGGAACACCTGTCGGGGCGTCACTCACGGGACCCGGCGTGCACGGGGACGGTGTCGACACGACACAGTTTGTGAAGCTGACATTCTTCGCCTGCGAAGAGTCGTCATCGATCCAAGAAGTCACTGCGCATGCCGCGTCAGGCACACCCCAAGTCACCCACTTCCCGTCCTGCCACACCTGCACACGCTCGATGTTCCACGCATCCCAGTTCGCCGTCGCCCAATGCGTGTTGTGGCCCACCTGCACCTCGGCCAGGTCCTCCACCCCGAACGGCCCGACGGCTTTCCAGTGGTGGCGCTCACCCAGATGCGGCTGGGTGGCATTGAAATAGGAGGGGAAGCGGGCACCCGTCTTGGAGACCAGCTCGATAGGGAAGCCTCCGACCGAAGCCCCATCCGCAACCAGGCCCGTGGTGATCAACACCTCGATGTCGTGGCACTTGGAGAACTCCGCGTAGTCAGGGTGCGTCGGGTGTGTGTCGATCCATGCGCTCTTGTTGCACGACATGTCCTCAATCCCGAAGTACTGCCACTGGTTGTTCCCGTCACGCACCTCCACCGAATCCACAAACCAACCGTCCGACCCAGCACTCTGCAGACGCACAGCCGACACTTCGGCCGGCGGGAACGGCGCCTTCAAGACACGGTAGAACACCTCTCCGCGGGCAGGGCTGTGTGTGTGTGCCACCTCCGACACCTGCCCCTTCGCGTCGTACACGGTGATGGGGAAGTCGTGTCTGGAACCTGCAAATGACTGAGGGCCGCTGGTGACGCGCACCTCGATCTCGTACAGCGTCCCGGGCAACGGGGGCGGAGTGCACTTCGTGTACACCAGCTTCTCGTGCTGTCCGTTGCTGTCCACAAACCCGCCCGGTGCGCACTGGTGGTCAGCAAGGCCCCACTTCTCCCACATCCCCTTTGTGTTCTTCACCAGCACCTGCTCCACGTGCCACCCGTCCGACCCAGAGTTGTGGATCACCACCTCCCCGAGGTCCTGTGCCGCAAACGTCCCCGTCGTGCGGATGTGGTCGATGCGCCCCTCCGTCGGTGACACAATCTGCGGCGAAGGCGACACCTGGCTGCCCGAAACCGGCTTCAGATCCACGTCGTACGTGTGCGCGGATCCCGCATGCTTCACCTCACCCGTCATGACCAGGACCTCCAGCGTGTGGCACGTGGGCACGTACGTCAGACCCGAGTCGTCGAGCTTGTCCCCAGCACGGCACGACCTGTCCTGCACACCCAGCATGCTCCACTGCATGTGCTCGTCCTCGATTTCAAGGGCATCAAGCTCCCACTCCTTGTCCCCCTTCCCGACGTGCACGCGCGACACAGCCGACACAGGGAACGTGGACTCGATTGTGATGTACTCCCAGCCCGCCTTCACAGGGGAACGCACAGTGACCGTGGTCTCCTCCCCAGCCGACGTGTGCACCGTCACGGGGAAGCTGTGCGAGGACGGCGAGTCCTCCACCTTCAGCCGCAGGTTGATCTGGTTCCCGCCCGACACGCCCAGGCAGTTGGTGTACGCCAGGTACGTGGGGTGCGCTGCATCGGACGTGGTCTCGCCCCCCTCGGCACACCCCGCCCCGTGGCCCCACCTCTGCCACTTCCCGGCGTCGTCAGCCACCGACACGTGCTGCACCTTCCACGCGTCCCCGGTCCCGGCATCCTTCACCCGCACCTCCGTCACCTCGCTGGGCTTGAAGGTGGCCACGGCATGCACAAAGTCCGTTCCGGACTGCTTCGGTGCAACCACAGTCTGGCTGGGTTCCGCAGACGTCGACGCAGACACAATCTCGACAACGAAGTCCCCGTCAGAGCCGTCAGCGGCATCGCCGCCCGTCACAATCAGCACCTGGATCTCGTTGCATTTCGAGAACTCCAGGAAATCCGGCTGGTTCGGCTCACCGCCAAGGTTCGAAGACTTCTTGCAGTTCATGCCCTTGATGCCCCAGTACGACCACGCACCGAACTCGTCCTCCACCTCCAGACCGTCAACCTCCCACCCGTCCATCCCGCCGTGGTCGATCCGGATCGTCGACAGCTCGTTGACGAGGAAGGTCGAGTCGAGTGCGATGTACTGAGTCGAGCTGGCAGCAGGCGCACGCACATTCACAGGCACAGTGAAGTCGTGTGCCTTCTCAGACGTTGCAGAAATCGGGAAGTCGTGCACCGATGCGGCGGTGGAGCCAGGAGCCGTGTGCACACGCACGTTGATCTGACCGACGATCGACTCCACAGGTGTGGCGCACGACTCAAATGTCACAGACCCGGCCCCGTTTCCAGACTGTGCGCTCACCCATGTGTCGTGCTGGCACTTCACATCCTTGATGCCCCACTGGCGCCAGATGCCGTCCTCGCCCTGCACCTCAACAGCCTCCACGAACCAGCCGTCGGTCCCGAGGGCGTTGATCTTCACCTGTGTCAGCTCACTCACGGAGAAGGGCGACACCACACGGATCAGGTCCATGTCGTGGAGCTCCGGGCTCTTGACCTGTGGGGACGGATCCACCTTGTGGCTCCCGTCCTTGATCAGCTCCACGTCGAAGTTGTGCCTCGAGCGGTCGTTCCTCCCCCCGCCGGTCGTGATGCGCACGTCAATCTCGTGGCAGAGCGAGAAGGCAAGGTACGCTACGTGGTTGGTGCTGCCCCCGACCCAGTGGCCCTGCTTGCAACCCATGTTCCCAATCCCCCACATGCGCCAGCGCCCATCCTTGTCCTTCACCTCCAGCTTCTCGATGTACCAGCCATTGCTGCCCGTCGCGTCGATGCGCACCTCCGTCACAGCCTCCACGGCGAATGGCGACTTGTCGAACACAAGGTACGTCACCTCGCCCTGGTCAGGCTCGTACACCTCCTGCGCAGGTGCAGACTGCGCCCCCGCCGTCACCGTGATAGGGAACGTGTGGTGCGAGTCAGCAGAGGCCCCTGCCCCTGTGGTGATGCGCACGTCCACTTCGTACTGCATCACGGCGCTCCCACACGGGGTCTGCCCGTTCCCCACAACTGGCTGCGACCTTGCAGCAAACAGACAGGCCAGCAGCGGCAACACATACCGCATCATCCTGACGTGCGGCGCCCTCTCCCGACAGACCCGCACCCTCCTCGTCCCTCTGCCAGCAGAGAGAAGACTGCGTCTGCGAAGTGGTGGTACGTGGTGGGGTGTGTGGTGGACAAAAGCTCCGACACGATAACGTGCACTTGCTGAAAGCCAAAAGCGACGAAGATTCCCCGGGGCTGGGGCTGCGTGGGATGGGGCTGCCGTCTCCGGGTGCAGGTTGGGGAGTTCACTGTCGTTCGCGCTCGCGGCCTGACACTCCCCATCACCCGCACACGATGGCCGGATGGAGAGAGGCACACCAGATGCTTCGGCAGCAGCCTCGACGGACACTGCGGGCTGGGTGCCGCGGCACTGCCCCGAAAGCGCTGTCCACGCACACAGGCTGTGCCTGCTCACACCGATAGTCCCGGATGACGGTCTGAGAGCACACTCTGTGCGTCGTGCCGCAGAGATCACTCAGACACAGCATCAGACACCTCGGCTGAGCAGGCAGCCCGCAAGCAGGGGGGTCGGGGATGAGAGGTGCGAGGTGCCCTCTGGGGGTGTAACGCCGAACTGTCGAGCCGGTCGTCGCATGGCACCTCCGCGATCCGCAGGCTGACGTGCAGCGATGCAGGCGCAGACGCACATGCGAGACGGCCGGGGGCAGTGGGAGCCACAAGTAAAAAAGGAACCACAACTTTTGAACGAGTTAAACAGTATTTCATTTCCGATTCGTTTACTCTCCCCCCGCCATCCCCAGCGCCTCGGGTGCTGCCGCAGCCATCTCTGCCGCCTTGGGTGCGGTGGCGTGTCTGAACGATACACCAGGCGTGTTCAGGGGCCCGGGGGCAGCGCATAAACTCTCCGATATATCTCCGAACGTCTCGAAGATGCAGATCTCACGCATTGCCCTTGCACCCCTGAACCTCAGCGACACTTTTCCACCGAGATGGCACCGAAGCTACTGGGGGAGGGGGGTCGGTGAGCGGGTGGGCGGGTTGCATGGGGTGGGTTTGGGAAGGTGCTGTGTCACAAAACCCCTGTTTCCAGTCTTCCTCCCTTCTGCTCATGAGCGATAAAAAGCACCAGTGGCGGGGTAGCGGAGTCTCTGGCTCTGCGGGTGAGCATGCAGTGCACGCACCCCCAGCATGGCAGGACCCCGGGAAAGCGGTAGTCACGATGTGAACCATTGTATTGCCCGCCGTACTCCTAGCTGCCTGAGAGAGGGGGCGCTGTTTCGGGTCCTTCTGGCTGCACGGTGGCATTGCCTCATGTCGCTTCTTCCTCTGTTGCGTTGGGGCGTGTCCTGTGTGCTGACGTGTATTCTCGCCTATGCGCATCTATGACATCAGAGAGTCAGAGCCCATTCAATGTCCTGCACATATGCAAGCAGGCACAGTTGGACAAACGAACAACACACTTCCGAGCCGTCTTCGTCAGTGTTTTTACCTTTGCGCATGTATGGGCGACTGGAAAACAGCCTCTTCAACCGTGACCTGAGTCAGGGTTGCAGAAAAAAATCCGTTGCACAGCGAAAACCCCCATCGCCTTTTCCCAGCCCGGTCACAAACCCTCCTCTTGGCCGGTTTTTCGTTCATAAAATATAATGGGGGTCCCGAGGGAAGCACAAGAGACGTACGTGGGCGGTGTTCGAAGCCGCGCCGGCTGTTAGACATGTAAAAGCGCTCGCAAAGGATCCGCAGTAGGTTCTTGCTTTGTTCACGAACAAATAAAGTATGGGGCAACTGGGTGATGCGCGGTAGCCAAGCGCTGGGAGGAACAGGTTGGGTTGTTGTTCGACTCCGTGATCGCACGAAGCAAAGATGGGCCGGCAGTGCAGTGTGTTCTGCATGTGCAATAGCTGCGCGCGCCACGGCAATCGCTTATCGCTTCCGACATCGGTTGCGGTTCTTCCGCCTGGCCTGGTTTGGAAAGACCCACGAATAGGTCCTCCCGCGAGTAATCTCAAGAAAAGAAAAGGGAAACATAACACGGACGGCTGTCGGCGCGGCTTATCCACAGGTAGGCCACACCAGGAACGCCACGTGAGGGGGCTGTTCGCATACCGATCCGCATGGCGAATCGCTTCCTGCTCTGCCGTCTTCGGATTGAACTGTGGCAAACACAGCGCAAACAAAATGACGGGTGATTCAATGAGAGGGAATGTGCGCGGGTGCGGCTGCTTCAGCCAGCTGTGCAGAAAGGTGATCAAGCCCGAAAAAAAAATATAGGCGCCACGTTTGACAGGGAGTGAAGCCCAGACACCACACCAAGACCCCCACAGGGGCATGCCACCCCACCCCTCCATCGTATTCAATAGAAACCCACCCCCTCCCCGCCCCCCCCTGCCTTCGCTTTGGAATGACGTGCACTGTGTGAGCTCGCAAAAACTAGAGGAGCTCGAAGCACAGATCTGGCAATCCAAAACAGCGCTCTGCCAGGCGGAGGGGGGGGGGGTGTGGGTATCGGGCGCATTCGGGGAAGAAGACCGTTTCGACTCCTCCATTTTATTATCGAGGGTCAACTCCAGCTTGTTGATGTTTCGGATCTCTCTATCCTCAACATCCTTTACCACACACGTAAGGTTGTTCCAACATATTGATAGACATCTTTCGGTATGCACATCCATCAAGATAATACATATATGCATTGGCATGCACCTGATACCTCGTCTGCGATGGGACATATCGAGAAGCCAGGCGGTCCGTGGATTGTCATTAGTTGCCGCCTGGCTCGATCGATATTGAGGACATACAGGTGGCCCATAGAGAAGACTTGTCATCCCGGGGGAGGGTGGTGGGATAACCCGTAGATGCAGTCTTCTCGCAACGCTTTGTTGTTCATTTTGACCCCAAAAGGTCATGTACCACGGATCACTACACATGTGAATTATTTCCATCTGTGATTTTCATCATGCTATTGGAAAGGACACATCGCCCGAATTTGCGAAACGTCAAAGTGAAGCAAGCAAAGCCCCTTCCTTCCGTCATCATAGGTGGGCGGTCAAAAGCCTATTTTTTTTAAAGGTTTGGAGTGTGATGTCACGATGCGCAGCACTCCGAGAGCTGCCGATCTTTGTTTGTTTGGAATATGCTAGTCTCCTGTATCAGATGTAGGTGTTGCAGAAGGGAACAGATCCATCATGGGAGGAACGAAGTGTCGGTGAGTTCACAGGATCCTGCAGGGCGGGTGGGAGGTCGAAAAACTATTTGGTTCTGTACCGAGGTACGTTGATCGAACCAAATGCGGGTTCTCCAACCCGGTCGTGGAGGTTGACTAGCCGATAATAAAAGAACCTTCAATTCCGGCTTTCCCTCAAAATGTGGGTGCCTGCATTGAAAGTTACCTTTATTATCGAGGGTCAACTCCAGCTTGTTGATGTTTCGGATCTCTCTATCCTCAACATCCTTTACCACACACGTAAGGTTGTTCCAACATATTGATAGACATCTTTCGGTATGCACATCCATCAAGATAATACATATATGCATTGGCATGCACCTGATACCTCGTCTGCGATGGGACATATCGAGAAGCCAGGCGGTCCGTGGATTGTCATTAGTTGCCGCCTGGCTCGATCGATATTGAGGACATACAGGTGGCCCATAGAGAAGACTTGTCATCCCGGGGGAGGGTGGTGGGATAACCCGTAGATGCAGTCTTCTCGCAACGCTTTGTTGTTCATTTTGACCCCAAAAGGTCATGTACCACGGATCACTACACATGGGGGGTCTTCGCTCCATCCGCCAAAAAAAACCAAAAAAAACCGGAAAAAACCCGTGAAAAAGTCGGAAAAAAAGAGTGTGGGGAGTTGGGTCCAGTTTAGCAAAGTGAGCTTATTTTTCGAAAATTGAAAAATTGGGGACACCAAAAGTCCCCAGAAAAATCTTCGACTTGGCCCGCAGAGTGATTTTTTTTTGGTGAAAAACGATTTCAACAGTTGTCCAACAGTTGCTGTACAAGACGGCACACCGTTCTCTGCGCATGGGCTGCTGCACGTGAATCATTTGGATGTCCGAGGGGCTATCGGAACGAGGAGGGCCACGAGCCTGAACTACCCGCCAGCAGTGATCCCGTGCCAGGGCTGGCAGGGGGCCGCGGCCCCACCTCCCTTTTTCTGTAATTGTTTGGGAGGGTGGGCCGCCAGGGGTGGCATGGCCCTACCCTCGGCCCTACCTCCCGGGTCAGATTTTGGGGCTTTTGGGTTCGGCCTTGTGGCCGAGTTTTCATGCGCCGCAGCGTATGAAAACCCAACGGCATGCTGGGGGCTTGATGGTGTTCATCGAAGCGCACCTCATCATGCCCCAAGCGAAGGACCATCCCCGCCTGGAATGTGCAACAGCACCAACCGGTGTGGGGACTAGCCTTCGAAGACTTTCAGGATGTTCACTACCGTGGCCTCCGGCGGCTGGGGGGCTGGATTCCTGATTTTTGATCCAGCAGGACGACCAAAGGCAGGAACATCCGGTGCCTCTCGAATTGGGTGAATGTGTGGCCGTGCATTCGATCCTGTTTGCATCATACCACGGGAAGTCGGGGCGGGGTTGGGCTGCACTTTTGTTCTCGCGAGCTCGGCCACCCTGTGCCCGACTTCTTTTATGGTTTGCCCGACCCCCAGCGAGATCACTGGCAGCCAGACCTTGTTCAACATAAACAGCAGACAAGAGAGCAGAATGGAGTGTGGGGCAGCTGCCGTGCTCCCACACATAAACATCGCAGCTCTCGCGCTGCCTGCACGAAAGGGACGGGTAACCTGCAGGTCACCCACAGCAGCCTACTGCCTACGTTCTATACAAGATCAGCGCCGACCACACGAAAGGCTGTTCGACCTGCGGCGCAACAACAAGCAGATTGACCCGGAGCGAAGCCCCCCATTTTCCTAAGGTGAAAAACCCCAGGGTGACCCAAATTGACCCAAGTTGACCCAAATTGACCCGGAGCGAAGACCCCCATTTAATATTAAACCCGTACCTTTGGTCACCTAAGGGGGGGGGCTTCGCTCCGGGTCACTGACCCAAGCTGACCCAGATTGACCCGGAGCGAAGCCCCCCATTTTCCTAAGGTGAAAAACCCCAGGGTGACCCAAATTGACCCAAGTTGACCCAAATTGACCCGGAGCGAAGACCCCCATGTTCGTTCCCATAGGAAAAATTTTGGGGTTTTTTGGCCTATTTTTGGCCATTTTCCGCTGCATTTGTTTGATTTTGGGTCGGGAAAGGTATGGCCAGGAAGTGGGAAAAATTGAGGAAAAAGTCGGAAATTTTCAGGTTTGCCCATATAAACCATGGGTCACAGATTCCGATTTTTGGGTCAGACTCCAAGTTTGACACAAGGGAAAATAGGCAAAAATTTTCACCTATTTTTGGTCACCTAAGGGGGGGGGCTTCGCTCCGGGTCACTGACCCAAGCTGACCCAGATTGACCCGGAGCGAAGCCCCCCATTTTCCTAAGGTGAAAAACCCCAGGGTGACCCAAATTGACCCAAGTTGACCCGGAGCGAAGACCCCCCTTGGGTTTTTTAGGTGGGATTTTTTCCCCACAGGTTTTTCTGGGTGAAGCTTTTCGGAGGCAGGTGGTATTCTAGTGGGGGATGAGGATGAATCCTCCGGACACCCGCCCCTTATTCGGTTTTTCCAGCCAAAACCCGGCGTTGTTCCCCGGTCAGGATCAGGCGTTCACTACCGTGGCCTCCGGCGGCTGGGGGGCTCCGCCCCCCAGACCCCCCTGTATCACTAGGCTGGAGCGTGTGCCTGTCTTGTAGCCAAGTCCTTTGGGTTCACATCAGCGAATGGGACCCAGACCACTCTCCGTAGCCTCAGGAGGACGCAGCTAACTCACACAGAATCTGTACGCCCGCAACTCCCACGCGCTCCCACTACGGCGCAAGGAACAGATACTCACTACCGTGGCCTCCGGCGGCTGGGGGCCTTCCGCCCCCCAGACCCCCCTGTATGTCGAGCAACCAAATCCTTGAGCTTGTGCCGCTGGGGCATAGGAAGGGGTCGTTGCAATAACGCCCCGAAAACCCATTTTTGGCACCCCTTGCCTGGCATGTTGATGTTGTGTTGCCACTATCTCTTATCACACAGGGCGTCCAATACCCACACACCACACTCACACTGGTTGTGTGGTGGGGATGGGGGGATTTTCTTGCCCGCGAGGGATTGCGCGCCATTTCCCCCCCTAAAAAACCCTTGGAGAAAAAGTGGAATCCCGACCCCTTTTTGGGCCCAAAAAGGCCAAAGTCCCAGGCATACTTGCCTGACGACCTCTCCGAAGGGGTGTGGGGGGGGAGGGGTGGAGACGGTGGCGGGTCGGGAGGGGAGGGGAGGGGGGAGGGGCACGGTAAAAAAAATTAAGCGAAGCTATGAACAGTTTCTGAACCGACCCCCTACCTGGGGAGGGCACCGGGGGAGGCGAGTGGGTGTCGGAGAAGGAGGTGGGTATGGCCTGTACACCATGTTTCTGTCTGCTATTTTTTTTTTGGTGTCGACAATCACAGGCACTGCGAGAGCTAGGCTACTACACAGACCCGTTCTGTCTATTTTTTTTGGGCTTTTTCGGGAGAAATCTCCGGGGAAAAATCACACGCGCTGAACTGTAGGGTGGGGGGTGGGCCCACTCGGCGTCACGATGTCGTGCGGGACAGCCTGTACAGGCTCGCGGTGGAAGCGGGTACGAGCCCCGAGATGGAGACGCTCCACATCCTTCCGGACTCCCAGGAGCGCCCCGGGGACATTGTCACTCGCCGGGTGTGGCCGCGGGTCATCGACGTGACGATCCGCAATCCCCTCGCGGCTTCCGTGGTCCAAGCTGCTGCGAGGTTTACTGGAGCGGCGGCGGCAGCGGGGGAGGCAGAGAAGAACAGGAGGTATCGTGATCCCTGCAGGAGATCTGGCCAGATTTTCGCGGCCTTTGCGATGGAGGCTTTCGGGGGTCTGGGGCCGTCGGCGCACCAGGTTTTCGGCAAGCTGGGCCGCCTAGCAGCAGAACGGACGGGGCGAAGCAGGGTTCTGGTCACCCAGAGCCACGCCACCAGAGTGAGTAGCGCGTACAGCCACATCCTGGGTCGAACACTCCTTGAATGCGGCCCCATATAACCAGCAGCAGTGAGCCGGACGGCGTTGGCTACAGAGGCCGCGGCCCCCCTGAACCCGGACCACTTCATGCGGTTCTCGGTTGACTCGCGCGGGGAGGGGGAGGTGTTCATTGACCCTGATGAGGAGCGCCCTGTGCCCCAGGCGGACCCGGTCCCTCGGGCAGAGGCAGCACCGACATCTCCGTCCCCCTCTGTCGTCATCGAAAAGTGGAGAGACAAGCGAGGAGGGGCGCGAGTGGCTATTGAGGACCTGGCAGAGGGGCTTGGTAATGCTCTTACGATGCCAGAACAGGTCGCCGCCCTGGGTGGGTCAGTGGCGGAGGGGGCCCCAGCAACGTGGGTGGTGGCGGTGACGGCCGCGGCGTGTGACCTGGGGTTTGACATCGACGCTGACAAGCTTCTGCGCCTGGCGGTGGTGTGCGTCCGTCGAGCGCCCACACTCCGTCTGCTCCTCTCAGACCCCGACGAGTGGGCGGGGCGTATGCTGGCTTCCGGGGGTGGCGAAGACGTGGACCAGGTGGCCCTCCGTGGGGTGGCGGTGGCCCTCGACGTCCACGCTGTGGTTTTTAGAGACAACCTCCCCCCTCTTCTCGTGGCCCCAGGTGAACCATGCCAAGCGCTTTTTGTGGGCGGCGTGGACGGGGGGTTCAAGCCGGTCACGGTGCCGGACCAGGTGGTGGAACAGGTCACATACACGAAGTGTGTGGAGGTCGAGGTGCCGCAGGGCCCGGTTATCCCGGGGCGCGTGGATGTGTCGGGGTCACCGGGTTGCTGTCAGTTCTGTGCGTCGCTCTTCACCACGGCCGTGCACCATGGGGAGTGTGGTCACTGCTCGAGGATGGTGTGCCCGACCTGCTGTGAGCTGGGCGAAGACGACACCAGGTGCGTCTGCACGCCACTACCTCTGCCACGCGAGGACCAAGGGGTGGCCCCTCATCCGCCGGGGCAAGCGGAGCCCCCTCCTCCGCCCCCGGCGAGCACCGCACTGACAAAGGCTTTGCTGGAGGGCCGGGCCCCAGGGGGAGGGGACGGTCTGTCCAGGCTGCAACGGTCTTTGGGGATGCAGGAGTGCACGGGGTTCCGTTTCACACCAGGCGACTGCTTCTTCGATGCGGCGGCTTTCATTATGGGAGGCTCGGCGGCGGGCATGCGGAGGCTAGCCGTCCAGGCGGTGCTACGTGACCCAGGCCTTTGTGCTCGGGCCGAGCCGAACAGCGAGTCCTGGGCTGCGGCCATGCGAGTCGAGGGTAGCCGGGACGAGGCTTCTTGGGCGGACCAGGTAGCAGTACATGGACTTGCGCTGGGGTCGGGGTGGGCTGTGGTGGTCCTATCTGATCAAGCGCCCCCCACGGTCCACCGCCCCCGGGTGAAGCCTTTCGTCGGAGTGCTTGGAGTCAAGCATCAGGGAAAGCACTACACCCCCCTTTTGGTGCCCCCACCTCTGGCGGAGGCAGTGTCTGCCCTCGCCCCCTCGCCGGTGTTGGGGCGGACTGGCTGTCCAGGGGGGGAGCAGGGCCTCCCCATGTGCCAGGTGCCGTCCCAGCCGTCGCGCCGCCGCTTTTACTGTGCCCGCTGTGCAGAGGCGGTGGATACCGCAGTCGAACACTGGCGTTGTTTCGGTTGCGATTGCAGGGCGTGTGGGGAATGCGTGGAGCAGGGGGAGACCTGTATGGATCTGGGGCCTCGGGACGCGGAGGAGCCGCCTGCGAGGGTCCCGCAGCCGCAGGACCAGGGTGATCCCCCTCGACGAGAAGGTGATCCCCCTCCTGCACCCACCGGCGCCCCGGCCACCGGCCGCTCCGACCCGACCGCCACCGAGGAAGGCTCCAACCCTGCGCAAGCACCAGCCACCTCGATGTCGTCGCAGCCGAAGCGGAAGCGGGAGTCGGCATCGCCGCAGCGTGGTCAGGAGATGGATGAGGACGACGGGGCCACGACGGTGGGGGAGTGGGAGGAGCAGTTCTGCCCCGACGTGCACCGACCGCAGGAGGAGCAGGAGGCGGCGCTCCGGGCCATTCAGGCTTGGTGGGCCGAGTTGGGGGATGACAAGGCCTCACAGGCGGAGGCGTACAACGTGGTCTGTTGTCGTCTGAGGGCGCGGGCAGGCAAGCGGGCGCGGGCGAGCCGGCCAGGGGCGCGGGGGTCTTCGCAGCGGAGTTCCCAGGGGTCCCAGAGCCAGGGGAGTAGGGCCGCCAGGGGAGCGAGATAGCCGTAGGTCGGCTCCCCCCCCCTACCCCCTCTTTCCTTTCGCCCCTCCCCCCCCCCCCTCCCGTTCCCCACCCCCGTGCCCCCTTCCCCTTTCTTCCGGTGAATGCGCCAGCGGAGTCGGTCCACGCCCTCGCTGTCAGTCGCTTTCGCCTCTCCCCCCCTGCCCCCCCCCCCCCTTTACCTCGCCCCCTTTTCCCCTCACCAGCGGGCTGCCCCTTGTGAATGGTAGATTTGCCTACAGCCCCTTGTTCATGCCGCCAGCACGGAGCCCCACGCAGCTCAACCCCGGCCAGTGCGCGGTTTGTTTGCCCTAGAGCTTTGTTGTTTGTGTAGTTCATGTTACAGTGCTAAGAGCCCGTAGAAGCAAAAGTAGAACCTGCTGCGCTAGCCCCACCAAGCAGCCACAGTACGACAGGACGCGCGCAGGCACCGGGCCCCCTCTCCTAAAAAAAAAGGGGGGAAAATACACGCTAGAGGGGCGGAGGGGAGGGGAGGGACGGGCGGGGTGGTTCGGCTAACCGCTGTTACACTGAATACTATGTGTGATGCCACTAACCTCACCGACACCCCCCCCACACACACTCTCCCTCCACATCCCATGCGTGCATTTCTCCGCAAAAATAAAGAATCCCCCGGATTTTAACCTTTTGAGACCGGTGGGGGGGCGACTTAATTCACCCAAAATCCGGGATTTTGGCCACCTTCCCCAGTAAGGATTTTTCCACTCCACCAAAATCAGAATTTCTTTTTATGGTGAACTGCGTTGTTTCAGAACGATCCGAGAATCAACTTTTTTTTGAGAAAAAAAATATTTTTTTTTCACGGCCGGCCACTCGCAATGACCACCCAAAATATTTTTGGGCGGTTATGGGGCCCAACCACACATCTGAACCAGACCCCCAGATCTGAGAAAAAAGTCCGAAAAATGCGTTTTTCGGGCAGAACGGGGACAGCGCATTCCACGATGCCAAGATTTTCTGAAAAATTCCAAAAAATTCGACTTTTGCCTGCTGACCCAATATTCCGGTGAAAAAGGTGTAAAATGCAGGGTCTGTGGGGTCGGGTCACCAGATCCAGATGTGACTTTCGGGGAGTTTTGGGACATATCTTTTCAATTTTGGACTTTTTTCGAAAAATTTGTTGTCGTGAAACGCGCTGCTCTGGCCGTTTCCGAGAATATTTTTTTTCCCGAATTTTTTTTTCTGGCGATAGTGGGGCTATTTATGTAAATTGGGAAGGCCTCTCCAGGTTGTGTTACGCAGCCCAGTTTTTTGCACCCCCCCGGATTTTCGAAACATGGCGAAAACGCGCTTTTTCGAGACCAAAACAATTCACCATAAAAAAATCGAGGAAAAAGGTGGAGTACAGTCCCTGTTACTGGTAATGGAGAAAAAGATCCCCAAAACCCAAAAAAACGCGATTTTCGGGATTTTCCGAAAAAGTGCATTTTTCTTCCTTGCAACCAATGTCGTCGGGAGACCGCATCGTAATTTTTCTCTTGCTTCTTTGCAACGTTCTGCGACATCTGAGTTCACCATAAAAAAAATCGATCAAAAATTCGTAGTGGAAAGCATATGGTTGCCCAGTGCGAAAAAAAATTGACTTTTCGACACACATGTGTGTCGCTAGGTACCTAAAGGTTAAGATCCCCTCCCCTGAGACGGGAGCAGTCAATGGAGTCACGGGTAAGGAGGGAGGTAGGGGGGGAATGCCAATGGTGTGAGGGGGTGTGGGACGAGTCGAATTGGTTCTGGATAAAGAGGGTGGAGATGGGTGAAGGGAGAGGGGGTGTGACAAAGGGAGAGGGGCTGGGGGTGTTTGATTTTGCTCTGTTTTTTGCGACATGATGCCATTGCTGTTGCTCGGCAAACAACGCCGCGTACATTTTTTTTTGTTGGGTTGAGTTCCCACACATGTGGGAAGGGGGGTAGCGGAGGAGGTGGAGGAGGGGGGGTGGGGGGGGTGTGTGATTTGAACAAAGCGGTCAAGATCAGGTCAGGCTGATTCATACGGTGGGGCGGGGTACATCCAACTAGAAAGAGAGACACATAGCAGCCAACTATCTGGACGGTGCCTGAAAATCGATTTTTTTGGACAAACTTGAACGTGTTTCTGAACGTTTTTTTTTGGCCGTGATGGGGGTGCGTTGGGGGTAGGTGGTGTGGGCGGGGCCTGGAAGGCGACTGATCGGAACTCAGAGCAAACAGGCACGCAGTGTTGCCCTGGGCGGGAACACGCTGCAACGTGATTATACTCGGTCGATCCCACCCCCTTCACTAGAAGCACTATACCAATATACCCGACGCACAGAGCTGGACACAATACAAAGACGGGGGGGTTGGCGGAGTACCGCGGGTGTGCATTCATGCTGCCAACAGTTCTCATCTCAGCATCGTCGCCAATGCCGGGTCGTGCCGTGCATGCGCCGAATCAGTTTCACAGCGTGCCATAGCACTCCGTTCACCCTTCACACCCCCCAAGGGAACAATGGAGGCTGTGATGCCGGAAAAAAAAGAAACGCGCAGTGTTGGCGCCCCTCCACGCTCAAGGCGAGAGCGGGGAGGATGGGGGGGGATGTGGCAACAATGAGGAGAGGAGAGGGGGGGCAGGGGCGAGGAGGGAAAAAAGGCACGAAGAATACACAAAAAGAGGAGGGAAATTCAAAAATTCAAAGCAAATTAGAGAAGGTAAGGCGGTTAGCTGTGCGCCAACCCCGGGTGGGGGGCGGGGGGGAAGGATGGCCAGACGGGTAGTTTGCACATTTGGGGGATGGGGCACCCACGAAAGAAGTCGAGAGAGGAAGGAAAATCATCCCTGTGCCTTTTGTTCTAAATTATGTTGCTCTGTTGCATGGCGGTTTAAGCTCACACTTCCGCACCCACACGGGGGCTGCGGAGAAGATTTGTATTGCGAGTTGAGGGCATGAGCAGAAGCGCCCCATCGAGAGTAGAGAAGGCGCATCTTGAACAGGCTTTGCCCTCCGCCTCTCACAGCAGCCCAGTGAGAAGGGATCTGCTGTTTCGGGGAATTTTGAGCGAAATGAGAAGTGCAGGCTTCTTACTGAACAAAGGCATCACGACAGGAAGTCGTATGAAATCAAATTGCAGTTTACTGGCCAGTCCGACGTGTGCAGCAAGGCACTACGATGGGTTGCGATGATATACTCACGTGCATGCAATCGGTGACTCTGGGATTGCCGCAGAACCCGGGCACACACCACGCACACACCACCGGATATCGCCTTAGTAGCACGAACACACCGGGATACAACTCACCGCATCACACAGAAACAAAAGTAACATCCCTTTTCGGCCACCACCATCGCCAATCGCTAGCCGGGCCTGCCCTTGCGGCACGTAGCCACGGCCTGAATGGGGAGAGGGCAGGGGGAAAACGAGAAGCGCTTTCACCACACCGTACTCCTCACTGGGGCAGAAGGGACATCCTGAAGAGGCTTGAAGGGGAGGGGATGGGGGGCACAGGGGGGGGGGGGGGGGGAGGAGAGCACCTGTTTGTTCGGCAACAAAACAGATCCTGAAACCCGGCTTCGGGATCTTCAAGAGAGGTTCGGAGACACAACAGTGCAATTTTCGGGGGGGGGGGGGGGGAGAGAGAGAGAGCTATGCTGGAACTCCGTGCCCCCTCACTCTATGGATTATGAAGCTGTGAAGTCACACCCTGCACCGTTCTGCCTGTGGGGGGTATTTCCCCACCCACCCTCCCAACCAGTCGCTCCAATCTCTTCTGAAGGCATCAAAAACTATCTGTGCCATCCTCCCCCCCCCCCCGCTGGATCGTGAAGTGGCCAGTGTTTTTTCCATGCCGGACGGGGGGGTACACAGTACCCCCCCGGCGGGGCCAACCCCAAATGTACCCCCCCGGGGGGGTACATTTTTTTAAACTTGTTCTGTACTGAGTAAGGGGCACTTTTTGGCACGTTGGCCGCCGAAAAAATATACTATGGCTTCGGGGAGCCCAGCTCCTTCAAACAACGACACTTTCTGGCGGAAAAGGTGTGGGTGGTGGGCCCGGGTGTGGGTCGGGAGGGTGGCCGACTACATCCAGCCTGAGGGTCCCTGTCTGAAGGGGACCCTTCTTTACCCCGTCCACCTGGCTGTATCAGATGGCCGAGCCGTTCAGTGCAAGACTCATCTCAATGCCACTCACACGTGGGCAGAGAGTGAATGCAGGGACAGGTGTGCATGCACGGGCCGGATCTCAGAAGCACTGTTGCACAAGCACCTCCAGACATCAGCGACCCGAAGTGCAATGACTTCAAGGACCGCAGGGAGTACGACGAGAGGGGTGTGGGGCTAGCGCCAGCCACTTTTCTTCGGCAATTGCTGACCCCTTCGTGCCCAGTAAGACACAACCAAGCCAGCAACGTGACGTTCGCCTGTGACGACCAACCCCTCCAACTGACCTCGACCGGTATCGTGCCATCAGTTCGTTGAGACGGTCCCAAATCTGACCGCTGTATCAACATACAAAGCCCATGGGAAGACGTCTCATTGCGGTTTTCGGTGCCGGGGACGGGATAACTGTCACAGAGCTGGCACAGAAAGCCGCCGCACAACGTCAGATTACTGCCAGAACTGCAAATGAAGCCCTTTTCCGGACACACCATACACCTTAAAAAATGTACCCCCCCGAATCCCGATTTCCGGAATCCTGGAAAAAACACTGGTGGCGGCAAAAAAAAAACGAGACAACAAAACCAATTTCCTGCCCGAAAAAGTTGTTCTGTTGGAACGCACAAGCCGCAGTTGGCTACGCCGAGCACAACTCGCAACAAAAAATAGGAAAAACAACACCCACAAGAGAGGACCGGGGTTGCTGTCAAGGCGAGGCTGGGGGTGATGGTGGCGGCTGGTGGGGCAGACGGCACCATGTCTGGATGAATACACTCGGATAAACTCCGAGCACATCACATGACAAGCCACTCTGCTCCGAGGTGCGCGGTATGCTCTTGACTTGCACACGCTGCCTCAGGGCGAGTGGGCACCACCTCTGGCAACCCTGGGGGCAGGGAGGGGAGAGGGAAGGGGAAAAAGGGGGGGGGGGGTGAAGGGGCAACACTGATCTGTTCACGAAAGAGTGTCGGCAGCGCTCGTTCTGCGCACCCCCGTTTCTTCCTTTCTTCCGCACCCGGCGGTTTTCTTTCTTGGCATGTTGGGCAAGAAACTCAAAAGGGGTGACACTCAGGAATGAAGCGCGTGACACTTTCCGTCCCACATCGAAATGTGCTGAAAAATCTCCACGAGAGAGGAGGGGTGGGGGGGAGGGAGGGGGGCATTTGTATTGTGACATTCTTGCGCCATCGGTATCAGCAAACAACCGGCAACCTTGGCGTGCAACGCGGCAGGGCGGGGTAGGGGGAGCGGGTGGGTGGGAGGGCATGTGACACAGAGCCCACCCCCTCCCCTCCCCCCTCCTCTGCACATATGTTTTTTGCTGCCAAAAGCGCTGCCGGTGAAAACAAAAGGGGGGGGGGGGGGAGGGGGGAGAGGGGGTGGCTGTAGTTTGCATAGGTTCCAACACACCAACCAAGAGACACCCCTTTGGAGAGCTGTGCCTCCTACCCCTCGCGAAGGCCTGTCTCTGTTGACAGGCCTTAACGGCAAGCAGGGTCGGCTCTGACACTTTCGGTGGCGTGGTGGTGTGTTCCTTTCTGAGCACCACCAACGTACACTAGCATGCTGCATGTATCACAGCCAGCCAGATGACGTCCACTGTTGCCACATGTTGCCAGGGCGGTGCACACACGGATGTATTCTTTGTTTCCTTCCCCGACAAAACCCACCAGCCCCTCATCTGCTCGGCGAATTGCCGGCAAATTTTCGTTTTAATTCCTCACACCCATCTTCTTCTTCCAAATCCAGCATTCACGCAAAAAGATCACTTTTGAATCCCCTAGATCTTTTTTGGCACCAACACCCATGCCCCATGCTGGGTGTGGAGGAAAGCCAAACGAGGGAACAACCCCCCCCCCCTGTCCTCTGCAGTTCTCTTGGGAATACTTTCCGTGGAGGGGGGTGGGAGGTGGGGGTGATTCCGTGCATACGGACCCCCCCCCTGGACACGGGGGGGCCACTTGCCGAACATACAACCAGGATGCATTGAGGTGTGTGTCCACACTGTACCCCAAGCCCCGGCTGATGAGCGCAGTGTGTGCACGGGCGGGGTGGGGGATGGAGGTTTGTGGTAGCATAACACATGGCATTCAGGCACATACAGGGTTGGAGGTGTGGGGGTATGGGGGTGGGGTGGGGGGGGGGGGGGGAAGCAACTGCGTCACGAGTAAGAAGTGGGAGGGGGTGGGGGGTATCTGAGGATAGCGCACACACGAGATAGAGAGAGAGAGAGAGAGAGAGAGCCTTCAAACACGGATGGGTGTATCATTGATAGCGGTATCAAATCTCGACGTGCCTTGGGCAAACTGTCCCCAAGCGGCTGTTGTTTGTATCTTTTTTGAACGAAACATATTTTCCAACTCGGGGGGCGCTCCTCCTCCTAGAAGGACCAAAGCGACTGGGTTTGGCAAAACAGTATCATTTTTTTCCCCCACTTTTCTCGGCAGCCGCGCACCGCAACAGCAGTCACGCCACAGCCACACACATTTTTCTAGCCGGATCACCCCGCAGCAGGGCTCAGCAGATTCGAATGTCGGCAGCGCTGGGGTGAATACCCCATGCCCCCCCCCCCCCCCCTGGAGAGGAACGCACACCACAGCCACACCTTTGGGCACTCGGAAAACGAAAATGCACAACCATGGCTGGTCTGGCGCACGCACGTGGGATTTTCACCGACCTCCTCCCCTCTCCCCTACTGCTGACCCCCCGACTATTCACAACTCTGTCTGAGCACCTGCCGCATCCCACCCACAATCACTACCCAGGGCCCAGCGATCCGTTTTCGACAAAGAGCCCTGCACCAATATCCCACCAGGATCCGAACTAACAACGGCAAAAGGGAAGAGCATTCAGAATCACTGGGGCGTCTGAAAGTCTTCTTTCATTCAAAGAGAGAAACGCGTCAAAAAGGGGAGGGGATCCGATATGAGAGAGAGAGAGAGAGAGGGGGGGTGGGAGGGGGGTAGGTGGGGGGTGGGGCAGCAAAGAAGGGAGAAAAGAATGGGAATCGCACAATATATTTTTGAAACCGCCACTGTTGGCGGGGATTGGGGAGAGGGGGGGGGGGAAGGCGTAGTGGGGGAGGGGGGGGAGGGCATTTTTTTATCTTCGCCCCTGCATCATTTTTTTGGCGTGTCAACAAATCGTGAACCCCCCCCAGGGGGGCAGGGGTGTAAATAAGGCCGACTCCCGACTCCCGACTCGCGCCGGATTTTTTGGGATTGGGAGGGTTGCCTTGCTTCCCTTAGGGAATGTGCGGTATTAGGCACCCCATGGCCAAAATGACCCCACTGCGATCCGCACAGACTCCAAATATTCAAAAGAAAGGGTTTTTGGAACACCCGAGGAGGGGGGGTCCCGCTGGGTGGGACATGGTGTGTGCCTCCCAGTCATCTTCTTCATTACCGGTCTCTGAACTGGGGTGAGTTCATTGCCAAACCACTGCTGTGAATACGGCGCCCCTTTCCCGCCCCTTTTGCCAGATCCTGGCAGCTCCCAAGAAGAGTTGTGTTCCGCCCCCATCAGGTGGTTGAGCATACCGCAGCGCACACGTGCACACCCACACACACTCCACACAGATGCGTCACACATGTGACGCAACTGTTGCGACACAAAACATGCCTCAGGTAGAGGCAGTAGTGTTTGACTCACAGCCAACATAGCTCTCAGTGGGGCCGTGGATGGTGTGGATGCATCCATGCATGCATCCACGGCATCCAGGGATGCCCGAAAATGTCAAAAAATGGATTTTCGATTTGGCATACAGGCATTCATCCACTGCAGGCAGGCCTGCATGCAGGGCTTCGGAGCTCCAGGCTGTGTGTGGATGCATCCACAAAATTTGTGGATGCATGCGCTGCATGCACGGGAAATACTGAGAGCTATGCAGCCAAATACTGCTGCCGTGAGTGAGGTGCTCGCAGCGTGTGGGGCGCTGCGGGCGAAGTGGGGGGTTGGCTGGGACAGCCAACATGGCGCTGTGCGTCGCGTGCTTCTTCGCGGACCACCTCGCACGCGGGAAGACCCCGCAAGCGCCGAGTCAGTCCGCCCTGACCGAATGGTGGGCGACTGCTGGAGGGTCCATGGGACTCTCCACGGCAGAGGTGGCCGTACTACAGGATGCGTGCAGGATTGAGTAGGGTTTGAGACCGCCCGTCCCCCCCAGCCCCCCACCCCAGGTACCTTAGGTGACTGTAAATAACCGACTCCCGACTCCTGACCCCCAAACCTTATTTACAGCCCTGCAGGGGGGGGGGGGATGGGGTGGCCCACCGCAAATCCTTTCCGCCGGAGAGGGGCTAGAACAAATGCGGGGGGCAAAAAAAATAGTAGTCCCTGGGGGTTCTTCGCTCCAGAAGTGAAGAGGGGGCAAGAAAAGATAAGGCATTGTGGGCCTTCGCTCAGAAGTGCAGAGAAGTGTGAAAAAGTGAACCGCCTCACAACACTTGGCTGTAAAGTGAACACAGTTTGGCACGACAGTGCGGCACAGAGCGAATACCCTCTCCACCCACAGCGTTTTTGACGCAACATTAAATCCGAAAAATAAGTTGAGCTGATTGAGCTGCCTTACAGAACTGGCGAAAGAGTGACGCACTTTTGACACGCAGCGTTTTGACACATTGATGGCGAAGAGAGGAAAAGGTGCCCCCTCCCCCGCCCCCCCCCCCCCCCTACGTTTTATTTTAAAAAAAAGACACACGGTGAGGAAGGGAAAAGTGTCGCTTGCTAAGGACTCAACCCAACCCAACCCATCTGTGCTTCTACGCCCCTCACCGTCGCAACAGGCGAGGGGGTGGTGGTGGTGGTGGTGGTGTGGGAAACCCCAAACGCATCACACCAGACCCAGGAGCGAGAGAGAGAGAGAGAGAGGGAGATTCGACAGTATTGAAATTTCCTCTCCTGCTCTCTTATTTCATCGCGGGGTATCGGCAAAACCACAAGCGGGCAGCCTTCATCTCAGAGAGACGGGGATGGGGGGGGGGGGGGGGGTGGGTGGGTGGGTGGGAGTGGGTCGTACAGCAGAGAAGAATCAAGGTCCACAGGGACTCAATCCCCCCCCCATTCTCTCTCCACTCCCTTTCGCTCCCTACGCAGGCCGTGCCCGAGATCCAGTGCGAAATGTTCGACCTGTGTTGGGGGGTGGGGGGGGGGGCCGGATACCTGGGGAGGGCTGAGCAGCAACGCTGCCAGTTTCCACCAGGTGCCAAATTCCGATGGGCTGGTTTTTGCATCGGGCGGTGGGGGGTAGTGAAATCGAATTTCGGTGGGGGGTGGGGTGGGGGAGGTGAGATGCAGCCTTCTCTCACCCCCCCCCCCCCCCCGTCGCATTGCTTTGGGGGGTGTGTGTGTGTTGTGGCAACGGAGAGTCAAGTCACGCGACCCTGGAGATCAGTGGTTCCAAATCCTTCCAAACTCGGCCTTCACAGCGCTGCTGTGTGGGGCAGGCTGTTCAGAGCTGGTCGGGTCCTGTGTGAAAATACACGGCACATCTGTGCTCATGCCCATAAAGAGGAGAACGACAAAAAGATGAACGAGGGCTTGAAATAACAGGCCCCAGTGGGAGCCCTCACTACCTCAGCCGCGGCTCGTCAGTCGGTAGAGGGGACAGCAGGCCACCCCCTCACCTTTTCTCACTCAGCCACGCGTGGTAGTGAAGGACCCCCCTCCAGTAAATGGGGCGCCTGAGACCCGTTCATCATCAGAAGCTGAAAAACGCTGCTTCAGGGGCACTGGTGCTCCTGAGACGCCTTCTGTCAGAAATTCAGCAGAAGTTTCACAACGCTAACGCTGTTTCAGGCGCCCCAGAAAATATGATTCCCTTTTTTCAATTTGAACGATATTTTTCGGCCATGTCTCGTACAGTCTCCCCAGACGAGAGGGGCTCCTCTCTGTGCCAGGCTCGCCTGGCCAGACGGTTTGCGCTTTGGGAGTTGGGGCGGGATACTCGTGAAAAGGGTGGGGTGGGTGGGGGTGGGAGAGGGTGGGCTGTCCCCTTGGAAGCGGGGGAACGCCGCTTGTCAGGCGGTTCGGTTAAGAGGCAGATTGTATAATAGTATAGTTGCAGTGCGACGTAAGTTGTTAGAGGTAAAAAAACTGGATTAGGTTCAAAGAAAATACCATAAAGTGCGGTGGATGGGCCATGGTTTGTAGTGAGTATCGTAGTAAATATTAATGGACCCCTGCTGGACTTGGAGGAAATTTCTCAAAGTTCAGAACACAACAAAATGTATGAGGGGGTGGGGAAACCACGCACGCGAAACAAAAGTGCGGCTTCCTTCCATTCCACAAACAGGGCAATTCGGAAAAATAAAGTAGAACGAGCGACGCGATTCTGGAACTCCACAGGACAAGACACCGCTGGGAGATGCACATCGACATCATACAAGTTTGATTCACTAGCAGTCGGGAGGCTTGAGGTTTAGCCGGGGGAACCTCTTTCGCCTGGAGAGCTGCGAAGCACAGCACTCCAACAAAAAGAAATAAATTAGACGATGCCACGTGACAAAAAAAAACAGGGGCACACACAGACAGCGTTCCGACAAGACCCAACACCTGCTGGGGAGAAGGGGGGGAACACAAACAGAAAAAATTGGGACGCCCCCGATAGCGCTGGTGTAATCTCCTCTTACAACAAGAAGGGTGCGGCGGCCAGCGCCCTATGTCCAAGCTGTGTCGGGCACTGCACGGCAACTGTTTAGCAGAGAGGCGGTGAATCGCACTGTCGACACTTCACAGCACGCAATACCTCTAGAATAGGAACCGTAAGAGCCGCACTCGTCGGATACCTTGTGAAGCAACTTGTATACCATGGCACTGCGTCCTTTGTATCGTGATTTCCACAATGCGTGCCTATCATTGTACCTTATTGCGGCTTGCCTCTTTAAAACCTTGCCCTCCCCCCTCCCGGTTCAACGATTCAAACGAGCTTTTTTGGCCGTGATTTTAGCAGCCCCCGTTGAAAGGGGCCGCTGTTTCAGATTTCTTTCCATTGCTTTGCGGATTTTTTTCACTTTTTTCCCGCTTCCAACACAACTTCAAAACAGTTGCATGCGTATCAAAAAAAAGACGGGGAGGGGGGTGGGGGTGAAAAAATGGGCGTGATGGCTTGCTGTTTCGAAGTGCAGCAAGTGATTCGCTGAGGGGAAGCAAAAGAAGTATCGTTACATCGTTGCTGGAAGACAATAGCAATGGGGACCGGGGGGCGGGGTGCAAGGGGCGGGGCGGGGTGTGTGCGTGTGCATCGTGTGCGATGTACGCGACAGAACTGGAAAGAAACGGGGTTTGTAGAACGACGCCCACAAACGCATCGCCCGAGAGGGTAGTGGCGAGCCAAGAGCTCGTTTACATGGCGAGGTTTGCCCGTCGTATGCATGCCAGACGCGCAGCGCATGCAACGAACGTATCGAGGCGAGGAGGGCGGCCAGCTGTATGGCTTGTGTGATTGGTGTCGGGGGGGATAAGCGAGGAAGGCCTTCTGCTGTGTCGACAATTCGCAGGCCGGGCGCACGGAAGGCGGACCGTGCTGCGACGCACACAGCGTCCTCCCACACTCCCGCCCCTCTCAACCACAAAAACTTACCACCAATAAAGCCGCCTTTTTCTTCACCCCATCTGCCTTGCCCAGGCGTCGTTTGATAATGGTTTCCCTACTCTTCTTCGCAATATAATGGGGGAACGGGTACTGAGGGTTATAAGAAGTGCACACCAACACCACCGCCACCACCCTCCTGAGAATCAGCGTCCGATGAGTATGTTGTCGTGTTGAGGGCCTGTGCCCCCCTCCCCCCCCCCACACAGCGCAGGAAAACCGTGTGTGCCGGTGCAACTCCACTTCGGAGAGCCAGTGGCTCTACAGCCAGCGCCGTTGGATAGACGAATTTCCTGCGCCGCTTGTTTTGAGCGATTTTTTGAGGATGGTGGGGTGGGGTGGGGTGGGGTGAGGTGATGGCGGCACTGCTTCTCGTTTGTTTTGTGATTTTTCCGACTTTGATTGCACCCAATTCTAGGCGCATCACAGCTCCCACACAGACGACGTTTTTTGATTTTTTTTCTTTTTCCACCAGAGATGCGTATTTGCGTTTGGCTCGACAACCAACGGGGCTGGCACGTGAGACCAACGCTGGGGCACCGTGTTGCCAGAAGGCGGCATTCTTGTGCCGGAAATCACGAGAGTACACCCGTTCTGCCCTTCTGGCGCCCGTGCCCCGCAAATACGGCATGACATGGCAATGCAATAACGCAGTGGTGCATTATTAGAAACAGCCACCTTGTGGCCGAGCAGAAGGAGAGGAGGTGGGAGGGGGACGGAAGGGGAGGGGAGGGGTGGGGAAAAGGGGGGAGGAAGGGGAGGGGGGGGGAGGAGGGGCGAATGGAAAGATGAATTTGTTTGGGAAGGATTAACCACATACACGTCAATGTATCAAAGCCACTCAAAAATTATGAGGTGTGCAAAATAAAAGGAACGCACCAGGAGATGGGGGGGAGAGGGGAGAGGGAAGAGGAAGGGGGGTGAATCGGATCCGTATGGTATATATAATTTTGTCTGATACCGGGGCAAACCCAGAGCCAAAGGCTTTGATCTGCCCCCCCGCATCTTGTTTTTTTAAACTTTTTTTTGCATATTTTTCTTGTAACCGTTGTGTGGGGGGTGGGCGAGGTGGGGTGGGGTGGGGGATCGAAGGGGGGGGGGGGGTGGGGAGGGGCGAGATGTGACAGGCAAGAAAAAAAATCAACAACAAAAAAATAAGAGATACTACTCTGCACTCAACTCTAGAACTCAGCTCATTTTTTTTTGCATCGTGTATCCTTCGGGGCAGAGTTTGGAATTGAAAAAGCAAGGGGGGGGGGGGGCGGGGGGAATGGGATGAAAAGGAAGGGACCAGTATATACCGGGCAGTAGAGCTGCAAAGGGGAGCGGGGAGAGCGATAGTGGAGTTGGGAGGGAGGGGTGTGTGTGTGTGTTTGGAGGTGCGTTGGCTGTACAGAGCAGATCGGAACAGCGAGAGAGAGAGAGAGAGAGAGAGGGGGGCAGAGGGGGTGAGGGAGAAAATGCCTTACATAAAAACGCCGGCTTATCTCTCTAAGGGCCTCTCACTCCCCTCTGTCTTTTCGCCTTTCACAGGATTGACAGGTGGGAGGGGGGGGGGGGGTGTGTTGAAGAAGAAGGGGGGGGGGGTGGGGGGCAGCACAGGCACTCAAAGAAAGAGGCAGGGGTGGTGGTGGTGGTGGTGGGGGAGAGGGTGGGAGGGGGAGAAAGGAAGGAGAGAGAGAGAGAGAGAGAAAAAAAAGGAGAAAGATGAATCATATTTTTTCAAGTGGAACAAACCACCGCGGTCAAAAGAAAACAAAGACTGGCGGGCATCGTCGTCTCACGCGCAAGAGATGTTTGGTTTTGGGGGTGGGGGTGGGGGGGGGGGGGGGGTAGGGGACCAGATGTACTTGAAAAATTTGTAATAAAAATTTTTCCGACCCCAAACAAGGGTTATTGGCACCTAAAATGGGTGTACCCGCCTCAAAAATACGTCTGGGGACCCAATGAAACCGGTTTTTCACACTTAGCCGCCCATTTTCGGCCCGAATTTTTGAAAAATCGGTGAAAAAAGGGGGTTTCGCCCATTATGGGCAAAATCCCGATCTGTTTGTTTGTGCGCACCTGTACGTGTATGGGTGTCCATACGTGCGCTGCCAACAGTCTTTTTTACCGTGACCTGAGCAGGTTATAGCAAAAAAATGACAAAATCGGGGCAACTAGACCCCATTTTGGGTGGTTTTCGGGTGAAAAACGTACCCTAGACATCCCTGGGGTACATTGTATACCCTCCAGGGCCTCTAGGACCAGTAGAATCACGTGAAAATGTGTTTTTTTACCCAAAAAAAGGACCCTGCAACCACCCTGCACACACCCTGCACACATCCTGCAACCATGTTGCAGGCACACTATAACCCAATAACCACCCAGAAACCACTGAGCCTGCCCAAAAAGGGGTGTATGGGCCTGTCGGAACAGGTTTTCTACACCGAGTTGCCCAAATTCGGTCCGAGAATTTGAAAAAACTGCGAAGAACGGGGAATTTGCCCGTGTGTGGTAAAAGTCCTAATTTTTATGAAAAAATGACAAAATCGGGGCGACTAGACCCCATTTTGGGTGGTTTTCGGGTGAAAAACGTACCCTAGGCATCCCTGGGGTACATTGTATACCATCCAGGGCCTCTAGGACCAGTAGAAGTGTGTGAAAATGCGTTTTTTAACCCAAAAAAAGGACCCTGCAACGATGTTGGAGGACCCTGCACACATCCTGCAGCCATGTTGTAGACACCCTGCAACCCTATAACCACCCAGAAACCACTGGGAATGCCCTAAAAGGGGTGTATGGGCCTGTCGGAACAGGTTTTCAACTGTGAAAAATGGGGGTTTCGCCCATGTGGGGTAAATGTCCCAATTTTACGAAAAAATGATAAAATTTGGGCGACTAGACCCCATGTTGGGTGGTTTTCGGGTGAAAAATGTACCCTAGGCATCCCTGGGGCACATTGTATACCATCCAGGGCCTCTAGGACCAGTAGAAGTGCGTTAAAATGCACATTTTTACCCAAAAATGACCCTGCAACCACCTTGCACAGGACTCACCCCAGAAAAGCGAAAAAAATGCCAAAAAATGGCCAAAAATGAGGGTTGGTGGGCCCAAAAGTGGGTAAAAACCTCCGGAAATTCATATCCGGAGTGGGTTTGGGGGTGGGTTGGCACTGTTGACCTCCAGACCTGGATATTTCAAAAAAATTACAGTTTTTCTCAAAGACATCTGGGGGCCTAGGGGGGGGGGGGGTCATTGGGGAGTGGGGGGATGGTTTCCCGGGT
Source organism: Rhynchopus euleeides (assembly GCA_963210315.1). Classification (NCBI taxonomy): domain Eukaryota; phylum Euglenozoa; class Diplonemea; order Diplonemida; family Diplonemidae; genus Rhynchopus; species Rhynchopus euleeides. The sequence continues at coordinate 814,955 of OY723277.1, forward strand.
CAGCGTGGTGCTGCGAGAAAACGGCACGCGTCTTTTCCCTTCGACCGCTCTTAAGAAGTATAATTAGTTTTTTTTTGCCGGTGGTATTGCTGCATTGCTTCTGGACAGATAATCGATGAACGACAAAAAAAAGGAGGGGGGGAAAAAAGGGAAAACAGGAGGAGGGGATGTTGAAAAAACCACAAAAACACAAAAAAAACAATGAAGGAGGAGGAGAAGAAGGAAGAGGGTGGGGGGGGGGGTATGCGTATGCATGAGAACTTTGCAAGGAGAGGAGAGACGTATCGCTTATTCACACACCGTCGTACGTTTCGCCTGCACACCACCTGCGGACATACCATACACAGTTGTAGGAGCGGGGAGGAGGATGTAAAAGATAGAAAGCGGCTGTTGGGGGGGTAGTGAAATCGAATTTGGAGGGAGCACAAGAATGATCACCCTTCACTGCTGCCAAAGCGGCTGTTGGGGGGGGGGGGGTAGAGGGGGGGTCTTGCGCTCAGAAATGCAGCAGAAAGGTGACAAAAAGAAGAGCCGCCTCACAGAACTGGCTGTAAAGTGACACAGTTTTGACACAACAGTGCGGCACAGAGCGAATGACCCACCCCAGTGTTCCACAATCTCTTGGATGGAGGAGGGGGGGGGGGGGGGGGTAGGGGGGGTCAAATGCCACCCTTTTACGTGGACAAACACGATTTTTCAAAAAACCGGCGCAGAGGCCCCAAAGCCCCCGTAAACCCTCCAAACCCCCCCAGATCGGTCCGGAAACCCATCGAACCCCACTTTTCCACCATTCCGGGCACCTCAGGTGCCCGAATTGGGGTACCTAATTTTCGTGCCACCGTTTGGTACCACACAGTGTCACTGAGGGGGGGTTAGGAAAGGATACGCACCACAGACACCCACAATCATCTGCAGAGTGCTGTGAATACCGCACAAACACAAGAATGGGCCGCACGGTTGCTCGGAGTGCGAACGCCATCGCCGCGGCGAGGAAGTTCGTCGGCCAGCTGCCCGTGGAGCTGTGTGGGGCACGGTGGTGCGATTTGAACGCGCAGCGGGCGCGCATACTCAGGCGCACGCGCGGGGCCCCCACGAAGGAGGCCTTTTTAAAGGCCCTTTCGCGGATCGGTGCGCGGAAGACGCGGGTGCAGTGCGAAGGGAAACGAGAGTTCCGGTGGTGTGTGAACTGCGATCACACAGTTCGCCCGATGGCAAAGGGCGCGAGCGCGGGTGAGGGGCCAGTGGAGAATACAACCGATGAAGACAGCGACAGCGACAGCGACTGTGACAGTGGCAGTGTCAATCAAAGCGACAGCGACAGCGACCCCGAGGACGATACGACTCCGAAAACCTCGAGTCCGGGAGTGTACTCCGCAAGCGCGTATAGACGATTACACGCCAAATATAAGCGCTTGCGACAGCGGTGTCTTGTGACACCGACCTCCCTCTACAACAAGGAGGGGGGCTACAGCGCCGGTGTGGCAACGGCGCTGACAGTGCTGCGAGGGTGGGGGATCGGCGCGAAGAGCTGTGGCGAGGCTCTGAGCGACATCCTGGAGTGCATCCTTGGCACTCGTGGGAAGGGGCGCAACATCAGTGCGGCGACAGTCAAACGCACTGATGCGTGGGCAGGTCCAATGAGTACTGATCGGTTCCTGACGAAGCTTCGTGAAAAAGGAGGGCAGGTGCAGACGTGCATGGACACCTCGTCGGGTGCGCGCTCGCAGCAAGGGGTGAAGTACTCGCAGGTCTCGTTCTCTGCTGCAAGCCCTGAGACCGGCAGGGTGCTCCAAGTCGTGGCCGACAGCTCCGTCGGGGAGGGAAGCCGTGCCATCGACAAGGTGCCCCAGATCCAGCGTGTTCTGCTGGCGGCGACGGAGGCCGGCTTTCAAAAACCATCACTGTGTCTGACTGATCACGAATCAACGGCCAAAGCTGCCTGTGTCCTTGGAGGGTTGATACCTTCGGGGTGCTCGTCGCACAAGTGGAAGCACACCATTGAATCGGTTGATATCAACACCACCACCCAAGCTGCGATCGAGACGCTTCACACCGCTTGCTGTCCTAAAAGCACGAACGCCACCACATCGACGGGAATCAAGATGGTATCAACACTCTTCGCAACAAAAGGAGGCATTCCAAAGGGGTTTACGTTGGGAAGGCAGGTGGGAAACAAATATGGGTGGCTATGCCGTTCCTGCGCGGCAGTGCTCCACAACCGGGATGTATTGACCAAGGCTGTTGAGCGACGCGAGCTGTACATTCCGGGAAGCAACGCACTCAGTGTGCTGTTGTGTGACGACATTGTGCCAGAGTTGGTGGTTGCTGCGGTCTGCTTTGCCTGGTACAAGAGTACGTATGTACTGCTGAAAGGGTGCAAATTGCGTGGCGAGATGAATGTCACGGAAGCCCGCAAACTCTACCCGACCCTCCGAGGGTGGCTCGTGACTCTTTCGCGTGTGAAAAGCAAGTTTCCACAGTGGATATTTGAGACGGCAGGGCGCAACCCCCTTGGCATGCAGCAAGCCCAGGAGCACTTCGACTCTACATGCGCAAGCCGCCTTCGGGGATCAGTGGCACGCATGATCGAGACTTTTGATCGCTTTGTGGCTCATGACACGGATCTCCCGCCAGAGGCTGCCAAAGACCTTCCACACTCGAACGACTTCATTGAGGGAGCGCATGGTACAGTCGGCTTGCTGAGTGAGGATCTTCCCGGCTGCAACCCAGAGAGGATTGCGAGCATTGCGCAGCGAAAACACAACCGCAGGGCACTCTTTGAGATTGGGGTCCCGCTTGTGCCGAGCGAAGAGACGTACTCATCCTACAAGGAGAGGAAATTGAACTCAGATGAGGACGTTCACTTGAGGATACATCGCACCACAATGAAGCAGCAGCTGCGGACTGAGTACACCAAGCTCTCTGTGGCTGAACTGCGGGACAAAGCAGCTGAGCACGACCTGCCTGTGCGACAGGGAGGGAAGTACATAATCAAACCAAAGCTCATCGAAGACCTGATCGATGCCACCTACATGGCGCCTGATGACGAGTTCTAGCCCGTCAGAAATGTGGTATTAGTGCGTACCCTTTCCTAACCCCCCCCTCAGTGACACTGTGTGGTACCAAACGGTGGCACGAAAATTAGGCACCCCAATTCGGGCACCTGAGGTGCCCGGAATGGTGGAAAAGTGGGGTTCGATGGGTTTCCGGACCGATCTGGGGGGGTTTGGAGGGTTTACGGGGGCTTTGGGGCCTCTGCGCCAGTTTTTTGAAAAATCGTGTTTGTCACCCCCATTTGATACCCCCTAGGGGGGGGGGGGGGGCGCAACAACACGGTGGGATCTTGTAAATTTTACATGTAAAAATACTGATTTTTACATGTATTATACATGTATAATACTTGCATGTCAACTATTATACATGTATAATACATGTATATGCCTGAAATATACATGTAAAATACATGTATATCAAGTAAAAATACATGTATAATAGTTGCATGTCAACTATTATACATGTATTTTTACTTGATATACATGTATTTTACATGTATATTTCATGCATTTACATGTATTTTACATGTATAATACTTGTCATGCAAGTATTATACATGTAAAATACTTGCATGGCAAGTAAAATACTTGCATGCAAGTAAAATACATGTATTTTACTTGCATGCAAGTATTTTACTTGCATGCAAGTATTTTACTTGTCATGCAAGTATTATACATGTATTTTACTTGTCGTGCAAGTATTTTACATGTATAATACTTGCATGACAAGTATTATACATGTAAAATACATGTAAATGCATGAAATATACATGTAAAATACATGTATATCCATACATTGGGCGTTATTCCGTTACCAGTAACGGTAATAACGTTATTTTTGCGTTATTTTTTGACCCCAAAAAAGGCAGCATTTCCCGGTGAATCTGACCCGAAACTCGGGTCCCTACCCCCCCTAAAAGAATTTTCTTGGGTAAAATATCACTCCAGGGGGCCACTCCGTGATGTCAAAAAATTGGAAAACGTTTTCTCCTAAAATAACGCGTTATTTTTCCGTTATTTTCATGAAAACTTGCGTTATTCGGACAATTTTGCGGGCGGATGGTGTAGTTTTTGGTGGAGATGGCTCCAGAATACCCCCCTGGGACCATTTTTTGGATAATAACGCACGGACATGTCGAGTTTCGTGAAAAAATCATGTTTTTTGGCTTTTTCAAGGCAAATACTGCAGAAACCCCTGCAACCTTGCAGCATCCAATGTTCCTGGAGTGAAATTTGGAGTGAAAATCACTCCAAAATCACTCAGTGTGGACGCAGAAGTGAATCCTTCAGGAATACACCCGCACACCTCACATTGGCGGTGTATAAACCACCTGATATTTTTACTCGTTACGAGCGACGAAGTAGCGCGAAGTAGCGACGTGCCCATTTTTTCCCGGTCCGTTCTAAAATAGTTACGTTCCAAAAGTCCGTTACTGGTGCTGTCAAAGACGCTTCGCACAATATACGCACGAACTACCCAAAGTACGCTCGGGCTACGCACGAAGTACGCAGGAACTACACAATTTGAACTTTCTTGCACCCCCCAGTCATTATTTGCACGCACTCCAGGTCCCATATTTGCACCAGTGCAAATATGAGACCTGGAGTGCAAATATGAGGAATTTCCGAGTTCGTCGTGATGTGCAAAACATGACTGGGTTGTGCAAGAAACCATCATCTGCACCCGTATCGGCCTCAATTGCACCCTCGTGCAGGTAAAAAAAGGCCTCGGGCCTCCGGCCCTCGGACCGTTTTTTAATTACGCACACGACCTTCGCGCGGAAAGTGTCATTCAGCCCTGCCAAACGTGCTCTACACACCACCCCCTTCATCAGGCAAGTGGGTTTGTAAGGGTGTGTGGAAGCGTCAACGCTCGGGTGCAGGAAATTTACATTTTGGTCGCAAATGGCGTTACACATGCACTATGCACAACGTGTGCACGATTTCGGCAGAACTACGCACAACCAACGCAATTTGGACCTTTCAACAACACCATTCACGGTACTTCGATTTTGGGTGGGAAAGATGGGGCAAGGAAGTGGCAAAAACTGCGAAGAAGGTCGAAAATTTTCACATTTTCATCAGAAACCATATTCAACGGATTCCAATTTTCGGGTGAAATCAAGCAGGTTGGCACAATGGCTCATGTTCACCCAAAAATGCACCTACCAAACCTCTTTTGCTTGATTTTTGGGACGGCATGGGTGATCCAGAGGCCAAAAATCACGATTTTTTCACCAATTCCTTCGACAACGGACAGTTCCAGACCACAAGGACCACATTTTGGGGTCAGAATTTTCTCGGTCAAAAAATTCGAAAAATCTGAAATCTCTCGGAATTTTGAGCATTTTTTGAGATTGGCATGCCCATTTTAGACCCTTTGCGTGGCTCTAAACCCAAAAATTTGCTCGAAAATGGCCTCAAATAGCCTAAAACAGCCCATTCTGGCCACCCCGAAAAAAAAATTCGAAAAGGGTCCCCCTATAGAAGTTGCCCAAAAATACCGAAAATAACGCGGTATTACCGGTAATAACGGTAATAACGTTACCGATAACGTTATTACCGTTACTGATAACGGTATTACCGTTACCGATAACGGTAATAACGGTAATAACGTTACCGATAACGTTATTACCGTTCCTGATAACGGTAATAACGGTATTACCGTTATCGATAACGGTATAACGCGGAAAAATAACGTTACCGATTTTCGGATAACGTTATTCGGCCGTTCTGGAACGTTATTAACGGTAAGTTATTTTACCGAAAAAATAACGGTATTACCGTTACTGGTAACGCAATAACGCCCGATGTATGTATATCAAGTAAAAATACATGTATAATAGTTGACATGTCAACTATTATACATGTATTTTTGCTTGATATACATGTATTTTACATGTATATTTCAGGCATATACATGTATTATACATGTATAATAGTTGACATGCAAGTATTATACATGTATAATACATGTAAAAATCGGTATTTTTACATGTAAAATTTACAAGATCCCACCGTGAACATCATCATCACATGCGGACGAGGGTGTGCAAAACATAAAGCTTTTACTTTCAGAGGAGAGTGCGTCCTGTATCTATCGGTATTTCACTTGGTACCCTGTTGGGGGCACATCATTTTGATTTGCGACGGGGTGCCGGAAAACGGTGACACCGTGTGGCGTGTCGATGCCAGTGTTGTAGGCAGGAGAGGCGCAGAGTGAGAGGGCGAGAGACACAGAAAAAGAGAAAACGAGAGGAGGGGGGGGGGGGTGGAGGAGGCGTGGCATATCTGGCGCGGGGGGGTGGGGCGCCAAAGACAAAGGAGCAGCCGTCCCGTTCAGACATGGACAATTTTAAACAGTGTCTCATACAGGACTCCGGTCAGAGATGCACTGTTCCGAGTTCATTCGGTGGTATATTGTGATGGTTGATGCCGCCGAATCTCTTTTGCTCCATGTATTCGTGGGACTGCTGGGAAGGAACTGCATGGTTCCCTGAATAAAAAAAATACGCGCCATTTGTTTTTGGCCAGCTATACGCAGAACAGCCTGAGCAAAGAACCTGCGCTCGGCTACACTGATTCACGTGTGGTGAGACAATAATAATGCATGGCCTAAGGGCCACCAAAATGCAAACAACGTTGCCTCAGGGAAGGCGGTGCCCCTCCCACACGCCTTGCTGCGCTGTGGGGTGGGGCTCTGCAAAGGATTTTGCGCCGGGCACAGATTTCCTGCGGCTGTGAGCACATCTCACAGAAGTAACGGTTAAAAAAATGTTGGAAACGCTTGACATGAAAATGGATGATACGATGATGGTATAATGCAGTGAATGTACATACCTACGACAACATAACTGACGTCTCTCACCTTCTGCCCTCTACTGTACTTTGTATGATTTGGACATTTTTTTGGCCGTGCCTTTTCAAACAGCACCCAGTGAGCTGCTGTCTCATTCTTGTTCTGGCCGCACGACGGCACAGCCTAAAAAAAAATATCGCTCGATTTCCTTTTGTTTGTTGGTTTTAATGTCGTGATGCACACACCCTTGCAGCGTGCATCTGACGGACAAGACAAACTAATGTCGGTGGGGGAAGGGCTGATAGAGACGGGGAGGGAAAAAGTCGTGATGCAACGATGTATAGGGTCAGGAGGTGGAAGGAGGGGGGGGGGGGGCGGTTGGGATGGGATGGAATATATATAGGGGACGGGGCGGGCGGGAGGGGGCGTGGGGCTTAATTGTCGAGAGTGAAGGTAAAGGGAAGGGGGGGGGGGCAACAGAGCCTCAACTGCACTCCCTCCAACACTGGCTTTTTTTGCCTACTTGTTGCTTGTTTGAACTGGGGTGTGGGTCGATGCAGGTGAAATTATAAGAAAATGGAGAGCTTGGGGGTTGCGGAGGGGGGGGGGGGGGGTTTGATCGTCGAGAGGGAATGGAAAAGTAAATCTCCCAGCACCTTCTCGCAATGTTAGTCCTTTTTGTAGTCACTACACCAGATATGTTGTACAAGGCAGATCAATGTACAACGGGGGGGGGGGGGGGAGGGGAGGGGAGGTGCGTTTGAAACCAGATCGGGGTAATATTTACGCAGCGCACCCCCCACGCTAGAGATCACAGGTCTGGCCACCCCCGAGTGAGCATGACACTGCAGGCCGCTTTTTCGAATCGTCTGTTCGGGGAGGACCTACACCACCACACTCATGCCTCGTGAGTCTGAGAACCTCTGATGTCACTTCATCAGGCCGTGACCTCCGGGACTACTGGCGGGCCATCTTAAACCTCAAAGATCCAAGTCTGCAGGCCCAGAGTTACTCTCACTGCCCGGCGACTTCCCTCCACGCGGCGGGGAGGACGCTGAGGAGTCAGCTTGGCTGGTCTCCGCGACAGGGCTTCCCGGGTTCTCAGCATCGCTCTTATGGCCCATCTCCTCGTGGTCACCCGCAAGGAGGCCGGTCTGGTCCATGCCCTCGAAATTGTCGAACTGTTTGAAGTTGCGCTCGTCTTCCTGGTCAGCCCTGCGCTTCTTCATCACGAGCTGTGCAGGCAGAGGTGTTGATGGGGTGCCGAATGGGGGGGGGGGGGGGGGGCGAAACACATCGGAGGGGCAGGGGGGGAGGTGGTTCGATTTTTTTTTGCGACAAAAAGCTTTTTGGAAGAACATCTTCTCATGTATAAAAGAGCACTATCGCGAGGCAGGCGACTGTTGCACTTTAGAGGGCGGGTGGAAGCCGTGATGTGGAAGGCTTGGGAGCTCGAAACTCGTGTGTGTGTGTGTGAGGAACAATGCGAGCAGGGTGCCACAACGGTGGGGTGGGGGTGTGTGGGGCACGCGAGGGTGCATACCGCGGAGGCAAACAGTGCGGAGCACAGCAGCAGGATGCCCAGCGCGACAAGCAGCCACACCCACCAGTTGTCGTCGTCGTCCTCCACCTCGGGCTCGGGGGTAACGCCATGCCCAGCACCCAGCCACTCCCAGCCAGGGACGTACGTCTCGCCACCAGGCAGCGGTGTGAACAGACTCGGCGAGTAGGTGTCGCCGCTGGGCAGAGGGGTCATAAGTCCCACAGTCTCGTTGTCGTTCCCTGTCTCGTTGACGTCAGGCGAGTAGGTCTGGCCACTCGGCAGAGGTGTCAGGTCCTTGCCATTGAAGTCGGGCGAGTACGTGTGGCCACTCGGGAGCGGCGTCAGATCCCTGCCATTGAAGTCGGGGGAGTACGTGTGGCCACTGGGCAGAGGTGTCAGGTCCTTCACATCAGGCGAGTAGGTCTGGCCACTCGGCAGAGGTGTCAGATCCCTGCCATTGAAGTCGGGCGAGTACGTGTGGCCACTCGGGAGCGGCGTCAGGTCCTTCACATCAGGCGAGTAGGTCTGGCCACTCGGGAGCGGCGTCAGGTCCTTGCCATTGAAGTCGGGCGAGTACGTGTGCCCACTCGGCAGTGGTGTGAGGGATGCCGGCGTGTCGGTGGCGTTCGACGAACTGTTGGAGTCGGGCGAGTACGTCTGGCCCTCGGGAAGGGCAGTCAGATATGCGTCAGGGGACACCGTCAGGCCTGCACCGCCAGGTGTGGCGGTGTCCGTGGTGTTGCCAGTCTCGTTCAAGTCAGGCGAGTACGTGTTGCCACTCGGCAGAGGTGTCAGGTCCTGCACATCAGGCGAGTAGGTCTGGCCACTCGGGAGCGGTGTCAGGTCTTTGACATCAGGCGAATACGTGTGGCCACTCGGCAGAGGTGTGAGGTCCTTCACATCAGGCGAGTACGTGTTGCCACTGGGCAGAGGTGTCAGGTCTTTGACGTCAGGCGAGTCGGTGTTGCCGGACGGCGCCCCCGTGTTGGAGGGAAGGGACGTTGCGTTCATGACAGGCGCCACTGTGGTGCTACCTGCCGTGGGTGCGTCTGTCTCGGGAGCGTCAGTTGCAGGTGCAATGCTGGTACCCGGCGGCGAGTTCGTCGCAGGCGCATCGGTTGTTGGTGCAGACGTGGCAGGTGCATCAGTTGCAGGTGCAATGCTCGTCCCAGGCGGCGAGTTTGTGGCAGGCACAACAGTAGCGGGAGCGTCAGTTGCAGGTGCATTCGTAGCAGGTGCAATGCTGGTACCCGGCGGCGAGTTCGTCGCAGGGATACCGGTCGCAGGAACATCGGTTGTTGGTGCGTCAGTTGCAGGTGCCGAAGTGGCTGGGACACCAGTTGCAGGTGCATCTGTGGCAGGTGCAATGCTGGTACCAGGCGGCGAGTTGGTGGGAGCCACTGTGTCAGGTGCGACGGTCGCAGGTGCATCGGTAGCAGGAGCGCTTGTGGCAGGGGCATCTGTCGCCGGTGCAGGCGTGGGAGGTGCATCGGTTGCAGGCGCATCGGTATCGGGTGCAATCGTTGTACCGGGCGGTGAGTTGGTGGGTGCCAGTGTGTCAGGTGCGACGGTCGCAGGTGCGTCAGTCGAAGGAGCATCTGTGGCGGGTGCAGGGGTTGCAGGCGCGTTCGTCTCAGGAGCTGTCGTCGGGGGTGCGTCAGTGTCAGGGACAGCTGTGTCAGGTGCTGTCGTGTTCGGAGCCATGGTTTCGGGGACGTCAGTGTCAGGAGCAGACGTGTTCGGTGCAGGTGTCGGCGGGTATGTGAAGGGTGCCAGCGTTGGAGGAACAAGAGTACAGGGGGCCATGGTAACGTCAGCAATGTGGCATCTTGTGAAGCTCACGTTCTTCGGGTGTGACGAGTCGTCGTCGATCCAGGACCCGTCGGTGCACCCATGTGCCGGCACACCCCACGTGATCCACTTCCCGTCCTGCCACACCTGCACACGTTCGATGTTCCACGCATCCCACTTCAAGATGTTCGTCCAGTGGTCATCATGGTCCACCCGGACCTCGGCCAGGTCCTCCACCCCGAATGGCCCGACGGCTTTCCAGTGGTGGTGCTCACCGATGTGCGGACTCGAGATGGTTGCCTTGGAGGGGAACCGAGCACCAGCATTTGAGATGAATTCGATCTCGTACGTCCCCGTGGACTGGGCATCGTCAAGGAGGCTCGTCGTGATCAGCACTTCGATGTCGTGGCAACGGGCGTACTCAAGGTACGACGGATGAGCCTTGTCCTTGTCAACCCACGAGCTGCGCTTGCAGCCCATGTCCTCGATACCGAAGTACTGCCACTGGTGCCCAGCGTCACGCACCTCCAAAGACTCGACGTACCACGCGTTGCTGCCCCCGTTCTGGATCTTCACCTTCGACACCTGCGACGTCGGGAACGGCGACTTCACAATGCGGTAGAACACCTCCCCAGCAGACGGGCTGTGGCAGTGCACCACCTGCGAAGCCTGCCCGTTCGCATCGTACACGGTGATGGGGAAGTCGTGGTTAGACCCTGCGAGTGTCTGGGATCCGCCAGTCACCCGCACCTCGATCTCGTACACCGTCCCGGGGATCGAAGGAGGAGTGCACTTCGTGTACACCAGCTTCTCGTGCTGCCCGTTGCTGTCCACAAACCCACCCGGTGCGCACTGGTGGTCAGCAAGGCCCCACTTCTCCCACATCCCCTTTGCGTTCTTCACCAGCACCTCCTCCACGTGCCACCCGTCCGTCCCAGAGTTGTGGATCACCACCTCACCGAGGTGCTGTGCCGCAAACGTCCCCGTCGTGCGGATGTGGTCGATGCGCCCCTCCGTCGGCCACGAGATCTGCGGTGAAGGCGACACCTGGCTCCCAGACTTCGACTTCAGGTCAACGTCGTACGTGTGCACAGACCCCGCATTACTCACCTCACCCGTTGTGACCAGGACCTCCAGCGTGTGGCACGCAGCCACGTACGTCAGACCCGAGTCGTCGAGCTTGTCCCCAGCACGGCACGACCTGTCCTGCACACCCAGCATGCTCCACTGCATGTGCTCGTCCTCGATTTCAAGGGCATCAAGCTCCCACTCCTTGTCCCCCTTCCCGACGTGCACGCTCGACACAGTAGTCACAGGGAACGGGGTCTCGATTGTGATGTACTCCCAGCCCGCCTTCACAGGAGACTGAATGTTGACCTTGGCCTGCGCACTCAGTGTGGAGTACACCGTCACGGGGAAGCTGTGCGAGGACGGCGAGTCCTCCACCTTCAGCCGCAGGTTGACCTGGTACGTGTGCTGGTGAGCCCCGCAGTCGGTGTACGACAGGTAGGTCGGGTGCGACGAGTCATCCGTTGTGGCCCCGGACTGCGTGCAGTCCCCACCGACACTAGCCCAGCCCCAGCGCTGCCACACGTTGTTCGCATCCAGAACATGCACACTCTGGATGAACCACGTGTCCTTATCACCGTTGTCCTTGATCCGCACCTCCGTCAGGTCTCCCACGGGGAACGTCGCCACGGCGTGAACCAGGTCGGTCCCACCAACACCGGGAGCAGAGATCTTATACGTTCCCTCCACCGAGCCCGATTTCGACAGCAGTTCGACCTCGTAGTCCCCAGAAGCACCTGCCGCAGAATCAGTGCCAGTCGCAATCAGCACCTGGATCTCGTTACACTTCGAGAACTCCAGGTACTTCGGGTGGTTCGAGTTCCCGTCGATGTTCGAAGACTTCTTGCAGTTCATGCCCTTGATGCCCCAGTACGACCACGCACCAAACTCGTCCTCCACCTCCAGACCCTCAACCTCCCACCCGTCCATCCCGCCGTGGTCGATCCGGATCGTCGACAGCTCGTTCAGAGGGAAGGTCGAGTCGAGTGCGATGTACTGAGTCGAGCTGGCAGAAGGTGCGCGCACGTCCACAGGCACAGTGAAGTCATGTGCAGTGTCAGATACTGCAGAAATCGGGAAGTCGTGCACGGAGCCTGAGAGCAGGCCAGGGCCTGTGTGCACACGCACCTTGATCTGAGCGACAATCGGCTGCACTGGGACAGTGCACAGCTCAAAGGTGATGGCACCGTCACGTCTCGAGAACAGCCCAGGGTAGTCCACCCATGCGCCGTGCTGACACTTCATTGCTGGGATACCCCACTGCTGCCACACACCGTTCTCGTCCTGCACCTCAACCCCCGTCACCTTCCAGCCGTCGCTCCCGTTGTCGTCGATCTTCACCTTCTTCAGCTCGCTCACAGGGAAGGCCGACACCACACGGATCAGGTCGATGTCGTAGCGGTTCGGGCTCTTGATCTTCGGGTACGGCGTCACCTTTGCGCCCGCAGCGCTGAACAGCTCCACCTCGAAGTTGTGGATCGACCCATCGTGGCGGTCCCCACCAGTTGAGATGCGCACGTTGATCTCGTGGCAGGGGGAGAAAGCGAGGTACGCAGGGTGGTTCGAGTCACCGTCAACCCAGTCGCCCTGCTTGCAACCCTTGTCCTCGATACCCCACACACGCCAGTACCCCTTATTGTCCTTCACCTCCACCTTCTCGATGTACCAGCCGTCGTTGCCGCCTGCATCGATACGCACCTCCGTCAGAGCCTCTGTCGCAAATGGCGACTTGTCGAACACAAGGTACGTCACCTCGCCCTGGTCAGGCTCGTACACCTCCTGCACAGGTGCAGCCTGCGTCCCCGCCTTCACAGTGATAGGGAACGTGTGGTGCGAGTGCTGCGACGCGCCATTCCCTGTGGTGATGCGCACATCAACCTCGTACACAGGCTCTGGGATGTGGCACGGCGGGTCGGTCGGGGGAGGCGGTGTGGTGCAGCGCTGCCACGACACGTTCTTGGGGTGCGTGGAGTCCTCGTCGAGCCACGAGGCAATCTGGCAGCCGAGAGGCACAATGCCCCATGTGTACCAAATGCCGTCCGCCTCACGCACCTGCACCCTTGCAATGTGCCAAGCGTCCCAGTTGGTGGCGCCGGCAAGGAAGTCGTCGCTGTGATCGATGCGGACTTCGAAAAGGTCTGCCACACCAAACGGAGACACAGACTTGAAGTAGTCAACCTGCCCAATGTCGGGGGAGCTCACGGTGTCAACAGGGTTTACCTTCGCACCGCTGGCGGACACAAGCTCGACATGGAACTTCCCGATCGAGTCAGCCCCAGACAACAGGCTTGTAGTCACCAGCACCTCGAGGTCGTGGCACCTCGAGAACTCAAGGTAGGTGGGGTGGTTCTTGTCCTTGTCCACCCACTCGCTCCTCTTGCAGCCCATGTCCTCGATCCCGAAGAGCTGCCACACACCGTGCTCGTCACGCACCTCCACCGACTGCACGTACCAGCCGTCGGTGCCAGCACTCTGGATCTGGAGGGTCTTGACATGCGCGGCGTCGAAAGGTGCGGTCAGGAGGCGATGGAAGACCTCGCCGGAGGACGGGCTGTGGGTGTGCCCCTTGTTGGACACCTGCCCGGTGCCGTCGTAGACGGTGATGGGGAAGTCGTGGCTGGAACCGGCAAGGACCTGATTCCCGCTGGTTATGCGCACCTCGATCTCATACACAGTCCCGGGGATCGAAGGAGGAGTGCACTTCGTGTACACCAGCTTCTCGTGCTGTCCGTTGCTGTCCACAAACCCGCCCGGTGCGCACTGGTGGTCAGCAAGGCCCCATTTGTCCCACATCCCCTTTGCGTTCTTCACCAGCAGCTCCTCCACGTGCCACCCGTCCGACCCAGAGTTGTGGATCACCACCTCCCCGAGGTCCTGTGCCGCAAACGTCCCCGTCGTGCGGATGTGGTCGATGCGCCCCTCCGTCGGCCACGAGATCTGCGGTGAAGGCGACACCTGGCTCCCAGACTTCGACTTCAGGTCAACGTCGTACGTGTGCACAGACCCCGCGTTGTCGACCTGCCCAGTCGTGATGAGAACCTCCAGTGTGCTGCAGGCAGCCACGTAAGTCAGACCCGAGTCGTCAAGCTTGTCCCCAGCACGGCACGACCTGTCCTGCACACCCAGCATGCTCCACTGCATGTGCTCGTCCTCGATTTCAAGGGCATCAAGCTCCCACTCCTTGTCCCCCTTCCCGACGTGCACGCGCGACACAGCCGACACAGGGAACGTGGACTCGATTGTGATGTACTCCCAGCCCGCCTTCACAGGGGAACGCACAGTGACCGTGGTCTCCTCCCCAGCCGACGTGTGCACCGTCACGGGGAAGCTGTGCGAGGACGGCGAGTCCTCCACCTTCAGCCGCAGGTTGATCTGGTTCCCGCCCGACACGCCCAGGCAGTTGGTGTACGCCAGGTACGTGGGGTGCGCTGCATCGGACGTGGTCTCGCCCCCCTCGGCACACCCCGCCCCGTGGCCCCACCTCTGCCACTTCCCGGCGTCGTCGGCCACCGACACGTGCTGCACCTTCCACGCGTCCCCGGTCCCGGCATCCTTCACCCGCACCTCCGTCACCTCGCTGGGCTTGAAGGTGGCCACGGCATGCACAAAGTCCGTTCCGGACTGCTTCGGTGCAACCACAGTCTGGCTGGGTTCCGCAGACGTCGACGCAGACACAATCTCGACAACGAAGTCCCCGTCAGAGCCGTCAGCGGCATCGCCGCCCGTCACAATCAGCACCTGGATCTCGTTGCACTTCGAGAACTCCAGGTACTTCGGGTGGCTTGAGTCACCGTCGATGTTCGAAGACTTCTTGCAGTTCATGCCCTTGATGCCCCAGTACGACCACGCACCGAACTCGTCCTCCACCTCCAGACCCTCAACCTCCCACCCGTCCATCCCGCCGTGGTCGATCCGGATCGTCGACAGCTCGTTCAGAGGGAAGGTCGAGTCGAGTGCGATGTACTGAGTCGAGCTGGCAGAAGGTGCGCGCACGTCCACAGGCACAGTGAAGTCGTGTGCCTTCTCAGACGTTGCAGAAATCGGGAAGTCGTGCACGGAGCCTGAGAGCAGGCCAGGGCCTGTGTGCACACGCACCTTGATCTGAGCGACAATCGGCTGCACTGGGACAGTGCACAGCTCAAAGGTGATGGCACCGTCACCTTGGAACAGCCCAGGGTAGTCCACCCATGCGCCGTGCTGGCACTTCAGGTCAGGGATACCCCACTGCTGCCAGATGTCGTCCTCGTCCTGCACCTCAACCCCCGTCACCTTCCAGCCGTCTATCCCGTTGTCGTCGATTTTCACCTTCTTCAGCTCGTTCACAGGGAAAGGCGACACCACACGGATCAGATCCAGGTCGTAGCGGTTCGGGCTCTTGACCTTCGGGAACGGGTTAATCTTCACGCCCGCAGCGCTGATCAGCTCCACCTCGAAGTTGTGGATCGACCCGTCGTTCTTGTCCCCGCCGGTCATGATACGCACGTCAATCTCGTGGCACCGCGAGAAGGCAAGGTAGTCATGGTGATTGGGGTCGCCCTCGATCCAATTGCCCTGCTTGCAAGCCATGTCCTCGATACCCCACATGCGCCACCGGCCCGTCTTGTCCATCACCTCGACTTTCTCGATGTACCAGCCGTCGTTCCCATCGGATTTGAAGATCACTTCACTTGCCTGCTCTGTGGGGAACGGCGACTCCTCGAACACGAGGTACGTCATGCTGCCCTGGTCCGGCTCGTGCACCAGCATCCCAGGTGCAGTCTCGCCCGTCACAGACTTCAGCTCAACGGGGAACGTGTGTCGGGAGTGCTGGCTGCCGCCGTCTCCCGTCGTCACCTTCACATTCACCTGGAAGGCTGCAGCGCACGCAGCGCCTAGCAGCGGCAGCACATGCCGCAGCATCATCCTGCTGTACGTCCCGCGCTGCGAGCAGACAGACAGACCCCTCTCCCTTTATAACCAATCAGGCGGCACGGTATCGCGTCCGCTTTATGTCTGCCAGTGGTGGTGGGTTGTGTTACTCTCGAACAACACAAAACGAAGCACCCCCCCCACACCGCACGGCAGACGCCTGCCCAAAGCAACGCCATTCAGATGGACACAGGGGTGCCAAGGGGAGGGGCTGGGGCCTCACGACCACGCCATTTGTACTCTCTCTCTTCCACTATTTGTTTCCACTTTTTCCACGGCCTGCCTTTCCACTACGCCACCAGCATCAGCCCCCTGAACTCCCCCACCCCACGGGACTGAACTGCCAATGCGCAGTCACACACAGGAGCTCTGGCAAGCACGAAACAACGGCGCTTGTTGCACCAGAATGGTGGAATGTGACGCCGCAAGGATCAACGACCGAACCTTGCATGTAGGGAGGGTGAGATGGGTGACTTCGTCGTCCGGGATCGGGAGATGCTGCATCTGGCTCTCAAACGTCTCGTGCCTCTGTGGCAAGAAAGGTCGGCCGCCAGGGGGGGGGGGGGGGCCAAAGCAAACACAACCCAACACAGCCCCTTTGTCTGTGTTGCCCAGAAGCGCTGCCCCACTCTGCCCATCTCTTTGCCACTGACAAGGGCTTCCAAGGGATTCCCTTGGTTTGTGGTAAACAGAATTGCCAAGGCGGACGGGCAGCAACAATGGAGCCGTGTTGGGCCACCTGCAAAGCGAGATGCGACAACAAAAATATGGACAAGGCGCGTGTCTGTGCACCAAACCCCATAAAACATAGCATGGGACTGGGAGTGCGGGGAGGGAGGTAGGGAGGGGAGAACGACGATGAACGTGTGGGGAGGGGGGGGGGGATGGGGATGAATGGGGATGAGAGAGGGCAAGACGCGGTGTGCGGGCCCAAAAAGCGGGAGCACCACCGAAATAAAATTGAGAACGGGGGGTGGTGGGAAAGGAGGGGGGGGGGTGATAGGTAAGGGGGGGAAGGGGCAAACCCAGAGAAACAACCAGCCCTGACCGATAGAGGTGGTCAGGGCTGGTTCAATTCAGGGCGGTCAAACGTGCAATTTTTTTTGCAATGTTTTTTTTGTTGCTGTTTGGGATGCGTAGAGGTGGGTGGTGCGTCACGGCGGACTGCCGGAAAAAAAAACCATCCACTGATCCTCCTGTGCACCAGGAGCAGTTAGGCCCGAGTGGACACCACCACCTGTAAGCGAACCGGGGAGGGGGGGAGGTGGGGGGAGGGGGGGTGCGGAAGGAGCTTGCACAACAAATAGAAGTGCCGGGGAGAGGTGGGGGGGGGGGGGGGGCAGAGGATGCGAGGGGCCTGGCCTGATAAGGGCCAGAAGGGAGAGAAAGCGAAAGGGAGGTGGGGGGTGGGGGGTGTGGGTGGGTGGGGGGTGAAGTGGAGGGTCTGTTGTTTAGTGCGACAAAATGAAAGAGTGCCGGGAAAAAATCAACCCAACCACAGCTGTTGTTGCTGTAGAGGGTATTTTGCTGGTTGAGTTTGCCCAAGAGGGCGCTGACAAAACTGAGTTTAACTCAAAACAAAAAAATATATGCAGCTCTGCCGGCAGGGCTTCCCACAATCTTCATCCCTCCAAAAAGTCATGACGATTTTTTCCACAGAAAAAAAGGCTCTCAAAAAAAATTTCCGCCGCGCGCTTCGCGCGCGGCGGCTTCGGCCATGATGCTCGGTGGGCCATGCGGCCGGGTCACAGGTTGCGCCACATCTTGCGGCGACTCCTCTTCATCTTCAGAGAGAGGGTAGTCCAGCAGCTCTGGGGTGGCGGTCCGCTGCCTCTTCAGGTCGGGGGGCTGTGAGCGAGACCGCGACCGCGACCGCGAGCCAGAGGGCCGGGGCGCAGGCAGGACCCGGGGCAGATGCAGGAAGGACACGCTTGTTCCGCTTGTCGTCCTTTTCGATGAAGTCCAGGAGGGCTTTCTTCGACTGGTACGCCTTGGGGAGTTGAATGTGGCGGTACCGAGCCTGCTCAAGCAGGATGTCGCGGTCTTTCTGGAATGCCGAGTAAGCCAGGCGGATCTTAGATGCGTCGACATTCCTTCTTGCACCGAAGCCAAAAGCCGCCAGTGACATAGGAAGGGATATGAGGGTTGGATGAAACTGTGCGGGTGATGAGTGTAGATGGAACAGAAGGAGGGAGGCGGGTCGACCTGCGTGTGCAGTAGCAAACATCCAATTCCTGAACGATTTTGAGCCTTTCTTGCGACGTCGGATGGCGTCTCAGTGCTGGGCTCCTTCCGTGCGGAAACCTTTCATGCAACAAGCTGTATGCCTGGTAGAACGAGGCCAAACCGGGAAGCCCAAAAATGAGGAAAATCCTCAGCCCCCCAAAAAAAAATCTTGAAGAAAATCTTCAATCCCAAAAAGTGGGAAAATGGGAGGGGAAAAAAAGACGATTTATTCGGGAAAATCGTCTTAGGGGAAGCCCTGTCTGCCGGCCCCAACATGGGGGGGGGCGAGACCAGAGCCACAACACAATCGATAATCCAGCTCTTGGTGGAGAGGATCAGTTGGAGTTGGGGGTAATGTGGAAAACAACAGGGTGATGATACGGGAGCTGAGGAAACGTTTTGAAGTGGAGATGCTGAAAGCGGGAGAGAATATGAGGGGGTGGGGGGGGGGGGGTGGGTCAGGGTGGGGAGGACCAGTGGTGGAATGGAGGGAGGGAAGGGGGTGGGGGGGTGACAAGCTGACATGTGTGACACACAGAGCACTTGGTGGCATGAAGGGGGGGGGGGGAGGGATGAAGAACGGCGGAGGAATCATCGCATGCCCCCCCATCAAAGGGGGGGGGGGGGGGGAAGGGGGTGGGTGGGTGGCCTTCCCGCCACTCGAGATTCTTGACTTGGCACAGGGTTTTGTTTGGGCGTTTTTCACCTATAAATAGGAGGAAATGCGCGCAAACAAAAAACATACCCATTGTCGAAACTCTCGTAGCGAAGACCCCTCCCAGACGCACACACTTCAACAATGGGTAGATAGTTCTTCTGCTATAGAGGTGGAGGGGCAAAGGAACCATGACAACCATGCTTGGCATATTACTGCCATACGGCTCAATCAAACCATCAACCTTCCATGATTTTGAGCTCGGCCATCGGCGATGATTTGACGGCACCAGGTATCCACGGCTGACACGGTGTCAAAAAAAAACCAATCCCTTCACAAAGCGAGGGGATGTGCATTTATTCCTTTTCTGCCGGACTGCATCAAATGTGGCCGGCACCCTAAAACCGGTGCGAAACCCCATGATCTGTACGTCAGAGTGAACAAACGACCCACCCTCCTCCACCTCACGAAATTCCCATTGTGTGAAGTGTGTGAGTCTGGGCACTGGGCTAGGACATAGGTATCTTTCTGACTGATTGAACGACCCCGGGAGGAAGTGGTGGGCTTCCTGCAGGGTGTGTGGTGGTGGTGGTGGTGGGGTGGGCACGCCGCTGCTGCAAACGGCCTTTACCTTTTTGTGCCACACTTCCCCCTGCCACAGTTTTTTTTTGAAACCCTCCGTTCTAGACACGCGTCGGTGCCATACAACGTAAATCAGGCAGGCCTTGGTTTCTTTTCTTCTTTTTCACTGGCTCGCCCGCTGGCTCTCACCCCTCTGGACCACCCCAGACCTCCAGCGGGTCTGGGTGTCAGCTGCCAGGCAGCCCACCCTCTTCATGTATGGCTTCCCAACCAAAGGTTGCCCGAAGAAGAGAGCTGGTGGCGGCCTCCAGAGATATTTTTTTGACATGTCACCCCCCCACACAGTATCGACAATACACGAGCTTGGCTCGATCCGCCCCGTTTATTTCTCTTAGTTCGGCACTGGCGAATCCCCAACTCATCATGTGAGGGGTGGGGGAGAGGGGTGGCCGGAGGGCCCAAGAGCCTGTCCTTCTTACCAGCTCACCCCCCCTCCCTCTTCTTTTTGCAGAGGGGTAAGGCATAATGCCTGTGCACCAACAAAGTACCCCTTTTGAAAGTCTTTTCAAAGAAGAATAAAAAAAACATGCCGATGCATCTCGGCGTGAAAAGAAGACAAAAGAAACCATCTGACCTGAGATGGTGCATAACAAAAGACAGCCATGCGTGGCGGTGTGTCTGTGGGGTGGGGGGAGGGGGGTATGATCTGGAGGGTGAGGAGGATGATAGAGCAAGCAATATAGGGAAGAATGTTCATCTTCAGATACCCTTGCGCTCTCATGCCTTCGGGCCCCAAGAAATTCCCCCACACCCCGACCATCCTCCCACGGCATGGCATGGACTCGCAGAAGCATGTATCATGTGCAGGAGAATGACGCCATTCATCGGAAAAGATGATGAACTTTGCATGCATTGCAGTGTGCAATATGCATGCGGCATGTCGGTTCGATGTGTGTACGGGGAGGGGGAGGGGGGGGAGGATGCGGGGAGGGGTGTAAAAGGATGCTAAAAATGAATAATACGGGACTCACCACCAGCTGGTTTTCTCCCACACATACGAGAAAAAAAAACCCACCA
This sequence comes from Rhynchopus euleeides, assembly GCA_963210315.1. Taxonomy (NCBI): domain Eukaryota; phylum Euglenozoa; class Diplonemea; order Diplonemida; family Diplonemidae; genus Rhynchopus; species Rhynchopus euleeides. The sequence continues at coordinate 835,657 of OY723277.1, forward strand.
CTGCCACCGCCACCACCCCACCCCACCCGCCCAGATGCGGGAGGGGGGAGGGGGGGGGAGGGGAGGGCAGGTTTTGCCAACCACACAAAAGACAAGGAGAAAAACCCAGACACGGGGGAAAACGTTTTGAACGATTTGAACTCTCGTTCAAAGCGTTTTTGTTGGGGAAAGGGGGGTGGAGGGGGGGGGGGGGGGTAGGGGGGGGGGGTAGGGGGGGGGGGGGGGTCACTGGGGGGGACAAACCCCAAAATTCCACTTTCCCTCGGAGGTCATTTTTGGGCCAAAAAAATATGAAAAATCGGTCCAGAATATGTCGGAACCCGGAAATACCCCCACTACAACATGATCTGTGGCCTTGTTACCCTCTCAGGCCCCATCCTAATTTTCCATACCACAACTTGTACCGAGCCCACCCCCCGTGGGCAAAGTCTCATCGTGATCAACATGCAATGGGCCAAGAAAAGCTCTGTTCCACCCTTCAAAGCTGCCGAGAGGTTCCTGTGGAGTCTATCGGAACAGCGGTGCAAGCCCTGCTGTGAGATAGCGGTGCTGCAGGTCGCAGATATCGCACAAGAAGGTACCTACCGGTTGTTGTACTGGAAGCACACCATGGTGAAGGTGCAGCACAGGTGGCACGGTTGCCCCTGTACGAACATATACTCCACTGCAGCGCTCGCACCCTAGTGCTGACGTGAGCCGAGGTCGGTGTGGATCGAATTCAAACAGGTGTGGTGCACGACTGGCTGGAGGGTCTCCTCTCGTCAATGACAGTACAGCTGATCAGCCGCTTTCAGTGTACAGCCTCAACGGTGACTGCACTCGCACAGGTCACCGCAAGCGGAAGAGTGAATATTGAGGTGGGGAAATCCCCCTGTACCCTCGGCAGAGGATGTGCGCGCATTTGCGAAGCGACCGCGTCCCCAGACAACTGCCCAGGAAGCGTTCCGGGAGATACTTGCCCCACAAACAGGGCGAGATCCGCAGCTTCCTGGGAAGGAAACGGGGTGCTGAATTGATGGATCGCGCCGAGGAGAGTGGGCTCCACCAGGATGAATTCACCATACTTGAGCTCCAGGAGAACCTCCTGGACGATATGTATGCGGAACTTGATACAATGCCTCTTCCCAGTGGTTGTAGTCAAAAAATGACGAAGCCACGCTACTACCCCGAGGTACAAGTTCTGGTAGGAAAATAAAAAATGGGCGAAAAATGCCTTCCCGGGTGTCAAAAATCACCGAAATGGGCCTAAAACCTGTTTTCCACCACATATCGGCCAACAGCTACCCAAAAATAGGCTCTCCGGGGGTCGGAATGGGGGTGTCGGAAAAATTGCTGTTTGTCTACCACTTTTCCTTAGCAGTGACCCCCCCCTAGGGGGGGGGGGAGCAGGGGAAGCGACGGCGGAAATGAAAGGTGGCGGCGGCGGTCGGGGCGGGGGGGGGGGGGGTGGGAGATGAGGAGGATATACCCCCCCCACACCCCCCACCCCACCCGACCATTTTTTTAGAAATGCAAAGCACACCGAGCGCAGTACTCATGATGCGATCTCTGCTGTCCACACACCTGTCACCCCATCGCGTCCACCTGCGGGTATATGTCCCTGTGCGGGAATATCTCTCAACCAAAATGGAAGAAATGTGCACTGCCAGCCTCGTCCTCTCGCCTCTTGCATCTTGTATATTATTGTTTGTAGAGTGGAGTGCGTGCACCCTCTGACGAGAACGTCAGTCCATCTTTCTATAATTGAATGACTGAGGTGAGTTGGCAGCGTGCCACTGGCTCCGTTGATCTCTTGAATCCAGCAATTGCAGCCGCCAAACCAGAGGAAAACGGCTTTTTTTTTTTTGGGGGGCCCGGTGCCTGCGCGCGTCCTGTCGTACTGTGGCTGCTTGGTGGGGCTAGCGCAGCAGGTTCTACTTTTGCTTCTACGGGCTCTTAGCACTGTAACATGAACTACACAAACAACAAAGCTCTAGGGCAAACAAACCGCGCACTGGCCGGGGTTGAGCTGCGTGGGGCTCCGTGCTGGCGGCATGAACAAGGGGCTGTAGGCAAATCTACCATTCACAAGGGGCAGCCCGCTGGTGAGGGGAAAAGGGGGCGAGGTAAAGGGGGGGGGGGGCAGGGGGGGAGAGGCGAAAGCGACTGACAGCGAGGGCGTGGACCGACTCCGCTGGCGCATTCACCGGAAGAAAGGGGAAGGGGGCACGGGGGTGGGGAACGGGAGGGGGGGGGGGGAGGGGCGAAAGGAAAGAGGGGGGTAGGGGGGGGGGGAGCCGACCTACGGCTATCTCGCTCCCCTGGCGGCCCTACTCCCCTGGCTCTGGGACCCCTGGGAACTCCGCTGCGAAGACCCCCGCGCCCCTGGCCGGCTCGCCCGCGCCCGCTTGCCTGCCCGCGCCCTCAGACGACAACAGACCACGTTGTACGCCTCCGCCTGTGAGGCCTTGTCATCCCCCAACTCGGCCCACCAAGCCTGAATGGCCCGGAGCGCCGCCTCCTGCTCCTCCTGCGGTCGGTGCACGTCGGGGCAGAACTGCTCCTCCCACTCCCCCACCGTCGTGGCCCCGTCGTCCTCATCCATCTCCTGACCACGCTGCGGCGATGCCGACTCCCGCTTCCGCTTCGGCTGCGACGACATCGAGGTGGCTGGTGCTTGCGCAGGGTTGGAGCCTTCCTCGGTGGCGGTCGGGTCGGAGCGGCCGGTGGCCGGGGCGCCGGTGGGTGCAGGAGGGGGATCACCTTCTCGTCGAGGGGGATCACCCTGGTCCTGCGGCTGCGGGACCCTCGCAGGCGGCTCCTCCGCGTCCCGAGGCCCCAGATCCATACAGGTCTCCCCCTGCTCCACGCATTCCCCACACGCCCTGCAATCGCAACCGAAACAACGCCAGTGTTCGACTGCGGTATCCACCGCCTCTGCACAGCGGGCACAGTAAAAGCGGCGGCGCGACGGCTGGGACGGCACCTGGCACATGGGGAGGCCCTGCTCCCCCCCTGGACAGCCAGTCCGCCCCAACACCGGCGAGGGGGCGAGGGCAGACACTGCCTCCGCCAGAGGTGGGGGCACCAAAAGGGGGGTGTAGTGCTTTCCCTGATGCTTGACTCCAAGCACTCCGACGAAAGGCTTCACCCGGGGGCGGTGGACCGTGGGGGGCGCTTGATCAGATAGGACCACCACAGCCCACCCCGACCCCAGCGCAAGTCCATGTACTGCTACCTGGTCCGCCCAAGAAGCCTCGTCCCGGCTACCCTCGACTCGCATGGCCGCAGCCCAGGACTCGCTGTTCGGCTCGGCCCGAGCACAAAGGCCTGGGTCACGTAGCACCGCCTGGACGGCTAGCCTCCGCATGCCCGCCGCCGAGCCTCCCATAATGAAAGCCGCCGCATCGAAGAAGCAGTCGCCTGGTGTGAAACGGAACCCCGTGCACTCCTGCATCCCCAAAGACCGTTGCAGCCTGGACAGACCGTCCCCTCCCCCTGGGGCCCGGCCCTCCAGCAAAGCCTTTGTCAGTGCGGTGCTCGCCGGGGGCGGAGGAGGGGGCTCCGCTTGCCCCGGCGGATGAGGGGCCACCCCTTGGTCCTCGCGTGGCAGAGGTAGTGGCGTGCAGACGCACCTGGTGTCGTCTTCGCCCAGCTCACAGCAGGTCGGGCACACCATCCTCGAGCAGTGACCACACTCCCCATGGTGCACGGCCGTGGTGAAGAGCGACGCACAGAACTGACAGCAACCCGGTGACCCCGACACATCCACGCGCCCCGGGATAACCGGGCCCTGCGGCACCTCGACCTCCACACACTTCGTGTATGTGACCTGTTCCACCACCTGGTCCGGCACCGTGACCGGCTTGAACCCCCCGTCCACGCCGCCCACAAAAAGCGCTTGGCATGGTTCACCTGGGGCCACGAGAAGAGGGGGGAGGTTGTCTCTAAAAACCACAGCGTGGACGTCGAGGGCCACCGCCACCCCACGGAGGGCCACCTGGTCCACGTCTTCGCCACCCCCGGAAGCCAGCATACGCCCCGCCCACTCGTCGGGGTCTGAGAGGAGCAGACGGAGTGTGGGCGCTCGACGGACGCACACCACCGCCAGGCGCAGAAGCTTGTCAGCGTCGATGTCAAACCCCAGGTCACACGCCGCGGCCGTCACCGCCACCACCCACGTTGCTGGGGCCCCCTCCGCCACTGACCCACCCAGGGCGGCGACCTGTTCTGGCATCGTAAGAGCATTACCAAGCCCCTCTGCCAGGTCCTCAATAGCCACTCGCGCCCCTCCTCGCTTGTCTCTCCACTTTTCGATGACGACAGAGGGGGACGGAGATGTCGGTGCTGCCTCTGCCCGAGGGACCGGGTCCGCCTGGGGCACAGGGCGCTCCTCATCAGGGTCAATGAACACCTCCCCCTCCCCACGCGAGTCAACCGAGAACCGCATGAAGTGGTCCGGGTTCAGGGGGGCCGCGGCCTCTGTAGCCAACGCCGTCCGGCTCACTGCTGCTGGTGATATGGGGCCGCATTCAAGGAGTGTTCGACCCAGGATGTGGCTGTACGCGCTACTCACTCTGGTGGCGTGGCTCTGGGTGACCAGAACCCTGCTTCGCCCCGTCCGTTCTGCTGCTAGGCGGCCCAGCTTGCCGAAAACCTGGTGCGCCGACGGCCCCAGACCCCCGAAAGCCTCCATCGCAAAGGCCGCGAAAATCTGGCCAGATCTCCTGCAGGGATCACGATACCTCCTGTTCTTCTCTGCCTCCCCCGCTGCCGCCGCCGCTCCAGTAAACCTCGCAGCAGCTTGGACCACGGAAGCCGCGAGGGGATTGCGGATCGTCACGTCGATGACCCGCGGCCACACCCGGCGAGTGACAATGTCCCCGGGGCGCTCCTGGGAGTCCGGAAGGATGTGGAGCGTCTCCATCTCGGGGCTCGTACCCGCTTCCACCGCGAGCCTGTACAGGCTGTCCCGCACGACATCGTGACGCCGAGTGGGCCCACCCCCCACCCTACAGTTCAGCGCGTGGGTGCCGTGCGTGTCCATCTCTTGCCCACACCTGCCGCACTTGGCGTCTGGCTCGAAGAGGGAGATGCCCAGCCTGTGCCGCGTCACCACAACCATTTCCTCTCCCCCGACACGCGTCTCTTCCGTCAGCTTGCCCGCATACGTGGCCCCTGCATGAGGGAGTGACAGGGACCGGTACCTGGCTCTGTCACTGGCGTCTGCCCGCTCGTGCAAGTCTCGGTGGTGAACGTCGATGATGGCCAGGGAGAGGTCCTTCTGTTTCACCATCTCCGTGGGGCGGGACTCCGAATCCACAGCATCCCCCTCGCTCACGTCGTTGTTGTAGGCCGAGCTCAGGGTGTGCCACGCCGCCGTATCCCAGGTGAACTCCTTGTCCAACTCCCGACATAACAGATACCCGTTCTGCATGGAAGCCATCGCTGCGGCGTGCCAGTGCTCCGTAGAACGGCGTATACCGAGCCCACCCACCCGGACCGGCAGCGTCGCCTGTCGCATGGCGTCGTCCGGGAGAGTGTCGTCCGCCAGGCAGAGGATACGAGTCAGGCACTTCTCGACCGCCGCATCGCTCTTCGCCAGGTATTCCGTCGCACCCCTATGTCCCAGTGCACGCATGTAGAACACCAGGCGCGCGAAACCCTCGCAATGCCGGAGGAGAGCAAGGGCCACTTGCCTGTCTTCGAGCGTCGCCAACGCCTCAAGGTAAGGCGCGAATTCAGCCAGCTTCTCGTCCATGTAGCGCTCGCAGAACTCTCGCGACCCTATGGGCGTGCCCAGGAGGGTGAAATCGCCCCCCTCACGGTACACCACTCCCGGCTTGTCAGTCTCATCAGGGAGGCGAAGAAGGAACCCTTGCGCTTCAAGCTCGGTCTTCGAGAGGCGGTTGAGGTCGATAAGCTCACACTTGTCCAGCTTGACCTCCAACCCCTTCTCCTTGCTCCACTTCACCACGAAATCCAGCGCCTCCTTCACGACTCCCGCTGGCCCCATCAGCACGCCGTCGTCCAGGTAGAAGACACTACCTCCACACCCTGCGAAGTGCCCGACCAGCATCTCAGCTAGCTCTTTAATGGCTAGGGAGAAAAGAAGTGGTCCGAGGGGGTCCCCCTGCTGAACTCCACACGTGGACTGGAAGACGTGCCCACTGTACGATAGTGTGGAGGGGGACCCGTAGCACCACTGTGCGAAAGGGAGGAGGCCCGGGATGTCTCGTTCAACCACCTCTAGGAACGCCTCCCGGTGGACAGAGTTGAACGCGTTCTTGAAATCGATTTTAAGAACGACAGCATCCCGGGGCCCACCACCTGCGGCTGTCGCCTTGGCGCGCTCCGCCCACTGTGCCACCACCGCTACACCCGCCTCGAGTCCCCGTTGAACTGCGACGCCCACCTGCTTCCCTTTCATCAGGATGCGCCGTGCTGCGTCTTTATGGCGAGTGGAGAGCAGCTTGGCGGTTAGCCTCCTCAGAGTCTCACCGCACGCTATCGGTCGCACATCACCGTCGCTCTTCTTCAAAGCGGTGAGCTTGGCGCCTGCCAGGATCGGCATGATCTCCTGCGGAGCCCTGCCTGACGCCATCAGGTTCACCACCTGTGTGAGCCACGCCAACGGCTTCGCCCCTGCCGCGTCTTTACACTCAACTGCCTGGCGGACGTGATCCGGGCGTAGCCCCACTTGACCCCCGGCCGACCCATTAGGGAAGGTCTTGAGTGCACTCATCACTTCGGCCGGGGTGAAAGGCCGGCACGTGGCAGGGGCTGGTTCGCGCGCATGCGGTGGAACTCCGGTCGGGTGTTTCGATTCAAGGGCTGCACGCGTGCTGTCTGTGTTCTCCGCCACCACCTCAGGGATGAGGCTCTTGTGTGCCGCGGACATGCGATTCTGCCGTGCATACTTCGCGACACGCCTTTCCATTTCGCCAGGGCGCGGGGGCCCCCCCACTTTTGGCGGCTGCGCCTTCTTCTCGCACGCTTCTACCCACAGCAGGTTGAAGTCCCCCTTCGCCCAGCGATCGAAAGTCCTCAGCCTGTCCCTGATGGTCCCCTCCATCCTGTCCCCCATCCGCGCCCCCCGTAGCAGGACTGACGGGGCCAGCAGCAGCGCTGTCCATGCCTGCACTGTGTTGTGGGCCGCCACCTCCCGGAGTAGACCGGCAAACGTCCGCGTCCATGATGCGACGAGGTGGTGCGGCACGGATTCCCACACCTTGATGTGCTCCGCTCTCACTGCTTCGAGCCCTGGGAGGGCTTTTGCCTGCACCCCTTCCCCCGCCGGCACTGCTTCGGGTTCCGGCTCGAGTCTGTGCCGACAAGCCAAACACGCTGTGTACTTGAGCGCGATGACGTTCTCGCAGCGAACACACTCCCGATACCCGATGGCGCGCAGGACACTGGGGGTCACCGTTTCACCCCTGGCTGCGTGCTTGTTCAGGTGCCCCAGCATGGACCCCCGGAGGATAGGCACGCCACATTGCATAAGGGAGGTGCGACAGCTGTCGTGCGGGCAGTACACCTTGTCCGTGGCCCTTTGCACCAACTTTGCCTCCACCGTAGCTGCGTCCATGCCCTCCGGCGTGGTGATAACCTGCTCCCCTACAGACTCCGTGGTGAGGAAAGCGGGGTGCGCCATCCTGATGAGGTCTAGCAGTTGGCCCCTTGGGATGTCCACTTGTTCGTAGTGGTCCCCAGCTAAAGCAATCACCCGGGTGCGCTTGAGGAGGTCTCTATCCTTCACACTACGGGGGCGGATCGCCACGACTCGATGAGCACCCGGTTGAATGACCACTATATGCAGGTCCCAGAGCCGCGCCGCCAGTTGCAGGGTGAGGTGGTCCATCCACCCGTCCTCTCCGATCGCGTTCGACTTTTTTCGGAAAAATCGGAAAATTTCCGAAAAAAGTCGAAAATTTTGGCCTTTCCTGGCCTATGTGGTCCCAAAGGGCCCGGGTTGCCCGGATTTTCACCCAAAAACACCCCAAAAAATTTTCCGCCATATCACCCCCCAGACACTAGGAGGGTGTATGATTTTCCGGATTTTCCTGTTTTTTCCCGATTTTCCGAAAAATTTGCCACTGGTTGACACAAGGGCGAATTTCGAGAAAAATCCGAAAATCAGGAAAAATCAGGTTTTTTTCGGATTTCCGGGATGGTCACCATACACCCTCCGGAAAAAAATCCAAAATTTTTGGGTCGAAAAAAAAAATTTTTTTTGACCCGAAAATCTGTGTCTGCGGACTGCCACACTGTGAAAAATCGGAAAATTTCCGAAAAAAGTCGAAAATTTTGGCCTTTCCTGGCCTATGTGGTCCCAAAGGGCCCGGGTTGCCCGGATTTTCACCCAAAAACACCCCGGCGGCGTCGTCGTTTCACTCTGTACGAAGGACGTCGGTAAAGCCGAGCCCTTTGTACAACCGTTTCACTTCGACTTCTTTTCGGCTGTCTGTTTGTTTGCGTTTCCAGTCCCGTGCCTGTCTGTCGTCCGGACGCCCTGTTTTTATGGTTTTCTCCTGTTGCTCCGTCACGGCGCCTCATGTTCTGGGGTTGCACGTGTTCTTCTCGCTGTTGCGGCGCTGCCTGAAAGAACCCCCGTCCGCCCCTCTCGGCTCCATCTCCGAGTGCCTACCTCGTTCTGTCCGCTTTCCCTAGGAGGTACAGAGAGACCCCCTCTCCCCGCCGAGCATCTCAGAAGATGCCGTGTCCCGCATCCAAATGTAGTTGCAGGTGCCCTCGGTTGCGGTGTTGTAGCGCAGTCCGCGCCGGTCGGAGGCCACACGCCACTCTGGAGTGCCTCCCACCGTCTGAGACCCCGGGCCCCCCATGGGCTGGGGGGGCCTTCCATCGGCATGGCAATGCCTACCAGGTGTCGGACGCGATTCCGACTGTAAAGTGTCACAGTCTGTGGCTCGTCGATGCCAAGATCCTCGTTACGGTCCGATGAAACTGGGTGTTATTCGGAGCCCTACAACTGCAACACGGGAGGCTTGACAACCGGCTCCTGATGCAGGGAACGTATGCTGCAATTTTATCTGCGTTCATGCCATGGTTTGACAAGCCGCTTAAGAATCTTGTTGGATTCTTATGGATTCTTACGCTTATTGGCTCCGAACACTTACGAAAAAAAGCCAAGAATTCTTACGATAAGCCGTCAAATCTTATAAGACTTGTAAGAATCTGAGAAAGTCTTATAAGATTTTGGGAAAATCTCATAAGATTCTTGTAAGATTCCGGAAAATTCTTGCCAGAAATCCGATAAGTCTTATAAGACTTGCGGAAAATCTTATAAGACTTATAAGATTTTCCGTAAGTCTTATAAGACTTACGGATTTTTCCGATAAGATTTGTAAGTCTTATATTATCGATAAGATTTTTGGTAAGATAAAAAAATCTTATAAGATTTTCCGTAAGCCTGATAAGAATCCGTAAGATTCTTATAAGACTTATAAGAATCCGTAAGATTCTTATAAGTCTTATAAGATTTCCGTAAGATTTCCGTAAGTCTTATAAGACTTACAAATCTTACGGAATAAGCGTAAAAATAAGTAAGTCTTATGTCAAACCATGTCATGCAGGCGTTGCCCCGCCTGCAAGGTGACCGTCTTTTGCTGTCCTCAGGTGTACCGTACCCTGAATGGGAACGGGAAGAACGTTCCTCTCGGGCATGCTACGTTGTCGAAAACTTTGCGATACACGGCCAGCTTCCTCGTGGCCTCATGTTCTTCTGTCCCTTCTGTTGTGATGCGTCTCATGGATGTGCCCTGCAGGGCTTCCACACAGTGTCGAGGAGTGATCCTCGCACGGAAAAACAATTGGCTTGGTCTTCCCGCTTTCGGGCTCCCGTCTCCGAGAGCCCAGCACAGTTTTGAGTCGGGCCTGGGATAGCGGTTCGAACGGGAATTTCGGGCCGAACCCTGAAATTCTCCAACACCCCATATCGCACCTGAGACGCGGCTTCCTTATCTGAGGGGCCGCGTCCAAATACACGGACTTTGCTAAACTGGACCCAACTCCCCACACTCTTTTTTTGGCCATTTTTCCAAAAAAATCCCCCCATTTTTTACAAAATTTTACAGAATTTACAGTTCGTTATACATCCTCCGGAATGACTTTTCTTTTTGCGACCTTTTTTTTGGCATCGACGGCAGCAACCTGACATAGCGAGACGACCAACCAGGCAGTGATATTATTTGTTCGTGCACTGCCTGATCTTCAGCATATAATGACCAGGCTGGCGGTGGATGCAGTGTTCTCGCGACCGAAGGAGTCGGAGGAGTTCCTCAAAAAAAATTAAAAAATCTGACGCCGGAGGAGTGGAGGAGTGGAGGAGCTCCTCCGGGAAAAAAAATATTTGGGACCTGGCCGCGGAGGAGCCCTTTACAGCAGTCATGAAACCGTTTGCCGCACCGTATATTGCTCTCATGACGAAAGAGCAACACCAACCGCATGTGACTCTCCACTTTGCTTCGACTATGGAGCGTACTCGGGGACCAGGCTAACACATGTTCACTACCGTGGCCTCCGGCGGCTGGGGGGCTCTGCCCCCCAGACCCCCCTGTGACATGCATCTCATAGCCAAGTCCTTGGGTAAAGAGGTGTCATCTAGGAACGGAACGCTTCGGCATCCTCCTTCTGGCCAACTCTCTGGCCAACGACGGAAGCTGTTGCGTCGCATTGCATGCGTGTCGCGTCGCATGTGTGTGACTGTCGTTCGCACCCGGCCGCTCAGGATCGAGAAAATTTTTCAGGGTGAAAAAAAATTTTCCAGGTCCAAAAAAACGCAAAGAAAAACTCCTCCGCGCTTTCTGAAAATCCCAAAAGTCGCGAGAACACTGGGTGGATGCCAGAAAAAAAATCGATGTAGTGCACAACGAGGGAGACGGGGCGGGGGAGGGGACAAGTTTTGGGTAACGAAAGTTTTATAAAAGATGTGCTGGGTGTGGCGGAACCGCGCCAACACCCATCACAAAGAGTCCACCCGATCTCATTAAGACAATGCGGGGCAGAGTGCAGTCAGATAAGCACGTGGCGGCTCATGATCCCTGCGATTCAAACCCTCACCTCACGAGCAACACGTAGAGATACCTTGTGTGGGCTGGTCTGTTTTGTTTCGAAGCTTTTGTCTCGGGGTGCGGAAAAATATGAGGATGCACGCTCGCTTTCCTGCACGAGAGAACTCACGGGACCCACACAAAGAACCCAGAAAGATGTTTTTTATTTTGCCGTCCCACATTCCACACGCAGTGTGGCTGCGAGCTGATAGCGTCGCTGAGATGGAACCATTCATACAGTTGGCAGCACCACAGCGGCCAGGCGTGGCTTATAGATTATAGAGGAAACTTCATATTTGCCAGAAATTTATTGGAAAATTCATATGTCGACAGGAAGTTTTGGGTTTAACCATATGTTGACAAAAAAATTTTGTTTCAATCATATGCAGGGTATAAGATGGACTTTTTTTCTGGCGCCGTTTTCCGGTTTTTCTGGTTTTGAAAATTTTTCGCGCGCGCCTTCGGCGCGCGCGACCCGCGCAAACCCTCCCAGAATCTGAGAGGGCCCGGTGCCTGCGCGCGTCCTGTCGTACTGAGGCTGCTTGGTGGGGCAGGCGCAGCAGCTGCTTTGAAAGTTTGGACTCTCGGCCAAAAAAGGTCTGGTGCAATGTTTTTACGCAGGGGGGGTCTGGGGGGCGGAGCCCCCCAGCCGCCGGAGGCCACGGTAGTGAACATCTGTTCCCTACAGTCTGGATTCGCTTGTAAGTAGGAAGGCTTCGCTGTATCGCAGCCCGGCCAGCAGGAGATCACTGGTCCTTGAGGGTTCAACCTTCAGGGTGGAGGAGGACGGGGGAGCGACCACTCGTGATAGGTGTGCGTTGTGGGTGGAGTGGGTGCACGACAGAATGGCCAAAGGGTCCACGAGATCTCTGCACACATTCCGTTGTCGAGGAGATGGGCACCTAGCTGTGACGACAGGCAACAAACAAATCTCATCTGTTAGTTGCCCCCAATAGGCTTGGCGACCTTCAAGACTGCTTGAAAGTCGTTCGTGTTCTCGTCTCAGCCCTCCAGACAAGCAGATCTGTCTCGAGTTGGTGGGCTGTCGCCATGTATTCGATGGCACCGAGTGACGCTGCACAGAGGCAGACGACACGGTGAACTCCAGCGGAGGTTACCCTACCTCCGCTGGAGTACACCGTGTGTCTCCCATGAGTCTCAACTAGCGGGAGTCTTAGCGTAAATTAGCTGGAAAATAGACTCCCGTATCCAGTACAGACTGCAGTCTTAGACTCCCTCTTAGACATGGTGGCTGGAGTCCACCATGTGTGCACCTTCAAAACAGAAGAGACCTGCATGACGAGGGCATCACCACCCACCGGGCCACCCGCTAGGTCCATTTTTTCTTCTCCGCTTCTCTGCCTTCTTTGGACTATTTGAGCTCTGTGCGGATCACGATGGGGTCACTTTCTATTTTTTTATGGCGTTTTTTCTGACTGTTTTACTGTCCCAAAGTCACAAAAAAAACGCCGAAAATGAGATCGACCTTTTTTTTTTTTCCAGAAAACCGGGAACCGGGAAACCCTGGTTTTGAAAACCGGAAAACCAGACCTATCTTATCCCCTGATCATATGTTGACAAAAAGTTTCCTGAAAATTCATATGTTGACACGAACTTATGGACTTAACCATATGTTGACAAAAACTTCTGCATCTAACCATATGTTGACAAGAAGTTATGGATTAACCATATGTTGACAAAAACTTCTCGTTTTCACCATATGTTAACAAAATTGGGTTTCCAGCTGGAACACCCTTTTTGGTGGATTCCCGACCCCAGGGCACCCACACCTGTGGCTGATGAAGAGGAGGGCGCTTCGCAAAGGCCGGGACCCCCAGCCCCAACCTCTCATCCACATTTTGATGTGAACCTGTCGGCTGAAGCTGGAATCACTTGATGGCATTGCTGTGGGTGTTGTTGTGGACCTGGGTCCGGCCGATTAGTACTCACGCTGCTGTGCCTGTGATTCAAAGAACCGTGGAGTTCGGAACCCACCTGGAGAGAACGATCCACCTCGAAGAAGCCGCATGCCCGATGCACCCCGGTAGCTGCGTGTACACGTGGTAAACCTGTGACCACTTCGGTGGAGTGGTCTTTTGGCTCAGTTTCTGGGCCGGAAGTGCTTGATGTTGGTAACCATCTTTGCTATGGGGCTTTCATCATGCATTTATCACGTACAGGCCCATGATCAGTGGTTAGCCGGTGTTAACGGTGTGCGGTTCTCTGGCCTTGTGGTATCTTAATCCAAGGGAATGAGGCCCCATGGAACTGCGATGAAGTGCACACTCTGTGAGAAGCTAAGTGCCGATCTGGAAAGCGATCTGGATACCCCGGAATGTCAGTCAAGCGGCTCCAGCCGAAAAACCGATTTTGTTAACATATGGTTAACCCTTTAGGAGTTATCTGCACATATATGTGCAGGTAACTCAGACTTTTTTGGCCACTGGCACTCAGGTACTTTCTACTCGGAATTTTTGACCGATTTTTTTTATGGTGAACTCGGATGTCGCAGTTCTTGCCACGAACAACTGAGACAAAAATGGGCACGCCACAGTGCACATGTTTGTTGCGAGTGCGAAAATTGGGAAAAAACGAAAATTTCCAGAAATCGGAATTTTTTTGGGGATCTGGGCACTTTGGGTGCTTACCTGGGCAAAGTGCCTTCTACTACGACTTTTTCAAGATTTTTTTTATGGTGAACTGTTCCGAACTCAACGTGTCTTATTCTCGCAAAGAACACACATTTACACGGTGGACTCCAGCGGCCCTAGCGGGAGTCTGGGAGCGGGAGTCTGAGCGGGTGTCAAAGACTCCCGCTAGCGGGAGTATAGACTCCCGCTAGGGGGAGTCTGACTCCCCCTAGCGGGAGTCTTTTCACCTATTTTCATCCATTTTTCCCATGATATAGTTACAGTCTACTGGCGTGGGGGGTAAAATCATGGTGGAAGAGGGATGGGGAGGGGCTTGTTTTGCTTCTGTCAGTTTCCCCGGACTCTGGACTACCTACCTATCCTCCTGGTAGCGGCTGCACCTGCGGAGGTGAGCGGTTAGAATTTGAGGTGTCAAAGTGCGGCCATCGCCTGTCGTAGTTGTGTTACACCTTGGGCAAGACAAGCCATCCTGCAGGCCTCATCTTCTTCGTCAGAACTGTCATCCCCCTCCTGCTGTGCGCGTTGGTCAAGCGTGCTCAAAGTCGCCTCGGATGACACGAATGGTGTGAAAGTCGCCCCCAGCGGGATTGGCATTTTGCACAAGCAGAGCGATAATTTGCGGTGTCCTTCGGGGAACCGGGACAGGAAGTAGGGCGCGCTGATGGGTTCAACGAAGTCCTGTGTGTTGCAGTGCACAAACCCCTTCTGCAGCTGTGTCAACTGTGTGCAAAGAACATACACAGCCAATCTATGAGCGTGTCGGGTGTGCAGACACGGACACAGAATGACTTCTCTATACCCGAGGATCCCGTCCTGCGACAGGTGCGCAACCTTCCAAGGCATGCCCGATGCGCGCCGCTTCTCTTCTGCCATCGCAAGATCTCTCTCGTAAGTTGCGGAGCTGGCGATTGTAACGGCATCTTTCTTGCGATGTCCGTTCTCTGCTTCTTCAAATTCGTCGTTGTTCTGCAGAGGCACTGCATCTTCTGGAGCCCACCAATGATGGAGACTGTGTACGTAGGCATTGCGCGTTGATCCCTTTTCGGCATGCTCCATCAACCAGTGAAATATATGCCCTGAGATCCGAGCACGCAAGAAGGGAATCCGGGCTGACTCATCCTTGCATCCCCAGAAGTGCCAGGGGATGTCTGCATACCGGAAATGCATGAGGTCTGCAAGGGAGACAAAGAGGTAGCGGAACAAGCCCTTGTAGGTGTGTCCTGTGACAGGCAAGCACGACCTTCCGGAACTGAGCACCTGTCCCATTCTGCGACACATTCAGTGCAAGGTTTGTACAGGTCTTGTCGAATATTTTTTTGTTGTCTCATCCAGTACCCTGATCAGCCGCATGGCGAGCCCCTTGCAGTCATGGAGTGCTGGGGTGACGTAGCGGGCATTGGGAAGCACACCTGCCAAGAGGGAGGGGTAGCCAGCCTCTTTTATCTCAGAGAGAGTCAGGTGCGGGTATCGATGCACCTGTTGATACCAGCGTTCTTCTGGGATGTCGCACAGTGAGCATCGGTGCCCTCGCCCCCCGCATCGCCTCATTGTTGCCCACTGCTGATCTATACTCCCGCTAGCGGGAGTTGGACTCCCCCTAGTTGAGACTCCCGAAAAGGGTTAAACCCGGTAGTGGTACCCTACCCCCGCTGGAGTCCACCGTGCAAGGCCGGATCAGCCCACGGGTGGGTTTGAGGAAGAAATCTGGGGGGGCAAATTTTGCTGCGACTTCCGGTTTCACCCGGCCGAACTCCAGCATCTATCCAGACCCACGGTGCCAAGCCGTTCGCCCGTGTCGCGATCATTCGCGGCTTCAGGCTGCCCCCGACGACACGTTTGTATCCTGCACCTTGCCATACTTCGCCTCCACCTTGTATATGACGGAGAGCGCCCTCCTTCCGCATCGTTGCGACTTCCCTGACAGCGAACTTATCCATGTCAGGGAAGACATGGCGATGATTGCGTTGGCCACCTGGGTGCTGTGCTTGTGGAGCTCCTTGCTCAACACCGTTGCTAGGAGCCTTCTAATGGATCCCAGTGTCAGCACACTGCCCCCTTTTTTAACAGGGAAGGCCGTGCAAAAATCATGCACAATGTTCGTCGCCTCCGCAGCCTCGGGACTCTCTGCGCTCTTCTTCTTCTTAATCGACTTTGCCGCCGGCTTCGCTGCCGGCTTCGTTGTCGTCTTCCCCATTTTTGTGAATCAGGTCTGCGAGCTGGGATGGGTGGAAACGTCCGTTTCGTTTGGTGTGGCTGTACTTCAGTGACGAGTGCCACATTGCATAGGTATCATGGGAAAAATGAGTGAAAATAGGTGAAAAGACTCCCGCTAGGGGGAGTCAGACTCCCGCTAGCGGGAGTATAGACTCCCGCTAGCGGGAGTTGGACTCCCCCTAGTTGAGACTCCCGAAAAGGGTTACCCTACCCCCGCTGGAGTCCACCGTGTATCCAGAAAAAAATGCAGTTGCCGGCGAAAGAAAATTGTCGGCGAGGCCTGCCCAGCACTTCAAATTGCGGTGGCCCGGAAAAAAATTTTTTTTTCGGGAAAATTATGTTCTCGGAAACGGCGAGAACAGCGCATTTCACGACAGAAAAAAATCTGAAAAAAGTCCAAAATTGAAGAAAATTCCTGCCCAGACCAGATTTTGAGTCCACCTATTTTCCGGTTTTTGGTGGTTTTTGGGCACCCGGTGGTCCTGCGCCTCTGGTCACAGAAACAGCCCCAAAACACCCCCAAGCCCCCTAAAAATGTATTTCTGGAAAGATGTGTCCCAAAACTGCCCGAAAGTTGCGTCTGAGTCTGGTGACCTGACCCCACTAACCCTGTATTTTCACCTTTTTCCCCCCCAAAATTGGGTCGGCAGGCAAAAATCGATATTTTTTGACTTTTTCACCAAGTCTCGGCATCGTGGAATGCGCTGTCCTCGTTCTGCCCGAAAAACGCATTTTTCGGATTTTTTATCCAAATCTGGGGGTCTGGTTTGGCCATGTGGCTGGGCCCGAAAATCAGCCAAAACCATTTTGGGTGGTCATTGGGAGTCGCCTGCCGTGTGAAAAAAAATATTTTTTTCACAAAAAAAAGTTGATTCTCGGATCGTTCTGAAACAACGCGTTTCACCATGAAAAAAAATCCGATTTTGGTGGAGTAGAAAATTGCTTACTGGGCAAAGTGGCCAAAATCCCGGTTTTTCGGGCCTTCTAAATCGTACCCCCCTGGTCTCTAAAGGGTTAAAACGAGAAGTTTTTGTCAACATATGATTAGCCCAGAACTTTTTGTCAACATATGGTTAAAATCAGAAGTTCCTGTCAAAATATGGTTAAATTCATAACTTCTTGTCAACATATGGTTAGATCCACAACTTTTTGTCAAAATATGGTTAAAATCAGAAGTTCCTGTCAACATATGGTTAAACCCAAAAGTTCCTGTCAACATATGAATTTTCCAATAAATTTCTGGCAAATATGAAGTTTCCTCTAGATTATACGATGAGTTGACTTGATTGTGAAGAAGACACAGGAGCAGTGCTACCTTCTGACGGTATTTGGTGCTTTTTTTTGTTATTCCACCACCCCCACAGGGTCGGGGTGGGGGAGAAGTGCATCACAGATGGCACGGGAAAATATAATATTCAGACAAGAAGACGGATCAGTGAGGGAGGGGGGGTTTGTTGAAAGCACTCCGACACTTCTGACGCAATCATGCGTGCGCTGAAAAAAATAGGCACCTAGATGGGGGAAGGGGGGTTTCGAAACGCGATTGCGGGACCGGGGAGGGCTTGTCCATTGTTACCGTGGGCTACACGGTGGACTCCAGCGGGGGTAGGGTAACCCTTTTCGGGAGTCTCAACTAGGGGGAGTCCAACTCCCGCTAGCGGGAGTCTGACTCCCCCTAGCGGGAGTCTTTTCACCTATTTTCACTCATTTTTCCCATGATACCTATGCAATGTGGCACTCGTCACTGAAGTACAGCCACACCAAACGAAACGGACGTTTCCACCCATCCCAGCTCGCAGACCTGATTCACAAAAATGGGGAAGACGACAACGAAGCCGGCAGCGAAGCCGGCGGCAAAGTCGATTAAGAAGAAGAAGAGCGCAGAGAGTCCCGAGGCTGCGGAGGCGACGAACATTGTGCATGATTTTTGCACGGCCTTCCCTGTTAAAAAAGGGGGCAGTGTGCTGACACTGGGATCCATTAGAAGGCTCCTAGCAACGGTGTTGAGCAAGGAGCTCCACAAGCACAGCACCCAGGTGGCCAACGCAATCATCGCCATGTCTTCCCTGACATGGATAAGTTCGCTGTCAGGGAAGTCGCAACGATGCGGAAGGAGGGCGCTCTCCGTCATATACAAGGTGGAGGCGAAGTATGGCAAGGTGCAGGATACAAACGTGTCGTCGGGGGCAGCCTGAAGCCGCGAATGATCGCGACACGGGCGAACGGCTTGGCACCGTGGGTCTGGATAGATGCTGGAGTTCGGCCGGGTGAAACCGGAAGTCGCAGCAAAATTTGCCCCCCCAGATTTCTTCCTCAAACCCACCCGTGGGCTGATCCGGCCTTGCACGGTGGACTCCAGCGGGGGTAGGGTACCACTACCGGGTTTAACCCTTTTCGGGAGTCTCAACTAGGGGGAGTCCAACTCCCGCTAGCGGGAGTATAGATCAGCAGTGGGCAACAATGAGGCGATGCGGGGGGCGAGGGCACCGATGCTCACTGTGCGACATCCCAGAAGAACGCTGGTATCAACAGGTGCATCGATACCCGCACCTGACTCTCTCTGAGATAAAAGAGGCTGGCTACCCCTCCCTCTTGGCAGGTGTGCTTCCCAATGCCCGCTACGTCACCCCAGCACTCCATGACTGCAAGGGGCTCGCCATGCGGCTGATCAGGGTACTGGATGAGACAACAAAAAAATATTCGACAAGACCTGTACAAACCTTGCACTGAATGTGTCGCAGAATGGGACAGGTGCTCAGTTCCGGAAGGTCGTGCTTGCCTGTCACAGGACACACCTACAAGGGCTTGTTCCGCTACCTCTTTGTCTCCCTTGCAGACCTCATGCATTTCCGGTATGCAGACATCCCCTGGCACTTCTGGGGATGCAAGGATGAGTCAGCCCGGATTCCCTTCTTGCGTGCTCGGATCTCAGGGCATATATTTCACTGGTTGATGGAGCATGCCGAAAAGGGATCAACGCGCAATGCCTACGTACACAGTCTCCATCATTGGTGGGCTCCAGAAGATGCAGTGCCTCTGCAGAACAACGACGAATTTGAAGAAGCAGAGAACGGACATCGCAAGAAAGATGCCGTTACAATCGCCAGCTCCGCAACTTACGAGAGAGATCTTGCGATGGCAGAAGAGAAGCGGCGCGCATCGGGCATGCCTTGGAAGGTTGCGCACCTGTCGCAGGACGGGATCCTCGGGTATAGAGAAGTCATTCTGTGTCCGTGTCTGCACACCCGACACGCTCATAGATTGGCTGTGTATGTTCTTTGCACACAGTTGACACAGCTGCAGAAGGGGTTTGTGCACTGCAACACACAGGACTTCGTTGAACCCATCAGCGCGCCCTACTTCCTGTCCCGGTTCCCCGAAGGACACCGCAAATTATCGCTCTGCTTGTGCAAAATGCCAATCCCGCTGGGGGCGACTTTCACACCATTCGTGTCATCCGAGGCGACTTTGAGCACGCTTGACCAACGCGCACAGCAGGAGGGGGATGACAGTTCTGACGAAGAAGATGAGGCCTGCAGGATGGCTTGTCTTGCCCAAGGTGTAACACAACTACGACAGGCGATGGCCGCACTTTGACACCTCAAATTCTAACCGCTCACCTCCGCAGGTGCAGCCGCTACCAGGAGGATAGGTAGGTAGTCCAGAGTCCGGGGAAACTGACAGAAGCAAAACAAGCCCCTCCCCATCCCTCTTCCACCATGATTTTACCCCCCACGCCAGTAGACTGTAACTATATCATGGGAAAAATGGATGAAAATAGGTGAAAAGACTCCCGCTAGGGGGAGTCAGACTCCCCCTAGCGGGAGTATAGACTCCCGCTAGCGGGAGTCTTTGACACCCACTCAGACTCCCGCTAGGGCCGCTGGAGTCCACCGTGTATTTTATCGGCAACCTGTCGTTGGCAATGGCGCAAAAAAATAAAAACTAAAACCACACTGCGCGCGGCTTTGTTTTTTTTTGGAGGACTGCGGCCCCCAGCCCCCGGAGGGCTGTGTAGGCCGCACGTTTCTCATCAAGCTTTGTGCACATGGCTCGACACTCACAGATTCACGGCCCGATACACGCACTTGGGTTTGTTGACGAAGGTCATCCCAAACCGCTACAGATCCCGATATTAAAAAATACCACCCTCATAAATCCATACCCCGTCGGGGTGTAGTTTGGGTTAGCGAACTGGCATCGCGCAGTGTGTCCTCGAAAGGCCACAGCGCGAGAAGCGAGCTCGCGACCCCCCTATCTAATGTTGGGATAGCGGTCCGGGATCGAACAGAAGTCGAAGAAAGGCCACTGCCCGACGAACCAGGACCACGCCATCGAGCCGTTTTGTAGTTTGTTTGGGTTAGCGAACTGGCATCGCATTGCATCCCCTCACCCCCCCAGAGAGGGAGGAGGGGCACAACGAGAAACCAGACCCGCCATCTCTCTAGAAGCCGTTTGTGATGAAGTTCAGATTAGCGAACTGACAGCCAAAACCAAAGACCCAAACATCCACAGAACGAGAAACGAGGAACGAGCCCACCGGGAAGATTAACGCATCAGAAGAACAACTCGAAAGTTAATAACTTGCGCAGCACGTGTTTCAGTGGGTGATGTATCCCGCATCGTAGCCCCGAAGAGGCCGGATGTGGCACCACAGGCCCTGCCTGTTAACACTAGCCTTGCGCAACGGAAAAAAAATCCTGGCGTGTTAAACGCAGATTGGGTGGACGAGAGACCCGGTGGGGAGGGTCTGATGTGTGGTGTGGAGTCACATGCGTTATCGCCACAGAAAAAAGTTATCCTCGAATGGTGATTGGAAGGGGGGGGGGGGGGTGGAAAATAAGGGATGGGAGGGGGGGCAGAAAGAACGGGCATTCACCCCCCCCCCCCCCCCCTGTCCCACCCCACCCCACCCCATTTCCCCCTCGATTTTGGCTGAATTTACTGCCAACTGGGACTCATGGCACACACGTTAACCTTGTTGTGTAGTGTCGGTCGCACCGAGCGAAGTGATGGAACCTCCACTACCCACACGGGGGAGTCTGGGTCTGTGTGTGATGGATCGAGGGGGTGGGGTGGGTTATCGCGGTTGCCTGTGGACGACGGGGGGTTGCATTGAATTGCAGCGAGAGATTTGTCGCTTTTTTTTTGCTGATTCGGCGCCCCAACAGGATAGCTCAAGATAGTTCGGCACTGCCAGCAACCCATCCACATACACCGGAAAGGTTATCAAAAAAAAGACAACGAGCTGCGTTCCTTGTTTGTACGAACGGTGCCTGCTAGTGCATGTGTGCAGATCCCGAACGCCGACACGAGCCTTTTTTTAGTTCGAAAAGTTAGATGTTCCAGCCTGCGGGCTGGACCTCTTCCGGAGTCTAAACCCCACTCCGTCCCTCCCCCTCAGCGCCTTTTTTTTCGCCTTATTTCGACGACTTGCCAGATGTTTCTTTTGAGATTCTGCCTCGTTCTCGGGTTCGTTTGACTTACTTTGTCGGGTCGCGAAGCACCAGCACTTTCGAAAGAGGGCTGTAATCTTCACACACCCAGAAGGCGTGGCTGGTTTATGCCGTGCAGGACAGAATCTGATGCAGAGAAGTGCATGGAACCAAATTGTCCGGTGGAAGGCCAATTTCATCTTTCATTATTGCTTCAAACAGGGAAGGGGGGGGGGGGGATACACAAAAGACGCTGCGGCAGTTGATAGGTCAAGACCTCCCGGCAGGAAGAGAAAATGATTATCCTGATAGGATAATTATAGAAAACCAACAAGAGTGGCTGTGAGCAGCGGCAGCTGGATCTGGGCCGGTTAAGCCCCAGTAAGATAGCCGTCCCGCGCACCCACCCCACCCCTGCAGCCGGGTTCGAAGAATATTCACGTTCTTTTTTTTCAAAAAAAAAGAGTGAGAGAGAGAGTGTGAGAGAGTCATGGAGGTCGTGGGTTTGGAGGGAATGGAGAACTGATCGGCAAAAAAAACCTGGCTCACTCGGGGGAGGCCAGATCGTTGCCAATACAAAATACGGTTGGTGTGGTGCGGCGGAGGACCCAAGGGGCAATGCCTCAAGTGTCACTTTAGAGGGTGTGAGTGCTCCTGAATTAGCTGGTGGAAGGGGCGAGGGGGGTGGGGTCGCTGAGAACCGTAAAGATGAGGGGGCTTAACACACAACCCAAGAAAGCCTGCATCACCATTCGAGCAGCCTCGACAGGCCTCGAATTCATGCTGGCCTGCGCATGCGTTGTGTGGACACCGAACGTCCCTCTGTTAATCGTTCGTTACTCCGCGAGGTTTGCGGTGTTGCCACGCTTCATCGCTCGTAACTCGGAAACAATTTGGACAGCTTCTCTTGTTGTCTCAGCATGCAAGTATCACAGGTTTGATCGTTTTTATTTGTTGATGTTGCCTTTGGGGATCCCAGTGTGCGTGTGTGTGATTGTATGAGTGAGTGTGAGATGAAAGCTGTGTAAGGGTGTGCGTCTCGCATTATCCCTTCGCCCCTTTTGCGGAGTGGTTGGGTGGGTGGATGGGGGGTGGAATTGAGAGAACTAAAGAAAAAACGCAAAAAAACCATCCAGAGAACATGGCAGCGACGCCTTGGTTGATCGGCAGTTTTTCAAACCCCGCCAACTCACAACACAGACACTCACGCACACACCCCCCCCGACGGAAAGCATAAGGAAAACGGGCGGAAAAATTGAGTTCGAGCTCACACTCACCTGGCAGGCAGAGAGTGTGGTGTGTCATGGTGTCCCAACAGTCGACTGAGACAAAGGGGGTGTCACCCAGTGTTTCACAGCCCCTCTCTCCCTCCAAGGTCGTGAACACGACGCGGTGGTCGGGGCCCCGACGGGTCGGGGTTCGCACCAACTGCCGACCACTGCGTCGTGAAGAGCATGGCCTGATAGTGGGCCTCAGTGCAGCCAGCCTCCACAAAGCAGGCACGGAGTGGCTTGTCATAATAATCATTGCGATGACCCATTCCTTGTGCCGCCTTCGGGCAGTCTGACTGAAGTCTCATATAATATAGAAGGGAGATGCGTCTTCTTTTTGCCGAGTAATTTTGTTAGGAGACTCGGCAGGGTGGGAGGGTGGAGCGCCAGCTCGCAGCTCTGAGCGAGGGCTCGCAGAGGAGGCGGGGGGGATTCACACATTTTTATAAAGCCCGAAAAGAACGAGTGTGGGGGGGGGGGGGTGGCTGTTGTTGTTTTGTTTGAGGGAAACTGTCTTGCAATTTTGGTATCCCATTCGCACTCAACGCAGTTGTCGAAGCGAGGAGTGAGGGGCGGGGGGGGAGACAGTGAGGTGAAATAGAAAGACGGCTGTGGGTGGAATGTTTCCAGCGCACAGCTTTTTTGCGGTAGAATACGCCTCAAAAAATACCACACACACACACACACACACACACACACGTGAAATCTTCTGCCATCTCGGTGAAGAAACCACCGAGATTTTTGCGCATTTGAGATGCGAGACTCTGCAACACGCCCTGTTAACAGACCCCACCTGGAAGAAGGAGTCCGCGGCAGGGGGGGCAATGTTGTTAGGGTGGGTTTAAACTCGGGTTTAAACTTGGGTTTAAACCGGGTTTTTATTGGGTTTTTATGGTTTTTATTCCTGAGATTTCTCGGGTTTAAACTCGGTTTTTTGGTGGGGGGTGGGAGAGGGGGGTTTTTTTACTCTACCACCTCTACCATTCCAGTGCAGACTCCGAAGCCAAGAAAAAATAGCTAGCGGCAGTGATCTGAGGGTACCGTACCCGGTACCCTCGGGGGGTAGTACCCCCTGGTGCCCCCAAAATGGTGGTTTTCAGTTTCGCGGAATTTGCATTTCCGGCGTTTTTCCGAACCGTGGTGGGGTCATTTTGCCAGGAGCACCAGCATCACCAGTAACGCCAGCAACGCCTGTGGAGGAGACCCCCCTCAGAAGTCAAAACCAGCTGCCAAACCAGCCAGGCAATGCAGGATTGTTGCGACCCCCCGACCCAACGAGATGGAGATGACGAGGATAGTGGATGCCTGGGCAGATTATGTACTGGCTGCCGGGCTCCCCCTCTCCATTATGGAGGATGAACATTTCCTCAAGGCCGTCGGGGTGACACGCCCCAGCATAGATGTCAAGCAGCTGCCGAGCAGGCACCAACTCGGGGGTAAACTTCTCGATGAGAAGTATGACGCGGTCATGAACGAAGACCTGTGAAAGTTGAACAAGTCGGACAGCCGCGTCCCTCCCTGGCCCCCCTCCCCTCCCGCAAACCAGCTCAGTGCACGTAACGTGTGCACCCCCTGCAGCTTCCTACTGGGTTTTTACTGGGTATAAACTCGGTTTAAACCGAGTTTAAACCCGGTTTTAGAGTTTAAACCCGGTTTTTTGGGTTTTTTGGGGTTTTTATTCTGGGACCCGGGTTTTTAACAACATTGAGGGGGGGGGGGGTGAATTTTTTGTGGGCTCAGACTTTGCACAGACAAGCCCAGCAGTTTTGTGTTCGTTGTTAACCCCAAAATTCATTGACGAGGGGACATCTCCATGATGCAAGATTTTTGGAATGGCTGTTTATTTCGGCTCTCCCTCTTGCCACCAACACCTGCCAGTTAGTCGAACGGCAAAATGCTGAGTTGCGAGAGACAATCAAACCCCGACCAATTTGAAACGAAATTTTTAAAACCCTGTGCCTGGAATTTTGACCGAGTTAGATAAAATTTTCAGTGCAATCCTTCAGCACCTCCCCCCTAGATTTTTAGGTTTTCTTGACCCAATGGTCGAAATCTGCGACATAGTGGAAATCCCGGGGACATGTCGAATTCGAAAATTTTGGGTCAAAAAACCCCAGAGGGGACCCTTTGGTTTCACCCCCTGTTGGGGGGCCTGGTGGGCGTTCAGGTGAGCTGCGACCCTTGGTTCTGACAGAGTGCGGCAATGGTAATCAACCGTCGTGAACGTACTTTCGTGCCGGCATGGCTATTCATGGGCACCGTGGCATGTCGCCGCATCCGTTCCGATCACAAGTGCCAGAGGCAAATCAGGAGTCCTGGTCCAGTGCAGGCACCTGCGCTGCAGATACCCAAGGGACTGTTGTGCACAAAAATGCACACAAGGACATCAACTGACCGAGGCAATGCAGCTCGCAGCCTATCGATTCGATTCGGGGCACAAGCCTCACGAGCTGGTCACGCGATACCACGTTACTCTGCGTGGCGTATTCCGTGCAGCCGAAATGGCTTGGGCAGCAGTGCACAGGGGACCTTCTGCTGCACTGCGACAGGACAACCCAAGCACGTGCCGCGTACATCCAGAGGTGAAGTTGGATGAGGAAGATCAGTGGCTTCTGGGAGGAAGAGGGCGACCGCGTCCACGTCGCGGATAGCACACTCAGCACACGAGCGGGCGTTGCAAGAAATCCCCCATGTGTAAACAGGGGAAATCGGGCTTTTAGGGGATCCTGGTCAGGAATAAAAATTTCCACACATATTTTTCGACTTCCTGAGGCCAAAAACCGGTGTTCCTGGACCCAGATGTGACATCTGGATGACATAATAAAAATCCAGAGTGCCTTAGAGGCGCGCGGGACATTTTTTTGGGGTTCGTGACTGGGGACCCCCTATTTTGGGGGATTTCCCGTAGGTGGAAAATGTCGATTTTCCAATTTTAAATCACTCTGGGGGCACCTGCGGGGCCATATTTTGCATTTTCAGACAGGGGACATATACCCTACAAACCCGATTTTCGGGTTTTTTGACTATTTTTTGCCTTGTGCGAAAACGTGATATTTTTTGGACAAAATTCCAGGCACAGGGTTTAAAAAAATCTCTGAGGATTTTCCGGATATGAGCAGGCAAGGGACACCCATGGCTATTTTCTTTTGGATTGTTTCGTTTTCTTTTCCAACACGCCAGTTCTTTCCCGCGGCAAACAGCTGTGCACCAACCTGGCTGTAGTTCTCCCCAAGGCAACCACAGCCAGCCGGGCACGCGAGGGCATGAGAGATGATTCAGGCGGCGAAGGTTGGCCGGGCTGATTTCTCCGAAGGGGAAGTCAGCTGTGCGGCCGCTATTCCGACACACACTTGAATAGTGGCTTATTGAAATGGAGTGGAATCTCTTTGTCGTAGTTCAGCAGCACACTGAGCACCGGGCTCGGTGATACGATATTCACTGGCCACTGTGCACACACAAGAGTGAATGCCGCGTTCAGCTTCTGCCCTCCCCCTGTCTCTTCCCCCTTCTAACTTTCAATTCCGGTGCTGATGCGTATTCTGGCGCTTCCCTCACACACAGCTTTCAAAACCTCCGCCCCTGATGAAGGGTGGGGTTAGTGTGCAGAGCACGGGATTATTTTTCCAGAACTAAAAAAAACCAAGGCACTTCTCGCGCGAAAGTCAAAAAAGGTATGGAGAAGGGAGGGGGGGGGCAAACACGGCTGTTGTCTGGTTTGAACACACCCGATGTTGAGCGCACCAAAACAGCAGTCACAGGCCTCTGAACGATTTGAACGATCTTCGGGCGTGACCCCCGGGAAGCCCCCCTGTGGATATTGGTTTGTTGGATTCTAGGTTCTCACCGTATAGCGCCACGTTTTCTTCCGCTATTTCTTTTAGACTGGAGGGGCCCCTCAGCGCCTGCGCGCGCGTCCTGACAATCTGGAGCTGTTTGGTGGGGCTGGCAGCAGAATCTACTTGGGGAGGCCAGGCTGAGGTAAAACAGGGTCGGAAAAAAAGACTCAGCTTGAGCGGAGACGGACAGGGGTAGAACAGATACGGGGAAGTTGGGTTGGGTTAAGCTGGGCCGGGCTGGGTTCTTCCTGATAACACAAAGAAGTTGAATCGATACCCATGAGGAGAAGCGGGACATATAAAACATATATGACTGGGGACGCTGTGGGGGGTGGGGTGAGGTGGGGTATTGAAATAGAAGTCGAAGGAGGCACAAAGATGATTTCCATTCACTCGTTGTGCAGAGGGGGGGGGTTAAGAGTAGAATGTAGAATTGATTGGGGTGCAGAGGGGGGGGGGGGTGGGGGGTGGTGGGGTAAGAGTATCAGTAAAGCAGAAGAAAGGGCAAATCACAGAGTCGACCTACCCTTAACTCACTATGAAGGCTGTGTCCGGGGGTGTTGGGGTAGGGTGGGGTGGCGGGCAATGGCAGTGCGCAGCGATGATCGGCAATCTTTTGGGTGATTTGGGTGGGGGGGGCGGGGGGCGGGGGGGAGGGGGAAGGGGGTTGCGATATCGAGAAAATATGAACAGTCGGCCCTCCCTGCACTCACATTGGAGCAGTGGGGGTGATGGTGGTGGTGGTGGTCGTGGTAGGGGGGGGGGTAGTGAAAATAGAAGAAAAATCAAACTAGGGATGACCTGGGGGTGGGGGGTGGCGGGGTGTGCGTGCCTCAGCCCCGCAGTACAGAAAAACAAAGCCAGCGTTGCGGCAGAAAAATTCTGGTGGACACTCCACTGCAGATCGAACAATATTTTTGATTTCACTTTTTTTGACAACGTGTTGCAGCAATGGACAGCACGACACCGCGTGAGACGATTTATGTGGACGCATACGAAGTCCACACACATTTCTTCCACCGGAGGTGGACTCTCGGATCCCCCCCCCCCCACTCCCCAACCCGCGTTTTCATTTTCAAATTTTTGTTTTGAGCGGTTTGTTTGTGTATCATCCCATGCTGTGTGCATGCGCGTTTATTTTGAAGATCCATACCCATTCACCCCCCTCCCCCCCAAGAAAAGACCCACTTCCACCGCAAGAGCGTGGAGTTACTGTTGCATTTTCGCACGAATCCTTGACAGGTGTGTTGAATGGAACCGAGCCGTCTGTCGCGACAAAAATAAGAATCAGTCAAACCTGGAGTGCAGCTAAGAAGAGAACGGAATCAGCAAAAAAATCAACCTGGGAGTGTTCTTCCAACGTAGAACACCCACTCCCCCACCCCCACCCCCACCCTTCTCCCAGGAAGGGTTCGCAAAGGAATCGCGCAAACAACAAAAGATGAACAAAATGTTCCCATGCCTTGGGCTGTGCCCGAGCCTTCACTTCCTCCCCGCCCACCCACCCACTCACCCACCCCCCATTCCTTTTGCTGTTGGTTTTTTTTTGAAAAAAACACGTTGTTGGCTTTCTGATGCAAAGAAATACATCGTACGGAGGTGGCCCCCCCGCCACACCGCACCACACCACCCACCTATCTTCCCTCAAACAGCGGGGGTGGTGCGGGGCTGTGTGGGAGATGAATCAGGAGGGTGTACCACTTCTATGCACCCGCAAGCAGGGTGCAAAGAAAGGGTGGAAAACACGCGGAGTGAGAATCTAGCCCAATTCATGATTTCCTCCATTTCCCGACGTGGCACGTGGAACTGGCGGTCTCCCCTGGACACACGGTGGCATTGTCTGCCTTCCGATGTTCCGAACTACCCCGTTTGGACCCCTTTTGGGGTCCAAACGGGGGGCTTGTTTTCGGGAAAGCCCCCCGTTTTATGCGACCCGAATGACAAAAAAAAACGGGGTTTCCACACACGCAGCCCATGTTCCTCATTTCGTTCTCTGGTTCCGCGATTTTTGCATTGCATTTTCCTCACCGATGCTACTGTGTTTAGTTCGCACTCGTTTTCCGCAGCATCCCGGACCTGTCACCACTTGCTCGTGATGCTCACCTCCACCGTCCGTCGGGGGCGTGTGTAGGCCTTTGTGACTCAAGGGGAGAAGATTCCCCTGCTGTTGAACAAACACAGCTCAAAATAGGAAAAGGGGGGATGTGAGTTGGTGTCTGTGTCAAGAAAGGCACAGACCGTTGTGCCCGCCCCCACGCCCCCCATTTTCCCTGAGTGCCGTCGCTTGGCTTTATTCTCCAGGCAATTCAGGGACTTCGGGTGGATGCACAAGGTGATTCCGCTTGATTCCGATCTTTTTTGCTGAGAGAGATCTATTTTTTTTTGGCAGACTGTGTTGTGGATAATTCTCCTTGGGGTCAAGACTCCGGCGGCGCAGCATACAAATACCCAGAAGAGTAGAGTCCCGTTCGGCTGGACCACCTTTGCATAATTCGAATGATGTTTTCTCCCGTGCTCTTGCTCTTGCCAGGGCCGTCTTAGCAGACCCCAGTGAGAGGCTCTGCTGACCCGGGTTCTTCTGGCACGGTAGCATTGCCTCTTGTCATCTCTTCATCTTTTCCTTTGTTTGGTTGTCGATGAAAATATCGATCCTTCGCGATCCCTAGTGGCCGAGGAAACAGCCTTGGTCATGGCTGGAATCCCCTGGTAATCACCAGCGATTCCGATACGGTCCTCTGTGGTGAAACAGCCACACTTTTGTGATATTTTGCGACAGTCCAGACTGTTCGTTCCATTCCCCGCCCCCCTTTTGTTTTGAATACATGTTTCCCTTCTCCAGCGGCGGCTGTCGCTGTTGGATCCTTCCATTCTTCTCCAGGAGTTCCAGATATTTACATTGCAAAAAACGGTTCACATGACAAAGCGCACTGATTTGTTGGCAGAAAGAACCCCGGCTTGGGCGGGCCACGCTCCTTTGTGAGAACGGTGCCCGCTATCACGGAAGCCAGACAGCTTCTCTTCCTGTGACTCTGACTAATGACTACAACCTCTTCCATCAAGTGCGACCTGCAAGAACCTACACAGGTGAGACGAAAAATATGAGGGAAAGTGGGTGAATGAGTAAAGAAGCACCGTCTGGGTTTCCATTTACACTACCTGTGTGCAGGTCTTTTCAGTGCAAAGCTGTTCTGGCAAATAAAACACATCGTATTCAGGGGGTTGAATTCGAAACTTGACCAGCTTACCTGACTGACCCTCACGTCCATACACAACAGAGAACAGGCAGTGCCTGTCTGCATTCCGGGGAAGATCCCCGAAAAGAAACAAAGCCTGTTGAAGCGCCACACCCGAGGGCAGGCGCGGTGACGCAGGGCCATTAAAGGTCCTAGCGATGGCAGGCGGATGGGTGTGGGTGGCTGGGTGGTGGCAGGCGAGGGTTTCGACACCCCATTATACCCCCCACCTGCCAAAAAAAACCCCTTCTCCTCGTCTGATGAGGAGATCCTGTTTACCCATCCCAGTCCCACTGAAGCCCACCCACCGTTCAGATATAGACGCGAACCTGAGGAACGTTTTTTGACATTCAGCTGGTAAATAACTAAAGATTCAGACAGGAGCACATACGGGCACGCGTACACACCGCCTTATGCAAAGAAACGTTTTCGAGGGCCAACTGCCGAGAGTTCAGGTCGCGGGGACCGTATCTGGCAGACAAATATTCGTTGTCGTGGTTGGCGTTTCGACGAGCAACAGACTTTGTGGCGCACTACGGGGAATGCACAGCAAACTCCACCCCCTCTCCCCCCCTTTACTTTACACCGACTCTGCCCGCTGGATTCACGCAGCGTGGATGTTGGTATTTTGTTTCTCTCTTCCGTTCTCTTTCCTCGGCGGGCCGATGACAAGCAAATCCTTGTGACAAGACAATCACGGCATGATGAGCCCGCAGTGGCAACCAGCCGGTGCTGTGTGGTTGGGGCAAAGGCATGGGGGCTCTTCCTTACTTAACCACGTTTGGCTGAACTGAATTGATGATTTCCGCACGACGATTGTGTGCGATAAAATATCTCGCACCTTCCGCTATGAAGCAGAACCACGCTATCCGGCAACTGCAAATCCAGCAACAGGTGTGGCCTCGAGGCCAGGGTGAGGCCTGTGAAGTGGCATGCTGCATGGAGGCGAGTCACTTTGTTCATGTGGGTTGATTCGTTCCTCCGTTACTTCACGACTTCGCCAGGCTTGGTTGTTCGTAACTCACAAAAGAATACAAATGGATACATTGCACGCGGGAGCCTGTTTTTTTGTATCAGAAACAGAACACGCCCAAGCGCATTATCCAGAAAGCAATCGAACCACGCGCAAAAAAACACCACAGGCACCTCAATGTACAAGGGAGACGTATGCAGAGGCAGTAGATCCGCAAGCTTGTAGAACCGCAGCATGCACGGATACTCATACACGCACAGGGGAACACAAACTCCGGTTCCGACTCGTGTTCAGTCACACAGGGGTTCCCGAGATCGGAACCCCCTTGACGTGGGTAGAAGGTTGCCCCTTTGCATGTATGGGACGCGTGCTGACAAACCGGAGCAGGAAGCTGTGCCACAAAGAGACCCGCCTTTACCAGGAGACATCACACGCAGCAGCCGTGGGGTGTTCTCGACGAATAACTTGACCTGGTGACAGGTGTGTGTCACACACACCACCCACACACAGAGGGTTCCCGCTTTTCTGCACTCCCGTTGTGTGCATGATGACCCAAATGTTAAGGCGGTGGACCCTCGAGCACATCCCTTCCAGCATCACAGCAGTGAGGGCGTCTACCACTCCACTTGTGGCATCAGCTTCGACGCGCACCCCCCTCTTTCTCTGTGTATGCGTCACGCACCCAATGCAACACCGCCCCCCCCCCCTTTTTTTTCTCCAAAAAGATGTATGAAGAAGCAACCTGGATACAGTTGGTGCACTTGCAGGTTCCCCGCTATGGACACGCCCACCCCCCCCCACCCCCCTCGTTCCCCAATAGACCGAAATAATCACTGATGACTCTTCGCAACTAACTTATCGCAGGATATGCAAAAAAAATACTGGGGGAGAGTGAACGAATGAGAGCGGGCGTATGTATGTGGGAGGGGGTTCAGAGAGGCAACTGACAAGATATCCTGTCCAAAACGGCCTGAAACGGCCTGCGGAAGGGGTCGAAAAATCTAGGGAGATGTGAGTAAAGATGCAGGGTGCGGAAAGGGTCCTGCATCGTGGCAGAATGACGTATCTTCCGTGAGGGGGGTGGCGATGGAGGGGCAAGGAACTGCCCACTCCGACCACCTGCATTTGTATACCTCAGAGGGCCCCAACTCGGGATGGACCGGCTCCTGGTCTCTCGGCTAGCAGGCTAGCAACGGAGACTGTTGGCAGCGCATGTGGTCACCCATGTCACCCACAGGTGACGAACCAGCGCACAAACAAACCAAAAGGACTCATAGCAGCGTTCGGTATCCGGCACATATGATTGAGCAGACACTGTAACCCTGAGTCTTTTCTTCTTTTTTTTTTGCCAGTCACCGACCAAGTCATTTTTCAAGAAACAAGCATACATCATTTGTTTTATGACAGAGAGAGAGAGAGAGTCATCTCACAACAGACCTGGGCTACCACCCTTGCGCATTGCGCTGTCCGACTGCACAACCTTCCTTGCCTCAAGGCTGTGCCGACGGCCTTTCATCCATTGTCGCGCAACTTTCCTTTTGTTAACTTTGCGGCGTTTCGCCCCCCCCCGCTGCGTCGGCCGTAACTGGGTGTGGGACAGGGGGAGGGGGGGCGGTGAAGGAGTGAAGGGGGGGGGCGGGGAGCAGCTGCAAAAAGAAAGGGACAACGGGGGATAGCCTCCACCCAGAAGTGCCGCAAAGGCGGGACCCCTCAGAACCATAGAAACCATGGAGGTGACGGGGTGGCACGGCTTCGGGTAGATCTTGGAGCGGAGACGACCCCGGCTGCGAGTCCTCATTCCCTGTGGCGTAGTTGACGAGAATAGAGCGGGGTGCCACAATGGGAGCCTTTGCTCAGAAGTGCGAACGCAAGTGAGAACACAAGTGAACCGCCTCACAACACTTGGGCTGCAAAGCGACACAGCTTTGACACACAGTGTGGCACAGAGCGAAGTCCCCCCGATGTGGCGATATTTTCCGACATTTTAAACCATCCGGAAAAGGGAACCTAGGGGAAGGAAGAGAAGAGAGATAGGAGAGAGAGAGAGAGAGGGAGCTAAGCTGGGTTTCTGCCATATTCTTCAACACTGCAGGGGGGGGGGGGTGGGTGGGGGGATGATCATCGAAAAGCGGATGTGGGGAGGGGAGGGGGGGGAAAGGGAATGGAGGGACATCGATCCCCCCTCCCGCCGCCCCCCCCCCCCCCCCAACACCACCCCACCCCCGTCCTTTTCTACTGCAGGGGGAAGGAGAGATAGAGAGAGGGGCTGTTTTTTTAGTGAGGGCTGGCGACACATCAGGGC
Source organism: Rhynchopus euleeides (assembly GCA_963210315.1). Lineage (NCBI taxonomy): Eukaryota > Euglenozoa > Diplonemea > Diplonemida > Diplonemidae > Rhynchopus > Rhynchopus euleeides. The sequence continues at coordinate 868,620 of OY723277.1, forward strand.
AGGGCGCTGTGACAGGAGATTGATATTATTGGAGAGGGTGTGGGTGTGCACGGTGGGATCTTGTAAATTTTACATGTATAACTACAAGTATATACATGTATTATACATGTATAATACTTGCATGTCAACTATTATACATGTATAATACATGTATATGCCTGAAATATACATGTAAAATACATGTATATCAAGTAAAAATACAAGTATAATACTTGCATGTCAACTATTATACATGTATTTTTACTTGATATACATGTATTTTACATGTATATTTCAGGCATTTACATGTATTTTACATGTATAATACTTGTCATGCAAGTATTATACATGTAAAATACTTGCATGACAAGTATTATACATGTAAAATACATGTAAATGCCTGAAATATACATGTAAAATACATGTACCGTAAACGGAAAAAGGGTGGACCGTAAAAATGTTCCAAGTTCCCAAAAAAAGGCCAAACGTTCCATCTTTTTTACGGTCCACCATTTATTGGGACTGAATATGGAAAAGACAATGCGTTTTTCGCCCGCGGGCTGGTGGGTTGCGGGGCGCGGACTGCGGCCTCCACGCCGCAGACACCCACACGTAGGCCTCCCGACCTCCCAGCTTTGGACCCTCCCTCCACCACCGCAACCAACACCAGCAAGAGAAGCAAGTCCTCCCTGCGTGTGGAAAAGGCACGATCACCACCACTCACCTCGAGACTCACCCACCACCACACCTCGAGAAGTGTAGTACCATGCAAGGAGCATTCCGGTAGAAGTAAAAGTAGAACCTGCTGCACGAGCCCACAAAAGCAGCCACAGTACGGCAGGGCGCGCAGACAGAAGCTGAGACCACCGGGCTCCCTCCAGATGTAAATTCGTGAATCA